>OY740818.1:9586834-10079334 GCA_963514005.1 Raja brachyura
GGCACAGCTTGCTTGTCATCTATCCCGAGTCTGGGAGTAGAGGATATTCCCAGCCTGACCTACCGGGCACGTCTTCCCGCTCTGCAGTTCCCAACTCTTACATCCTTTTGTCTAGGCTCTCACTTTCTAACTGCTTCCTTTCACTGTGACCCAATAACCTTGTTTAGTTTCTCCGCATAGTCAGTCAGAGACATCGTTTTCCCCACACCCTCCCTGCAGTTTCACAAACAACGTTTGTCTCCTTCCCGGTTCTGATGAATGGTCATCAACCTGAAACTTGAACCCTTTCTCTTCACTGACCCGCCAAGTATTTCCATCACTTTGTTTTAATCTCCTTTATACACCCCAACTGCCTGATCTGCTGCTTTGTAGTATTTTCTGCTTCTCTTCAGATCTCTAGTACCTAGTGGATAGCAAGCAAAGCTTTACCATTGCAGTTTAGTTTATTGTCAACTGTACCGAGGTAACAAGCTTCGTTACAAGGTAACAAAGACAATACATGATTACCATGATGTATGTGACAATAACAAACCAAATCCTATCTGCAGTATTAGTTAATTTTTAATTTGAGGTAGAACTGCCATGTTATTTAATATTGCAATGGATGGATTTGCTACACAATTTTTCTTCTATTCAGAAAAACAATTTTTTTTGCTGAGATAAAGTACCTTTCAGCCTGCATCTTTTTGAAATGGAAAGTTGCCTTATTGAAACGTCAAGTTTGAGAACAGACAGGATGAATCAACAGAATCGAAATTTGCCCACTTCAGCTATGCACCCAACAATTTCCTCCTGTTCACAAATATTTGACATTGCAAATCCAAGCTGACACGTGCCATCCAATTACTCTCATCACAAGTGCACATGCGGCAAAATTGATAATGCAACATGGTCAATTAAAGATCTACACCATGATCAGAATGAAAGTAACAATGGGCTGTAGAGAATATATATATATATTTTTTAAAATATTTTTATTAGAAGCAATGCATGTTGCCAATAATATAACAGTTTTTCAAATACACATTTAACTTGTTTCAAAAGTTATACAAATATTACAAAATTATTTATATAAGCTTCTATTTTTTTTAGAAAGTAAAGAAATAAAAGAATAGGTGTATAATCAACAAAGATGGTGATTAAATAATATTGATTATGATTATATAAGAAAAAAAAAACAAAATAAAAAATAAAACAATAAAAATAATACAAACAATTATTATATAATTTAAAAAAATTGAAGTATACATCTTAACAATGAATGGAACAATTTCACATAATATCTATAGAGACGTGTATGCAAATCTCAAAATAGATAATTTCATCTAATCCTACCACCGGGTATTTATTGAGTTACAATGCTGAGCTCAGCTACCCCTTCAGATAGTCAGTGAATGGAGACCATATTTGTTCAAAAAGTTCATATTTGTCGATTGGGACAAACCTGATTCTCTCCAAATGCAGCGTCTCCAACATTTCCACTGTCCACATTTTAATTGTAGAGGATAATGTTCCCTTCCAGAATTTTAATATTAATTTTTTTCCAATTATCAAACAGTAATCAAGAAAACTTATTTGATTTACTGTTAATATTAGGTTTGAATCTGAAACTCCTAATATTATTAGCTTTGGGTCAGGATCCAATTTAATCTTAAGAAATGATTTAAAAAATTTCAGTCCAATAACTATTAAGTCTTATACATGTTACAAAACTATGCGTTAAATTAGCTTCTGAATTCTGACAGTTATCGCAAATAGAGGAGATGTTAGGAAAAATTCTATTTAATTTTGTTTTTGAGTAATGTAATCTATGTAATACTTTGAATTGTATCAAGGTATGTCTGGCATTTAACAAACATCAGTGTATACGTTGTAGACTTTCTTCCCAAGTGTCTTTTCATATATATATATATATATATATATATATATATATATATATATATATATATATATATATATATATATATATATATATATATATATATATATATATATATGCTATTAGTTTTTCTGTATTTGGGTGCTTGTTGAGCAATTCATCCAATAATCCTAGTTTTCTATTTGTATAATCTTGCATGTTTGACTTAATATAGTCTCTAATTTGTAAATACCTAAACAAGTTATTTGGATGCAATATGTAAAGAATATTAACTTGTATACGGCAAGTTCACTATTTTCTGGCATGAGAGCTCAATTGAAATAGGCATGGACTTTTCCCCATGCAATGACTACACACGGCCCTGGGCACAATTCTAAAGTCATCATCGTCAATACCTTGATCTTGTAACTATATTGTACACACTTGAACAAGCCATCAAATCAGTAATAAAGATGCAATCTCAATATTGCTGGAGTAGATGCCAAATTTTAACAACACAAGGATTTTACAAGATAACCCGTTGCGAAACTTTCCATACTGGCACTTGGTGGAACTGCACAAGTTTTAATCAAAATTATGGAAAAGTTGGGTGGTGTAAAAATCAGTTGCTTTTTTAAATTGGGAGGAATTAAGAACTTTCTGCATATGTTCTCCTAACTAAGACATGCAGATCCCATGAAATGCTCTGAATGTTTAAATATCTTTTAAACGACATAAGATGGCACAACAAGCAATTGGATCACATCTAATTATAGGCAACAACCTAGGATCAGATATTGATATTTACACAGCAGCAATTTGCTTATTCCAAATTCTGAAGGTTTGGAACAGCAATCAAAGTACCAAAGACCAATATTCTGGCATTTGTCCATGTGGCTGCAAAATAATTGCAATGTTCAAAACCATGAGGATAATTATCATTTCTGTTTTTAATTCTCCAGAACAAAAGCGATTCAATCAACGTTCTTTTTTTTTATAATTTTTTTATTAGCAATAACCAATTTTCAATGTTTAAAACATCAACTTAATTCAATGTTTGTACATAACACACTAATGATTATTATCTTATATTTTTTTGAAAATAAAAGTGAGTAAAGAAAAATACCATTATTAATCAATAAAATTATAATTCCGTAATAATTAGTTGGTATAAGAGAAAAAAGAAAATGAAGAAAAAGAAAAAAGACAAAAAAGTGAGAAAAAAAAATAAGAAAAAATATTATATATATATATAAATGAAAAACCACACAATATATTGTAAATAAAACAACTACAAATAATAATATCAATAGAGACATGCATATATCCTAGTATACCAATGAATTATTTTCATCAAATCCCGCAGGGTGCCCGTCGAGCCGTGATGCCAAGAACAGCTACTTCTCTAAATACTGTATATATGGAGACCATATCTGTTCTAAAGAATTATACTTGTCCAGAAGGACAAATCTAATTCTTTCCAAGTATAACGTCTCCAACATCTCTGATGCCCACATTTTAATTGTTGGGGATAATGTTCCCTTCCAAAATTTCAGTATTATTTTTTTCCCTAATATCAAACAATAATCAAGGAAATTTCTTTGATCCAATGTAAATATCAAATTAGACAGGAATTCCCAATATTATTAACTTTGGGTCAGGGTCTAGTTGAACTTTAAGAACTTCAGAAATAACTTTAAAAATTTCTGTCCAATAATAATTCAATTTAGGACATGTAACAAAACTGTGTGTTAAATTTGCTTCTAAATTCTTACATTTATCACAAATAGAGGAGAGATTAGGAAATATACTATTTAATTTAGTTTTCGAATAATGTAATCTGTATAATACTTTAAATTGTATTAATGTATGTCTAGCATTTAACGAGCACCGGTGTATTCGTTGTAAACTTTCTTCCCAATTTTCTTTGGTTATAGGTGATCCAGTTTCATTTTCCCATGCTTGACGATATGTTTCAGTTATTGGATTCTCCTTATCCATAATGATGTTATATATATAAGCTATTAATTTTTCTGTGGTTGGATGCAAGTTAAACAATTCATCTAATAATCCTGGCTCTTTATTTTTAAAATCCTGTGTATTAGATTTGATATAATCTCTAATTTGAAAATACCTAAACAAATGTTGTGAAGACAATCCGTAGATATCTTGTAACTCCTGAAATGAAAGAAATTTTCCATTTCTATAAAGGTGCTCTACCCTTGTAATTCCTAAATTATCCCAATGTCTAAACCCCCCATCCAGTGTGGAGGGCTTAAATAATGAGTTATTCATAATTGGTAGTCTAAATGAGAGATTATCTAAATGTAAAGTCTTGACTATTTGTTTCCAAATACGTCTATTATTGTAAATGATAGGATTGTCCCTATAAATTTTTTTTTGCACTTCCTTTGGGGCAAAAATAATTGAGTCTACGTTAAAAGGCAAACAATCTTCCTTTTCTATCTTTAACCACGTTGGTTCCAGGTCCGTATTTACCCACCAAAAATTCATATTCTTAATCTGTACTGCCCAGAAATAGTATAGAAAATTTGGAAGTGCTAACCCTCCATTTATCTTTGACTTACATAAATGTTTTTTACTTATTCTATGATTTTTATAATCCCAGATAAAACTATTAACAATATTATCAATTTTTTTTAAAAAGGTTTTCGGAAGGAAAAAAGGGATAGCTTGAAACAGATATAACAATTGTGGTAGAAAAACCATCTTTATAGCATTTATTCTACCAATCAAAGATATAGGAAGTGTTTTCCAATACAAAATATTTTTTCTAAGTTTATCTAATAATTGAGGATAATTAGATCTAATTAATGAATTATGGGATTTAGATACATTAATTCCTAAGTATTTAAATTTGTCTGTAACTATTTTTAATGGGTATTGTTGTAGTATGTTTAAATTTATTTTAGTTATAGGCATAATATCACTTTTATTCCAATTAATCCTATATCCAGAAAATGTACTAAATTTATTTATAACATCAAACAACGTTGGAATACTAATTTCAGGTTTTGTGATATAAATCAAAACATCATCTGCATATAAGGATATTTTGTTAATTGTTGTATCAGTCTTATAACCATATATTTCAGGTTTAGATCTAATTCTTTCCGCCAAAGGTTCTATCGCCAAGGCAAATAATAAAGGCGATAACGGACATCCCTGTCTGCATCCTCTAAAGAGTTTAAATTTAGCTGATAGTATTTGATTAGTTAGAATTCTTGCAGTAGGATCCGAGTATAGGATTCTTACCCATTTACAGAATCGATCCCCCAATTGGAACTTTTCCATTATATTAAATAAATATAACCATTCCATCTGATCAAATGCTTTTTCTGCTTCTAACGATATGACTGCTAATTCCGTATCTCGTATTCTTTTAGAATATATAATATTAAACAGGCGTCTTAGATTATGAAATGAATAGCGTTTTGGAATAAAACCTGTTTGATCATAATGTATTAATTTAGAAATCACCAGACTTAGTCTCCGAGATAAAACTTTAGTTAATATTTTTTGGTCTGTATTTAGAAGGGCAATCGCTCTATATGATCCAGGATCTTCCAAATCTTTATCTACCTTAGGAATGAGTGTGATTGTGGATTCATTTAAAGATTCTGGTAATTTTCCTTGTTCATATGCATATCTATACACTGTATGTAGTCTTGGGGAGATCAGATCTTGAAATTTTTTATAAAATTCTGCACTCAGGCCATCGGGGCCCGCAGCTTTTCCGTTCTTTAATGAACCAATTGATTCTACGATATCTTTCACTGATATTTCAGCGTTTAACAAGTGTCTACCTTCGTGATCTAAACTATTAATTTGACATTCTTGTAAAAATGTTTCCATTCCATCTGTTTGTCCTGTTAATTTTGATGAGTAAAGATTTTGGTAATATTGTAAAAATCTGTCATTAATGTCTTTTGGTATGGTCAATATGTTTCCTTGCAGAGATCTAATTCCATGTATCATTTTTTCATCATCTAATTTTCTTAATTGTCGTGCTAGCAATTTTTGCGGTTTATCACCAAATTCAAAATGCACTTGTTTGGTTTGTTGAAAAAGTTTAATGACTTGGTTAGAGTATATTTTATTTAGTCTATATTTTGCTATTGCAATTTTATTACTTAACTCCTTAGAAGGATGTTTTATATTTTCATTGTCTAGTTGTTTTATCTCCATTTCTAACTTCTGTTCCATCTTTCGATTTTCTTTATTAAAATATGCTTGTGCCGATATTATCGCACCACGCATGAATGCTTTAAATGTATCCCAAAGTAACAGTGGTGAAATTTCAGGTGTGTCATTTGTCTCAAAGAATAATTTAATCTGTTCTGTCACATGGCTACAACAATCCTTGTCCTTCAGTATCTGGGGATTAAATCTCCAAGTCGTAGTTTTATTAAATATATCTTTTAATCAACGTTCTTTAGACTGGTTCTTGGCATGACATGGTTTTCTGTATAACACAACTCTTGACAATAAACTAGGAGATCCCACCAAAGCACAATACTTACTTTGACAAGTTGGATGCAGGGAGGATACTTCCCTTAGCAAAGGGGTCTAAAACAGAGATCACAGACTCAAAAGGACTTCTAGGACAAATTATCTACCACCGAAGGGTTGTGGAGACTAGTATTGTTCATTCAAAACAGATCTAGGTATTAAGGGAATCAAGGAACATGGAGAATCAGCAGGGAAAATAAAGTTTCATGACTTGACAAAAGATGGGGCAGGCTTGAGAATCCATTTTAAATCTAAAAATCCATAATAAACGTGTGTGTGACAAACACATAGTTCAGTAATGATGGGGTCTAATGATGGACGGACCTGACCCAAACTGAACTTTTTGTCTGCCTGAACCACAAAGAGAAACTTAAAGTTTATGCACTGGGTCTGTAAACTAGTTGGACGAATACATCAAGGAGAAAAAACTAAACTTATTGAGATACGGATTAAATGTCTTGCATACTACTGCAGCGGCTGCTTATGACATTTTGTTTAGATATTTCTGGTGGAACGAGAAAAGCTGTCCTTAATCTACTTCTAGTTAATGGCCCTGTCCCACTGTACGAGTTCATTCAAGAGCTCTCCCAAGTTTAAAAAAAAAATCAAACTCGTGGTAAGCACGTAGAATGAACGTAGCAGGTACGTCGGATCTCGAGGACGTCTCACAGCGGCTCGTAACACTAACGGCAGGTACTCGAGAAGCCTCGCTAACGGCAGGTAAGCTCGGGAAGACTGGTGAAGATTTTTCAACACGAGAGCCCCGAGTACCGACGATTGGCCATTACCTTAAATCTCCGAGTTCAAATCAGTACAAGCTCGAGGAGAACTCTTGAATGAACTCGTACATTGGGACAGGGCTTAAGTTTGAGACAAAACTTGGCTGCCCTGGTTGTTGCAAAAACTGCACAATCGGCTTATCAACTCCCTTCAAATATGACAAAAGTTGAAGACACCATCATTGCATGTTGACCTAGAAACTGCAAAGGAAAAAAGTTCAGAATGATAGCAAACATTGTCTAGGCTGAATGTAGAATGGCTCAAAGCACTCGCTGAAGCATTAGGTAGAACATTGCAAGATCTCAGACACAATAATAAATTAATGGGAGGTGTTATTTTAGTCATGGATGTGGATTTTCTTCATATACCGTCAGTAATTCCACACGGTACTAAAGCAGCCAAATTGTACACCTGCATTACAGCATCACATTTAGAAAACATTGAACAATTATACTTGAAAACCAATATGCAGATGAACCATCTGCATGAGCGTTTGCTTTGAATTTTGGGAAGCGAAACAAGACGATTCAACAGGAATTATTCAATGAGAATCGTGGGCCGCATTGTATTCATGATCTGTTCAAGCGGTTTTCCCCAAAGTGGCTCTCTCAACATTATTTGAATTGCCAATGGTTACACTTGCCACCAAAGAAATGACAGCACAGGCCATAAACAACAGGCCTTCTTTTGAAGCTTTCTGGACAACCCATACAATAAATCTATGGACTGTGTGATATGTCTTGATGAGCTATCCTTTCCTGTTCAATTTTCAATCTCTGTGCTATCACATGGTATTGAACTAAAAGTAGCTCCAATCAAGCCAGTCACAACATTTTATAACCAAGACTATGTAACAAAACGGCATTGTAGCACAGTGATAGGGTTACTGCCTTACAGACCCGGGTTCGTTCGGACCACGGGTGCTATCTGTACGGAGTTTGTACGTTCTGCCCATGACCACATGGGTTTTCCCCGGGTGTTCCAATTTGCTCCCACACTCCAAAGACGTGCAGGTTTGAATGTTAATTGGCTATGGTAAAGATTGTCAACGTGGACTAGGTGGGCCGAAGGGCCTGCTTCCATGCTGTACCTCTAAACTAAACACAAGATTAGCAGTTCAAAAATTATCACGTGTAATTGAGGCCTCAATAATGACTAGCAATGCTGTTAGTGAGCATGCCTCTATCCCCGATTTAACAATTATCCAAACTGATCTACTTTTTCCAGTTCAAGCAACTTCAATTGACTTGAAAGTAGAACAGTACAGCAGTTATACTTCAGCCCATAATGAAGCCGAACATGATGCCCAGATCAGCCCGTATCTGCCTGCACACAATCCATATCTCTCTATTCCATGTATATTCATACACCTATTCAAAAGCCTCCTAAACGCCACTATCGTATCTGCCTACACAACCAGCCCTGGCAGCGCATCCCAGGTACCGCCACCCTCAGCGTAAACAAATCAATTGCCTCTCGCATCTTTAAACTTTGCCCCACTTACCTTAAAGCTATGCTTCAAGTACTGTGTGTTTCCATCCTAGGGTAAGGTTCAAGTGCCTGTTGATCAAGAAGGTTCAAGTGCTTCTTGATTGTATATAGTTCTATCAGGTCCCCCCTCAACCTCCAGTGCTATCTGTTCATCTTAGTTTAGTGAAATGCCTGCCTCACTTACACAATATTTTCGACGACTTGCCGGCACCCGTCATAGTCGCAGCAGAATGTCGCGGGGGTGACGCCCGATTGGTCGTGAGTAGTCGCCCAAAGAGTCGTACCTTTTTCTGGTCGCCGCGAGAATTTCAACAGTTTGACATTTATCGGCGACCTGCTGCGACTGACGGGTGCCGGCAAGTCGCCAAAAATATTGCGTAAGTGGGACATGCCTTTAATGAGCATTAACTAGCACAAGGATAGTCACTCAAAATTATTGGCACGAATCTCAAAACTCATGCCATTCCCATGGTTAGCTAAACGTTGTTTACAGATTTTGTTACAGAGAAAGGTTGAACAAGTTAGGTCTTTATTCTTTGGAGCGCAGAAGGTTAAGGGGGGACTTGATTGAGGTCTTTAAAATGATGAAAGGGATAGACAGAGTTGATGTGGATAAGCTTTTCCTATTGATGGTAGGGAAGATTCAAACAAGAGGGCATGACATGAGAATTAAGGGACAGAAGTTTAGGGGTAACATGAGGGGGAACTTCTTTACTCAGAGAGTGGTGCTCAGCTGTGTGGAATGAGCTTCCAGCAGAAGTGGTGGAGGCAGGATCGATTTTAACATTTAAAAGTAAAGTGGAGAGGTATATGGACGGGAAGGGAATGGAGGGGTATGGGCTGAGTGCAGGTAGATGGGACTAGGGGAAAATAAATGTTCGGCACGGACTGGAAGGGCCGAGAGGGCCTGTTTCCGTGCTGTAATTGTTATATGGTTGGTTGCTCCAGAGCTGGAAAATTTTTACTTTTTTTTTAAAAACATTTTTATTCCCTATTCAAAAAAAAGAGTAATACTTAAACCAAGTAAATGTATACATCATCCAAAGACACATCACCAGTTAGAACTATATTAAATATATTTTCTGTGTACATTTATTTTTTGTATAAATGTTTTATTAGTAACTTTAAACTCCATAATTTTATTCCCTTAAATATAATTCCACAATTAATATAATTAAGTTAGCTTTTGCTTCATTCCAAGGATGCAATAAAACCACTGCATGGAAATAATTGCAAACATGATTGCCAACAAAACCCGATCAATGCAGAGTATAACAGCTAATGAAGAATAATATGCTCATCTGAATGCACGAAGAACCCATTAAGCCAAATACAAATCAAAAAGCAAAATGTCCAGCTCTGTGGAAGGAGAAACAAAGTTAAGATTTCAGAATTGGTGAAAGATCAATGACCTGTAATATAAATAATTTCATCACTCCACAGACCTGACCAAGTATTTCTAGCATTCTGCTTTTATTTAATGCCATAAGTACTGATGTACTAATGAAATTGGAGGGGATGAATCTAAATTAATGCAACTTGAACAGTCGCACCGTGGCCCAGTGGTAGAGTTGCTGCTTCTCAGCACCAGAGAAGCTGGTTCAATCCTGACTATGGGTGCTAGCTGTACGGAGCTTGTTCATTCACCCTGTGACCGCGTGCGTTTTCTCCAGTTGCACCAGTTTCCTCCCACATTCCAAAGACGTGCACGTTTGAAGTTTAAATGCCTTTGTAAATTGCCCCTAGTGTGTAGGATAGAATTGGTGTACTAGTTATTGGAGGAACAGCACCTCATATTCTGCCTGGGGAGTCTGCATCCTCTTGGCATGAACATCGAACTCTCTCAATTCTGTTAACCCTTGTTGTCTCCTCCCCTTCCTACCTCTCCCTCAGCCCTCTGGCTCCTCCTTTCTCCCCCCGCCTCTCCCCACCCCCCATCAGTCTGAAGTAAGGTTTCGGCCTGAAATGTTGCCCATCTCCTTCGCTCCATAGATGCTGCTGCACCCTCTGAGTTTCTCCAGCATTTTGTGTACCCTAGTTATCATTGGTCTTTGCTGACTCGGCGTGCATTATCTTTAAATAAACTTGAACACTTTGATCATGAACAATTAATTATACAACATCATCAAACAAAACTTCAGTTGATGAACACTTGTTCATTCACCCTATTGCGTACAGTTCTGGTCTCCACATCTGAGGAAGGACATTATTGCCATAGAGGGAGTGCAGAGAAGGTTCACCAGACTGATTCCTGGGATGTCAGGACTGTCTTATGAACAAAGACTGCATAGACTCGGTTTATACTCTCAAGAATTTAGGAGATTGAGAGGGGATCTTATAGAAACTTACAAAATTCTTAAGGGGTTGGACAGGCTAGATGCAGGAAGATTGTTCCCGATGTTGGGGAGGTCCAGGACAAGGGGTCACAGCTTAAGGATAAGGGGGAAATCCTTTAGGATTTAGGATGAGAAGGACTTTTTTCACACAGAGAGTGGTGGGTCTCTGGAACTCTCTGCCACATAGGGTAGTTGAGGCCAGTTCATTGGCTATATTTAAGAGGGAGTTAGATGTGGCCCTTGTGGCTAAGGGGATCAGAGGGTATGGAGAGAAGGCAGTTACGGGATACTGAGTTGGATGATCAGCCATGATCACATTGAATGGCGGTGCAGACTCGAAGGGCCGAATGGCCTACTCCTGCACCTAATTTCTATGTTTCTATGAACATTTAATTAATTCTCAAAAACCTTGCAAGCCTGTTGTGCTGTTGTTGACAACATCTGCAAAATCACCCTTTCCTGGTTAAGAAGTATTCTGCCTCTTAGTAAGCAGAACTAAGTCCATGTCCATGCGAGGTGGGGAGGAATCATTGTTCACAGATTCATAATCCAGGAGCCACGATATTAGCCAGGAGGGTGCACATGTAGACGATTTGTAGTTTATATAATTTTGTTTCATGCAGGAAGAGAAACAAAATACATCAAAACCACACACGTGCTCGAGATGTTGTCACAATAGCAATTTAGCTGGTATACCGTTCTAAAGTGCTTTGAGATCCTTTTACTCTAATCACGGTGGAGGATAGAAAATCACGGACTTAGCGAAAATGAAAACGCTCTTGAACATGCAGTATTCCCCCCACATACTCGGGTAAATGCACAAACACCAAGACAAAGCAGACAAACCATTGTTGTAAAGCTTACTCCAATTGGGTTCTAATTGAAAGGCTTTAGGTAAGAGAGCATCGAATCATACTTTGTGTGGCTCAGTTTCGTAACGTGCATTTCACTCAGAATAATCAGGACAAGATTGTAGGGAACTTGTTTAAACTTCCTAAAATGACATGGAAATCAATGGGTGATAAGCAGTGAAGATTGGCTGGATGAAACTATGTGGCACTGTTCCAATACCATATTTTGCTTATAGACTAGACTTACAATTACATTACGCAAGCTTCTATGCCAACTCAAACATGTGTTGCCACATCGAGGCCACCTTCAAGCCCCGAGGGGCATTTCAACAAACATTTTACTCAAGAATCAAACAAATTTATAACCCATTGTAAGAATTTTGCAACCCTAGTTACAAGAGTTCAACATGAATGGACCTGGATTGCAACAAACCTAAGAATTTATTAACAATGGAAAGCAAGTGTCCTCTCAAACTGTGGCATGATCCTGAGCATACTGGTAAACATGGGCCCCATCTGTACCAAGCACTCAATAATTTAACCTTACGATATATGCAGTCAATGTTACTGCAGATCGGCACAAAATGCTGGAGTAACACAGCGGGTCAGACAGCATTCTGGAGAAAATGGTAGGTGACATTTCGGGTTGATAACATTCTTCAGACTTGTAATAGTACTTAGATTTAAGGCGCTTGATGACCAGAGCTTACTAATGGTTGGTTGACCAGAGTTCGACGACGTCAAGCATTAACCCTTCATTGGTGAGCCAGAGTGCGGCTGCCAAGGCCAGCTTTAGTGGCGCACACTCATGAATGGTGGGGGCACAGGAAAGACACTCGGACAGGTACGGTTACTGATGTCTTCCCGCTTTCTCTGGCTCTGGTAACTCGGCCCTGTTGGCTGACTTCAAAGTTGATGCAGACCTATTTGGTCAATACATCCCAGCCCGTTACGTCCAGGAAACAGGACCCCAATTCGTGCAAGAATACCATCATCTTTGCGGGAAGCTTTAATACATTCCTTGCATCACATTCTTGGACATACATGGTTCTGGTGGCTCTGTGCTAGATCTCCATTAAGGAGTTGGTGACGCATATGGGGGCTTTCATATGGATTGTGTGGCCTGTCCAGCATTACTGAATCCACAGCATCATGGGCTCCATGCTAACTAGGCTGGATCTGTCCTGAACCTCCAACTTTGTTGCCCTGGCCTATCATATGATATCCATAAGTGAGCCCAGAGGTCACACGTGGAAACACTCAAGTTGTTTGATGCGTTACCTATAGAGCATCCTCCAAGTCGCACAGCTATACAGAAGGGTTGTGAAGATAGGTGTGGTCGACAGCTTGATATTTCTGTGGTTCATCACTCGAGAGCTCAGGTGACCAGGCAAACAACTGGCCTTGTGATTCTAGCAATTGTTTCCATGTCAAGACAGCCATCAGATGAGATGCTTCTTAGGCACTTAAAATGACTGACCGTCTTCGATTCAGGAGCTGCACGGTAGCACAGCTGTAGAGTTGCTGCATCACAGCACCAGAGACCCGGGTTCAACCCTGACTACTGGTGGTGTCTGTAGGGAGTTTGTACGTTCTCCTCGTGGCCTGCGTGGGTTTTCTCCGGGATCTCCGGTTTCCTCCCACACTCCAAAGATGTACAGGTTTGTAGGTTAATTGGCTTGGTATAATTGTAAATTGCCACTGGTGTGTGTAGGAGACTGTTAGTGGACAGGGATCGCTGGTCGGCATGGACTCAGTGGGCCGAATGGCCTGTTTCCGCACAGTATCTCCAAACTAAACTGAGATCTCCAAACTAAACTCCAACTAAACAAATTCAGTCCCACCAGTGTTTCGGCTAAAACGATATACTCCAGAACCTGGAGCAAATTGGTGCAGGATCCCTGACTTGTTGAAATATATTGAAGAGTTATGATGCTTCAGCAAACCTTGTAAGTTAAACTTTGAATATGCCATAAAGGCACAGAGCTGACTAATTATCTATTTATTGTTACGCAGCAGGCCATTCACTATTCAAGGCCACCCCAGCTCCAAACAGAACAATTCAATTTCTCCTCATCTCCCGCATCTATGGAAATCACTTTCTCTCCCACATGCCCATTAACTCCTTTCTGAATCTTCTTTGCCACGTACAAATTGTAGAGAAAACGCCTATGTTAACGGGGAGAACATAACTACTCAGATGATGCACATGCTCTCAATGTCATCGAGAAGATGGCAACAGCAGCATTTAATAAGCACTGGTCTGTTGCAGCAGAATAAATAGAATGAGGACGATGGGGAATACACACATGGAACTGTGAGATACGGAACACGACATTTGCTGGAAATCTCAAACAAGAGAACGCTGGAAATACTCAGCAGATCAGCGGACATTTGTGAAGAGAGAGAAAAGAGTTAATGTTTCAGGTGCATAACTGTACATCACAACTGACAAATAAATAAGAAAGGCAGATTATCTGAAATTGTTGAATTCACCACCTGAGACCAGAGGGTTGTCGCGTGCCAGAATGTGTGATAGTGTCCCTTGAGAGGTTTTGGAACAGTGTAGAATACAGAAGCTAAAGGTCAGGGTGGGATGAAGAACTAAAGTGACAGGCAAAAGGGAAACGCAGGTTTTCCAACTGCTGTGTTCTGCAGTGCAGCTATGCAATTTAAGTTTGGTGTCTTCATTGTGGAGGAGACACATTGTGAGCACGCCCTGCTATAGGAAGGACGTTATTAAGCTGGAAAGCTTGCAGAGATTTATGCAAATGTTGCCAGGACTGCAGGGCGACAATGTGCATGCTAGGAGTGTACAAGATCACAAGGGGAATAGATAGGGTGATGCAGTCTTTTATCCCGAATAACAGAATTAAGACCCAGGGGACATAGTTTAAGGTGAGAGGGAAAGATTTAATAGGAACATGGGGGACAGCTTTTTGTACACAAAATGTAAGAAATGTGTATGGAATGAGCTGCCAGAGGAGGTAGTTGAGGCTGGTACAGAATAACATTTAAAATACATTTGAACAGGTACACAGATAGGATAGGCTTAGAGGGATTTGGGCAAATGTGGGCAGGTGGGATTAGTGTATATGGGGCACTCTGGTCAGCATTGGCAAGTTGGGCCAAAGGTCCTGTTTCCATGCTGTATGGCACAAACTCGGTGTACTAAATTGGAAGTGTAACTGAATTGTTCCTGCAAACAACATCCATATCTATACCACCACATTCACTTGGCTTCATAAGAATGAGGGGCACTTGATTAAAACAAGATCCTGAGTGGACTGATCAGGTGGATCAGAACAAGATACTAAACACATAGAACAGTACAGCACAGGAACAGGCCCTTCAGCCCACATGGTCCATGCCAAACATGATGCTAACTTAAACTAATCACTTCATCCATATCCCCAAAACATGCTGTAAAGATGTTTCCTCTTGTGGAAGAATCTAAATTAAGGATCATCCATTTAAGACCCAAGGCAAATTCTTCATCCATTTAAGAACCAAGGCATCTTCTCTGAGATAGCAAATGTTAATCATTTTATTTTTCAAAAGGCTGGAAAAAGTAAAGTATTTCAATATTTTAAAAAGAGATTGAAGGAGCAAAATGTTATGGCAGAGAAAGAGAAAGGCGGAGTTAACGTTAGGCGCCTTCTCCTCTACCTAATTTGTAAGTTGGCCATTCACCTGGAAGGTGTGTTTGGATACCTAGATAAAGTACAAGGCAGAGATCTACACTATAAGTAGTGGCAAAACAAACAGCGAAAAGACAGATACATTAATATATACTTTGTATCACTGCTCGTACCCAATGATAGTCAATAAAAACCGGTATACGCAAGAGCCAACAAGAAATTTTAATCTGCAAGAATTAATTTGAGATATTGATAAGATTAAAGATGAACAAACTCCAGAAGCGATATAAAACAGAGGATGTTTGCACATGAACAGTCCCTTCACCCACGACGCCCGTGCCAAACAACATGCCAAATTAAATTAATCCCTTACGCTTGCACACAATTCCACCAGACCCATGTGCCTATCTAAAAGCCTCTTATGTGCTACCGCCACCAATCCTGATAATATGTTCCAAGCACCCAACACATGTACAGGAAAACTTGCCCCACACATCTCCTTTAACCTTTCTCTCTCTCATTTAATAACTATGTCCACTGGTATTTGACATTTGCACCATGGGTTTGAGGTTCTGGCCATCAACACCATCTATGCCTCTCATAATTTTATACACCGTCAGGTCTCCCCTTCAGCCTCCAACGCTTCAGAGAAAACAATGAGTTTGACAACCTCTTGTTACAGTAAATACTTCCCGTCTAGGCAGCTAAACTTCTTCTGCACCCTTTCCAACCTTCCTGCAATGAGCCAACTAGTCTGCACACAATAAGGCCAAATAGGGCCTAATCAAAGTTAAAGCTGCAACATGACTTCCTGACTCAATTCCCTGAAGATTAAGGCAACACACCGTCTGCCTTCTTCACCACTATCTACTTGTCACACAGCACGGAAACAGACCCTTCGACTTAGCTCATCCATACCGACCAAAATGCCCATCTGCCCGCATATGGCCCTCTAAACCTTTCCTGTCGACGTACCCGTGTCCTTATACCATATACGATATGCAGTAAGAAGGAACTGCAATTGCTGGATTGAAGCAAAGATAGACACAAAAAGCTGGAGCAACTCAGCGGGACAGGCAACATCTCTGGAGAGAAGGAATGGATGACATTTCGGGTCGAGACCCTTCTTCAGACTGTATACTGTGTTACCACTTTCAGGCAGTCATGCATTTGATGACTTGGTACATCAAAACTGTCAAGGTTCCTGCTATTAACTGTTTACATTTGACCTCCCAATAACACACTTGCCTGGATTAAACCATCTGCCATTCCATGTGCCTATCTAAAAGCCTCTTATATCTCTTTTTCCACACAGAGAGTGGTGGGTCTCTGGAACTCTGCCACAGAGGGTAGTTGAGGCCAGTTCATTGGCTATATTTAAGAAGGAGTTAGATGTGGCCCTTGTGGCTAAGGGGATCAGAGGGTATGGAGAGAAGGCAGTTACGGGATACTGAGTTGGATGATCAGCCATGATCACATTGAATGGCGGTGCAGACTCGAAGGGCCGAATGGCCTACTCCTGCACCTAATTTCTATGTTTCTATGAACATTTAATTAATTCTCAAAAACCTTGCAAGCCTGTTGTGCTGTTGTTGACAACATCTGCAAAATCACCCTTTCCTGGTTAAGAAGTATTCTGCTATTTGTATCCTTTCACAGCCCTCTTCACTGTCAACATCTCCGTCAATTTTGTGTCATCTGCAAACTTACTTATTAACACATGTACATTTTCATTTAAACCATCTACATTTATATTACAGTATCACAGAGGTCCCAGCACAGATCCCTGTAGGCAACACTGGCCAGAAGAACATCTTTCCTTCACTACTCTCTTCTATGGATAAGCCACTTCTGAATCCAAACTGTCATGTCGGTGTGTGTCACATGCGTGTTAAACTTCCAGATCACGCTACAATATGTCAATACCTTGCTATTGCTCAGACAATTTCCAGTGTCTATGTCGAAAACATTCCACCTTCAATCATTTTTATCACCTCCGTAAAGAACTCAGATTTGTCAGACTTGCCCAAGACAAATCCTTGCTCACTGCGCACATTTATTCAATTTTCTTGCAAATGCAAGTAAATCCTATCTGTAAGATTTCTCTGCAATAACTACCCCATCACTTATGCGAGGCTTAATGGCCCATAATTTCCTGGGTTATCCCCATTTTCCTTAAAGATCTTCATCAAGGCCAGGCAATCTCCTGGTTAGCCTCTCAGTAACCTGGAATAGGCTCCATCAGGCTCTGATGATTTATCCACTTTCATGCACAGATCCCCAGCACCTCTCCTTCGTGATCTCAAACTGTCCTAGCATATTAGAATTCCCCATACTGAATTTACTGCCCTCCATGTCCTTCTATATGCTTTGGTGGTCCTACCTTCTCCCTGTTTATCCTCTCATTTTTAATATACGTTTAAAAAACCTTTGGATTATTTTTAATCTGATTCGCGCCCATGACATTGTGGTCTCTTTTCGTCCTCCTAATTGCTCACAAGGTCTTTCCGGCTTGCTTCATATTCCTTAAAAGGTCTCCCCCCCCCCCCTCCCCCGAGATACTAATTTGAGGATAATCAAGTTACAAATACATTGATCTTGTAATAAGGTATGGAATGCCAAAATTTAAATAATTTAGTAGCGATTTCAGTGACTGAACTACTGACCAAAGGAATATCAATCCTAATACTGTTCCTTATGTGCCGACAGAAAGATCAGATCAGGAAGCCTCCCCTTTCCCTGGTGGGTATTCTGCTATTTAATAAGATTATATTTAGTCCCTATCCAAGCTCCATCTGCATTCTTCTCCCCCTCCCCCCTCAAAAAAAACATCTGTGGTTGTTTAAGAAAAATCACTCAGATGCAAAATTAACAAACCCATCTATAAATGCCATTTATGGAAGAGATGTCTGTATTGTTTTTTTCTGTTTTATTTCTTCTGAAAGCCTGGCTCTCGTCTGTAAACTAATCCAAGAAGCTCCAAAAGGTAAAGTTTACAGTTGTACTATTTCCATGATAACTTACAAGCTGTGAATAAAGTACAAAGATTGCATTCCCAGTCTCTCAATATCAAACTCCTGGAGCCCAAGCTTCTAGTGTAAACTCAGGCGGTCCCTCCTAAAATACAGCACCAAAAACTACTTGTAAACCTTCAATAGTTTAGTGGAAAGTGGAAACAGCCCCTTTGGTGCACTCAGTCCACACCGACCATCGATCAGCCATTCCCACTAGTTCTACGTTATCCCACTTTTCCATCACACACACCAGTGGCAACTGACCTACAAACCCACACGTCTTTGGGATGTGGAAGGAAACCAGAGCACCCGGAGGAAACCCACACGGTCACAGGTTAAAAAGTGTAAACTCCACACAGACAGCACCTGAGGCACAGATGGAATTGGGGTCTGTGGTGCTGTGAGACAGCAGCTCTACCAGCTGCGCCACCCTTCTGCCACACCAAGATGCTCATAACTGTGCCCTATTATTCCCCAGTCCGCCAGATATACACTTACTCTTCGGGATGAGATGAAAGACCTTTGACAAATATTCAAGGGACACTTGAATGAATGATTACAATTGGTGCACGTCTAACAAGCAAGGATAGTATTGGATCCAAGGAAGAGATGCACAAATTGACATTAAAATGTAGCGCACTCGAGGTTCAGCAACAATTTAGAACTTAGACAATTTAGTTGAGAGAGGGAAAAAGATACGTTTTCAGGGAACAATAAATTCAGATTGTGTATGTTCTTGAAGGTGTTTTTAATGTTTATTTTGTGCTGCTCCAAGGTGAAGTTGATGAAAGCATTATGCCGGGGGGGGGGGGGGGGGGGGGGAAGGAGGAGAAGGTGAGACATAACAAATATTTGCCATGGACAAGATGAGATGAAAGAATTCAAAGGAAGACTACATTCATTTAGCAGTGATCACTGGCTGAAAAGCCAGAGATAGAACACAAAAGGGAGGGGTGGGATGAAGAGAAAGCAGTTTGAATAAAATTCCACTCTCTGGAGAAAAAAAATGAAAGCTTCCTGTATGCAGAGAGAATGACATAAAATGGAAAATATTCTGAATGACTCAAAAAGTTTTCTTAATTGTAGATGTCAATTATTTTTGCTCTTTTAAAAAAAAACAACCCCCCATCAACCCCCCCCCCCCCCCCACATGCTTCGATGAACCAAAGTTCTGTTCATTCATTATGAAAACAATCTTTTTTTATATACAAATGAAATTCCTAAATAACTTTGGTCGGAATATTTACTGATGCCAAAAGACATGAAGGAGTTCAGTAAAATGTTTCTATCACTTGTATCTTTGTGTGCATTTTAATTACGTTTCACTGACTCACACTAGGTCTGCATTTTAATCTTAGAATGGCAAGGAGAAGTCTTTTTAATAGCAAGATTCATTGAAGGCCCTCAATTAAAGCATATTCTTTTGAATACAGCTGAAGAAGGTTCGACCCGAAATATCACCTATTCTTTTTCACCAGACTTGCTTTCTGACCCGCTGAGTTACCACAGCTTTTTTTGTCTTTGTCCATATTACTTTGATGAATTATAAAAACACGTGCTGCTTATTTAAAGGATTACTATACCTCGATATTTTTGCCAAGGACTAGGAAAAGGATAATATTCTAGAGGACAAACAAAAATGCATCTTGCCTATTTATTCCCGAGCTATGCAAGGTCCCTGTACGCCATGCCACAACTAAAATGTTTCCAGTGTTCCAATTAAACGGTTTATGGATAGACTCTTCACAGCTGGATTACCTCCCAGTATGTCATGGGATAATCAAAATTCCACCGATTAAACATTATTAAATGTTTTAATACTTTGCACAAGACGTTGGTGAAGCCACATTTGGAGCATTGTCTTCAGCTTTGGTCACCTGAACCACGGCTATTGGAAAGATGCTGTCAAGCTGGAAAGAGTGCAGAGAAGATTTACGAGAATGTCGACGGCACTCGAGGGCCTGAGCTATAGGGAGAGATTAGGCAGGCTAGGTGTTTAATTCCTTGGAGTGCAGGAGGATGAGGGGTGCCCTTACAGAGATTTACAAGATCAGAGGGGAATAGATCAGTAGATACATAGAGTATATTACCCAGAGTAAGGGAATCAAGAACCAGAGGACATAGGTTTATGGTGAGAGGGCAAGATCTAACAGGAATCTGAAGGGCAGCTATTTCACACTGGGCAGTACGTATATGGAATGAACTGCCAGAGGAGGTAGTTGAGGCAGATATAACATTCAAAAGATATTTGGACAAATACATGGATAGGAAAGGTTTAGAGGGATATGGGCCAAACGCTGGCAGGTGGGAGTAATGTAGACGGGGCATCTTAGTTCACATGGGCAAGTTAATCAGTTTACTGGACTTTATCTTGCACTAAACATTAGTCCATCTATCATGTATCTGTACACTGGGGATGGCTCGATTGTAAACATATATAATCTTTCCGCTGACTGGTTATCTCGCAATCAAAGCTTTTTACTGGGCCTTGGTACACTAAACTATAAACTAAAGTTGGGCCATCGGGGCCCGTTTCCATACTCCAGGTCTCCCATTGCACTTGTTATTTCATTGAGAAACAAAACAGCATTGGAAAAGATGCTTTCCAAAGGGACAAAGAGAACAGACTTGCCAACATAAAGGGCAGGAGGGTGTGGCCTTTTAAGGATCAAATAGGAGATTTTTGTAACAATCCAAATTTATGATGAAGTTATTAAATATGCCCACAGAGCATTAAGGAAAGACAAATTGGGCAAAGCAAAGTTGATTATAAGATGGCACGAGGAGGGCTGGCCATACTTAAAATAGATTCCAGGGTTTTATTTAGAAAAACAGGAAATTTACATAGAACTTATATAAATATGCACTGATTCAACAGCAGCAGGGGATTGCATCTCTGGGGATCTGCTGAAGGATGGATGCAATGCTGTAGAAAATAAATATTTACTGACATGGTCCCAGAGATGAGGGACTAGTTACATGGTGCAAGTCGAGAAGGTTGGGGAACTTGTCATTGGAGAAGTTGAGGAGCAAGGTGATGGAAGTATTCAGAAAGCAGCAAGTGTACAGAAAAGCAAAAAGGAAACAAGTTTCCATTAACAGAAAGAGCAAAATAACCCAAGTACACACTGGAAAAATCTTCATGCAGCACTTAGTTAAGATCAGGAATTCACTGCCTAAAAGGGGAATGGAAGCAGATCTAATTATTATTCTAAGAGAATTGGGCAAGTACCACAAAGGAACCTCCCAACCCTATTTATTTTATCTCCTGATAAAACCTCCTTCATTTGTTTTGATTACTATTCAAAATCTCAAAGCTGCAGGCACCAACCTGCTTAACCACATCTTCACATTTTAATGCTCCCATTTGAATCATTTTCCCCCCACCCTAGGTATTGTTCCAGTGCAGGCTTCATCTTCTGCTCCATCTTTATTGAAGGATTCTTTTTAAAATGCCTCCTCCATCTCAAAAGCAAATACCATATGGATCTGTTACTGAGATGGAATACACTCAAGTCACCCACACATTTTTGTTCCTTTGTCCCTAGTCTACCAAACTTCCCAATATTGAATGAATAAGTTGTCTGACCATGGTGGCTTTTCCCTCCCAATTATTTCCTCAATTCTCTCGTTTCAAGCTCATTTTGCCCAAAAGACTTAACTGCTGTAGTCACTCAAACGTTTGACACCAAACTTCCCTTCCGTGTGCCCACATTAATGGATAGTTAATAACTTGTGTGTGGAGAGGGTCCACACCTTCCGGTTTCTCGGCGTCCTCATCTCCGCTGACATCTCCTGGACAGACAACATCACAGCGGTCATCAAGAAGGCTCAGCAGCGGCTGCACTTCCTGAGGGTCCTCAGGAAGCACAACCTGGACTCCAACCTGCTGCTGACCTTCTACCGCTCGTCCATTGAGAGCCTGTTGACATACTGCATTACAGCATGGTACGGCAGCTGCACCATGGCAGACAGGGAGAGGCTTCAGAGGGTAGTTAGGGCAGCACAGAAGATCATCGGCTGCCCTCTCCCCTCTCTGATGGACATTTACACCTCCCGCTGCCTCAGCAGGGCGAAGAACATTGTCAAGGACAGCTCCCATCCTGCATTTGGCCTATTCAACCTGCTACCCTCAGGGAGGCGCTGTAGGTGCATCAGCACAAGGACAAATAGACTCAAGAACAGTTTCTTTCCAAAATCCATTATCTCCCTGAACTCACACATGCACTGACTTCACAGCCTAACCCCCGGACTTTCATCTATCCACCTACTGTAATTTGTACTGTAACTAATTTCCAATATGTGCAATAACCCATACTGGATATAGGATTCCTATTTATCCATTCTATTTTTTATAGATATGTATATAGCGCTGCACCTTATCCCTCCCCCCTTTTTGTTTTGTTTTGCACTGAGTAGGAGCAGCTTTTAATCTCATTGTACATGTGTATAGTGACAATAAAAGGCATTCTGATTCTGACTTAGAGAAAAGACCAGGACCAAAAATGACCCCCGGCAGGGTGGTGCCGTGGTGGGCCCCATTGTTGGCAAGCGAAGGTGTGAAGAGCTGCGAAACCGCCGATAATTCAACATTCATACCATTCTGCTACCCAAGCAGAACATAACTTCCACCTCCATTCTCCACCCCTCCACCTTGGTCGTTTAACTAGTTCAGCTCTCCACATTATATCCCTCAAGTTCACACCTTCCCCAACCAACAATGGGCCCTCCAGGGAATCATCCTGCCTGAGGTCAAAATGTGTAAGAAAGAACTGCAGATGCTGGTTACAATCGAAGGTAGACACAAAATGCTGGAGTAACTCAGCGGGTGAGGCAGCATCTCTGGAGAGAAGGAATGGGTGACGTTTCGGGTCAAGACCCTTCTACATGGGGCACCGCCCCCTCCCCTGACATCAGTCAACCCGAAACATCGCCCATTCCTTCTCTCCAGAGATGCTGCCTCACCTGCTGAGTTACTCCAGCATTTTGTGTCGCCTGAAGTCAATTGTGGCTGGCCCTGCTTGGTCTTTTCTCACCTCCACCTCAGAGCGGATCATAGAGCTATGATCTTTGCTCCCTACTTTCAGTCCGAACAAGAGTGGAGTGGATGAGAAAGTGGAATAACAGAACTAGTACGAATGGGCGATCGATGGCTGCCATGGACTCGGTGAACTGAACAGCCCGTTTCCATGCTGTGTCTCTAAACGGAATCTCTCTAAAATAAACATTCAAAACTGGCTTCTTACACACATTAAAACGAATATTTACCAAAAAAACCTTCCACTGACGATTGTCTCTTCAGTTTCCCGATCCTATAGTTAAAAAACCCATCTGCACATTCCTTCAAAACACACTGTAACTGAGCCTCTGGTCTTCAAAACACACTGTAACTGAGCCTCTGGTCACCTGTCTTAGTAACATCATCTTGTTATCAAAATTAAACCACATACGATCACTGTTCAAAGGCCCGTTGTCATATCTGGCCCATAGCTGTAAAGCAGTCTTTCCAAGAACAACAACATCAGTGCTTTTGGTGGGAAGGGGCCAGGATCACATTCCTTTGACACGGCGTTTTATGGATAAACTGGAAAGTTATTATTATGCCGCCCTATTGGAGGTTGGGAGGGCTGCCAATTACATGACTCACATTAACGGGATTCTGTTGAGCATAATGCACTCGCATCCGTGTCAATGGAAACGGCAAAGGAAAAGTGCCCCTCCCTGCAGCTGCCTTCCTAAGGGGGCAAGAGTCCTTGCTGCTCGGCGTGCATTCATTCCTCTCTGCCTTACCTCCTTTGCAAGGCGTCCGATGCTGGCTGTGCTGGGCTCGGTAGCCCTCGATCACCTCCCACTCCCCGTTGTCCCTCTTGATGGGGAAGGAGATGGACAGGACGTGGTTGCAGGGTTTGATGATCTTCAGGATGCCCCGCACCCGCTTGTGCTTCTGCTCGTCCGACTCCCGGGTCCGCAGGTCCTCCACCAACTTGTCCTCCACGATCTTCGCCCCCCGGTCGAAGAAGCCTTCCACCATGGTGAAGAAGTTGGGGTCGTCCTGCTGGTCGCACGCTGCCGCCGCCGCCGCGGCCGGGGGTGGCTCGCTGGAGTAACGCCGGCATTGGTGCAGGGCAGCCGGGCCGCCCAGGCGCTGTACACCGCCCTCAGCAGCGGGCGTCAGGGAAGCGGCGGCCCCGCGAGCCAGCAGCTCGCCTAGGTAGCGGTACATGGCGACAGAGGACGCGGGCAGGAGTCACCGTGCTCCGTAAGGGGGACTGGCGTCTCTGGCCGGCGCCAGGAGAAGCTTGTCTGTCAGTCAGTCAGTCAGTCCCGCCCCGCCGTTTCACTGGAGCCGCCTCAACGACAAACAGCCCGCAGTCCGCATGCGCCCCCGTTTTAGCAGCCCCGCACCGCGCATGCGCCTCGGGTCAGGGGAGGACGGGGCAGGGAGAACGAATGACGTCATGACGGCATGTTGATGCTGCGAAGTGGGCGTGGCCTGCGGAGCTGTCATCATGTTATCAGGCGCCCCGGGCAGGGGTGGGCGTGGTCTCACCTTCTCACGCAACGCGTGACGTCATTGCGGCGGTGGCAGGAGTGGCGACGCAGCGAAGTGGGCGTGGCCAGCTGGCTGATCAATCAACTCACATCGGCAGCCGGGAACTGCGCATGCGCTCATGGCGAGGGAGGTGCAGCTGGGCTATGAGGAAGGCGGGGCTTCAAATTCCCACGTGGTTCGCGAATGGAGAGCCGAGGCGGCGAAGTGGGCGTGGCAAGCTGGTCCGGGATCACTTCGGGCATCTCCGGCAATTTCCGTCGTTCAGAGACGTTGGGTTCGCGCTTCCCGCGCCGCTCGGGGGTGTTCGTTCATTTTCGTCAGCTTGCTGTTGCTGCAGGTAGGGAGGCCGCGGACTTCCGGTATTGGTGGCTCGCTGTAAATTTTTGGCGAATATTTAGTCAGCAATTCTAAAAATAATGTTTGGCATGTGTGAATTAGTCCATGGCCCGCATGTGATATACTGCATACCCGCCCTTAACTAAAATATGACTTCATGTCCAGAGTGAGTCAAAGTGCTTGAGTAATCAGCTGGTCAGGTTCTTCTTCTTCAAATAACTTCAAACTGTTATTTGATTCTACTTAATGTCCACGGTGCCAAACTGTGTGGTCAATCTAGAGACTGAAATACATTCTGCCGTTGCCTCGCCATCCATACCAGTTCTTCAAAATAAAATGGTTGATTCTTAAATTTTAAGTAATTGTCTAATTCTGACCATCTGCAGGCCATTCCTCCCTCTTAATAAGAGAAGACAGATGCCATAACAGCATTGAAAAGGGCAGGTTTTAGAGGGATGCTGGCAAACAGGAGCGGTGAAGATAGGAGCATCTTGGACGGCATAGACAAGTTGGGCTAAAGGAACCTCTCCTGGCATTAGAGAGGGTCCAGAGGAGGTCTATGGGAATGATCGTGGGGATGACTGGGTTCTGCACTCGCTGGAGTTTAGAAGGATGAGGGGGACTTCGTTGAAGCTTATTGAATAGTGAAAAGCCTGGATAGACTGGCTATGGAGAGGATGTTTCCACTAGTAGGAGAGTCTAGGACCAGAGGCCATTGCCTCAGAATAAAAGGATGTACCTTTAGAAAGGAGATGAGGAGGAATTTCTTCAGTCAGAGTGTGGAGAACCTGTGGAATTCATTCCACAGATGACTGTGGAGGCCAAGTCATTGGGTATTTTTAAGGCAAAGATTGACAGATCCTTGATTAGTATGGGTGTCGGGTTATGGGGAGAAAGCAGGAGAATGGGGTTGAGAGGGAAAGATAGACAAGCCATGGTTGAATGGAGGAGTAGACTTGATGGACCAAATGGCTGAATTCTGCTCCAATATCTTATTAACATGATTGGATGGCAAGGAGAAGCCTGTTTCCAAGTTTACTGATATTATAACAATAGTTGGCACAGTAAATGGAATTGATGTGTGTATACATTAATACATTAGCTGATGGATTTCAATGAAGCGAAATGTGAGGTAATCCCCACTTTGGACCTATAAAAGATGGAACACTTTCAAAATAGTGAAAGGTTGGAGTCAGTGAAATGTCCTGGGTCCCATGTACGCAGATCATTAAAGTGTAATGGATGGATGGAAATGGAAAATAATCAAAAGGGCCATTATACTGGGAATACAAGAAAACAATGAGCTGGAAGTTATGCTACAAATATCCAATGTTCTGGTTAGACCGCACCTGAAGTCTTCTCCAAATCTTGGGACAGATATGTTGGCCTGGAAGGGAATGTAGAGTGCATTTGCCAGAATAAAACAAGAGCTCAGAGGTTTAAATTATAAAGATGTGTATGTCAAGGAGCATGAGGTCTTTGAATAATAAGACGGCAAGAGGTAACAGCTGAGTTCTAGCAAAACCCAATGAGGCATCATTATTGTAGATTATTGATGAGTAAGTGCTGCTTGATAGCTCTGTTGATAATACTTCCCTTCACTTTGGTGATAATTGAGAAAAGGCTGATTGGGTGATGATTCCCAGGATTGGATTTGCCCTGCTTTTTGTGAACAGATCCAATCCTAGATTAGTTTAGTTTATCATCACATGAAGGGAATTAACAACCAATCATTATTTTCTCATTGTTGTTTAATTGTCATCATGAGATATGGTAGAACAGCAAACCCATTGATAATTTTTAATTTCAGTGGGGAAAAAAAACATTTTGTCCATTCACAAATCAATCTGCTTTTATTAATCAATTGAACCCATTCTATTTAAAGGGCTAGCCTCAATTTGCACTCCTTCCCAGTTTACTCCATAGCACTCTGCAACCTCACTTCTTGCACCCACAATAATGTTTCTACAATTGTATTCTCTGCACCTGACTCTTGCTGCTTGGTGCTGAAATTGCCCACAGACGTTGGAAGCATCGTGGGACCATGATGGTGACTCTTACATCTTCAGATACAGAAGGTAGACACAAAATGCTGGAGTAACTCAGTGGGACAGGCAGCATCTCTGGAGAGAAGGAATGGGTGATGTTTTAAAGTCACCATCCTATTCATCTTCCAAGCCTCCGGTTAATTCCAGGCTGTGGCTGCTGATCTCTGCAACATCTTACAGTTTGCTGCGAACTGCCGTTTCAGTTCTTCCAGACTCCATAACTTTTATTCAGCCACTGGAGCGGGCAAAACTGGCTCAGTGGTTTAGTGACATTGCAAACTTTTCTGAAGTACAGGCATTTGGAAATCATCGTACTTGTGGTGGAAGATGAATAGGAAGGTGACTTTAAAACATCACCCATTCTTTCTCTCCAGAGATGCTGCCTGTCCCACTGAGTTACTCCAGCATTTTGTGTCCATCTTCTGTATCTGAAGATGTAAGAGTTCACGGATGGACCTCATCTCACCATGGTCACATGGTCCCACGATGCTCAAGGACCTCCCTGGCAAGATTGTCAGAGCTGCTGGCAGAGTCTGCTTGCTCCCCTGTGTGTAATCATATCATTTACATTATAATAATGCTGTTATCATATTATCATTAAGATAACAGCAATAGAATTTAGTAGAGTGCTGGACAAATATTTGAAAGGATAGAAATCTTTTCAAGGCAGTGGAAAGAGGATAGGGCAAAGAAAATCTGTTGGATTGTACTGTACTTTTAGTTTAGAGGTACAGCACGGAAACAGGCCCTTCGGCCCACTGGGTCCGCGCCGACCAGCGATCCCCGCACATTAACACTATCCGACACCACTAGTCAAGTCAAGAGAGTTTATTGTCATGTGTCCCAGATAGGACAATGACATTCTTGCTTGCTGCAGCACAACAGGATATTGTAGTCATAAATACAGATCAGATCAGTGTGTCCATACACCATAGAATGTATATATATACACACACACATCAGTAAACAGATAAAGTGCAATAGGTTGTTATTGTTCATAGTTTGTTTGAAGTTGTGTTTAATAGTCTGATGGCTGTGGGGAAGAAGCTGTTCCTGAATCTGGATGTTGCAGATTTCAGGCTCCTGTACCTTCTACCCGAAGGCAGAAGAGAGATGAGTGTATGTCCAGGATGGTGTGGGTCCTTGATGATGCTGGCAGTTTTTTTGATGCAGCGACTGCGATAGATCCCCTCAATGGTAGGGAGGTAAGAACCAATGATGGACTGGGCAGTGGTTACGACTTTTTGCAGCCTTTTCTGTGCCGGGACGCTCAGGTTGCCGTACTAAGCCACGTTGCAACCGGTCAGCATGCTCAGAGAGAGAGAAAGAGAGAGAGAGGGGAAGGAGATGGGGAGAGACAGAGGGAGAGTGAATGGGGAGAGAGGAGAGGGAGAGAGGGGGGGAAGAGGGAAAGAGAAAAATGGGGGAAAGAGAAATAGGAGATAGAGACAGAGGAGAAAGAGAGATGGGGGAGAGAAGTTAGAGAGAGGAGTGAGAGAGTGTGTAGAGAGGGAGGGAGGGGGAGATAGAGAGTGAGGGAGATGGAAAGGGGGAGACAGAGAAGAAAGGGGGGGAGAGGGAGAGGGGGGGAGAGAGAGAGAGAGAGAGTGTGTGTGTGTGTGTGTGTTAGGGGAAAGAGGGGCAAGGGGAGAGAGTGGACAAGAGAGAGTGGGAGGGAGAGAGGGGGAGAGAGGAGAGGGAAGGGGAGAGAGTGGGGAAGAGAGGGAGTGAAAGAGGGAGAGAGAGGGGGAGGGGAGAGAGAGCGGAAGAGAGGGGGGAGAGGGAGAGAGAGAGAGAGGGATGAGAGTGAAGTGGGAGGGAGAGAGAGAGAGGGGAGAGAAAGAGAGGTGGAGAGAGAGAGGGGGACAGAGGAGAGAGTAGGTGAGAGAGAGAGGGGGATAGAGAGGCAGGGCTGCCAACTCCCATGCACTGAGTGTGAGAATCACACATTTCGCTAAATTCTCACGCTGATCACAAATTTTTCACGCTCTGTCGTGAGAAATTCTGTGATCAACGAAAATTTCAACACTCATATCAACTGCATGGGCCATGGGTGATGGAAGCAGAAGCAGCGACGGGGACAGATGCAGACGGGGAGCGGGGCTAACGAGTGTTTGCCGGGCTGGCGAGTCGCTCACTGCAGCTCTGGCCATGGAGCAGCTTCAGTGCAAGGCGTCGGAAGCGTTGTGCCGCTGCCGTGAGAGTATCTGTGCCAAATTCGCCCAGGTGACCGGCATGGATCAGGCTGCGGCTCGGTGCATCCTGGAGGACAACCAGTGGCTGCTGGAAGTAAGTACCAGGCACTGGGTAGAAACGGTGGAAGATAGTGGACTTCAAATGGGGGTGGTTGGAGAAAGCATCCTGCTTGCCTGCTAGATTTTCACTCACTGTAACTGCAGGAAAAATGTTCCTGATGTTGGGGGAGTTGAGAACCAGGGGTCACAGTTTAAGAATAAAGGGGGGGACAGTTAGGACTTGGATGAGGACAAACTTTTTTTATACAGAGTTGTGAATCTGTGGAATTCTTTGCCACAGAAGGCAGTGCAGGCCAATTCACTGGATGTTTTCAAGAGAGAGTTACATTTAGCTCACGAAATCAATGGATATTGGGAACAAACAGGAAAGGTACTGATTCTAGATGAATAGCCATGATCGTATTGGATAGCAGTGCTGGCTCAAAGGGCCGATGGCCTATTCCTGCACCTATTTTCTACGTTTCTATGCTTGAGTATATGGCAATAAAACTCGATCACTTGATTTTGAAGCATTCATGCATGGTGGAGGTATAATGTAGTCCTAGTGATACAGTGTGAAAACAGGCCCTTCAGCGCAACTTGCCCACACCCGCCAACATGTCCCACCTACGCTACCTGCTTTTGGCTCCATACGTCCAAACCTGTCCTATCCGGGTATCAGTCTAACTTTTTCTTAAATTTTGGGATGGTCCCTGCCTCAACTACCTCCTCCGGCAGCTTGTTCCAAACACCCACCACCATTTGTGTGGATAAAGTTACCCCTTAAAAACTTGCCTCTTAAAAATACTTCATACAAAAAACATTGAAATCATACTTCTACAATGCACTAAAACATGATTTTAATACATAACATTTCAAAAAGTTCCTACCTTGGGAGGGGGGCACCCTTCTTCCACGCCCTCTCCCCACTCGGTTGCTCCACTCCCTCACCGGGTACCCCCAAGGCCAGTGATCAGTGATCGCTCAGCCTCCCCACTTTCAAAAACGCTCCGCGGCCCCTGGTTCAGATGGAGAACACTGCCAGATGTGAGCAGGGAACTGAGGCCAGTTGTCCATGATGTTTGGATCCCAATGCTCAGCGCTCATGTTTCGGGGTGGGCTAATGTTATTGATTTGTAATTAGCCTGATAACTTTAGGACAGTTTGTTACGAAAATGAAATAAATGGTATCAGAATACAGCTGAGTGAGTATAATTTTATGGATGGGAATTGTGTTCAACCAATTGATGACTTATTTGACAAAGTGACTAGCATGTTAGATAACAAGGAAGCCAATGAATGTAGCAAATTTTGTTCTCCATAATTTGGTCTGTGAAGTGCCCCATAAAGGATTACTGCATTAGCTAAGCACCTGTGGACTTGAACGTAAAAGGTTACGTCCAGGGGGTCAGATATGGGACTTTATGTGTGGGCCAGATATATTGTCAGAGGGGCTTGGAGCAAGGCCTAGGGTACATCCAGAGTCAAGGTCTGGAATAGTACAAGGTGTGCAGTCAAAGCTGGGACCAGCGGTGTGTTCAGCACTGGGAACCTAAGCAGGTAAGCAGCTATGATCAGGGTAGAATAGGGGGGAGCAGGTGTAGGGCTGGACTCAGGGACAGGAATGAGAGAAGGTATGCAACTGGAGTCAGGGCCAGGAGTAGTACCAGGTGTGCAGTGAGACCCAGGTTGGTCAACATGGGCCAAGTGCTTGATTATAATCTGGTTTCCATACACGAATACACTAAGATAATTCATGTGCTGCACGTATGGATCAGAGCCTGGGCTCTTCTGTGGAATGTAATTAGGAATGTAATTTACTCTAACCTTATTCATAACTAATCCAATTTAAAGCATATATATTGCATTCAAGTGTAAGTTAAAAGACTCGCTACAGTATGTACCATATTACACAATTTCAAGCTGAAAAATGCAAAAGTTCCATACCAATGGGAAGGGGGACACCCTCCAATCAAACCACCCACCCCCCACCACCGGTCGCTATGCTCCCTCGGGCTTGGTCTCGCAATTTCTCACTCCCAACCCTCACCCAATGTTGGCAGCCCTGAGTTTCTAAAAAACCTGTTGATAGTTTATCAAACTTGTATGTTTGTGATCACGTTGATGGGTTCATAACAAATTTGTTCAGCTTTTTTCAGATTTGGTAGAGATTGTTGAAGGGAATTTTGGAGAATGTTATCTTCTTCTTGCGCATGGCGTGCGCAGCCTAAAGCTGTAGGACAACTTGTTCTATTTGATCTTGTTTGTGCACGTCGGGCTGATTGCATTAGTCGAAACAGGGTGGACCACGTGGAGGCTGCAATCTCCCACCCCGGAGAATGTTATAGGGTGGAGGGATCAAGGAGTGCAGGTTCAGAGTTCCCAGAGACTGGCGTCACAGGTAGATAGGGTGGTCAATAAAGCCTTTGATACGTTGGCCTTCATCAGTCGGGGTATTAAGTATAGAAGTTGGGAGGTTATGTTGCAGTTGTACAAGACATTGGAGAGGCCACACTTCCAATATTGTATTCAGTTTTTGTCAGCCTGCTGTAGGAAACATGTTGTTAAGTTGGAAAGAGTGAAGAGAAGATTTATTAGGATGTTGCCAGGATTTGAGGACCTGAGCTATTGGGAAGGATTGGGGAGGCTGGAACTTTCCTCTAGTTCTGGAGCGCACAAGGCTGTGGGGTGACCATATGGAGGGGTATAAGATCATGAGGGGAATAGGTAGGGTGAACGCACAGAGTCTTTTTACTGAGAGTAGGGCATCAAGAACCAGTGGACATAGGTTTAAGGTGAGAGGGAATAGATTTAATAGGAACGTTGGGGCAATTATTTCCCACAGAGGAAGGTTGGTATATGGAATGAGCTTCCAGAGAAGGTAGTTGAGGCAGGTTCTATAACAATATTTAAAAGATATTTCGACAGGTACATGGGTAGGAAAGCTTTACAGGGATATGGGTCAAGTGCAGGCAGGTGCGACTAGCATAGATGGAGTACCTTGGTGACCTGGTTTGTCGGCATTGGCAAATTCAGCTGAAGGGCCTGTTTCCGTGCTGTCGGACTATGACTATTCAGTTTTAGGCTGTTTTTGCGACTGATTGCATTAGGACATGCGGTACTGATTAAGTCTGTGCAACATATGACGTCAGTCCTTTTTCATGGTTTTGTGCATTCCTTGATTGTTTGTTTATTCATTGATTGAAAGTTCATAACCAAGCTCAGGTTGACAAAATTAAAGGCCAACTTGCTTGTTGGCAGCCGCCTAATAGCAAAGTACAAGACCAGAGGTGGTGAACATCAAAGGGGCAAAGGGTTAACCCCGTGATAAGAAGTGTGAGCATTGGATTGGCAGAAAGTGGGGCTGATCCATGTCCAGCTTCTCCATTGGCCTTCTAACTTAATGCCAGCACACATCAGTGAACACCATCTTTCAATCTTAGTTTGAGAAACCCAAATCTGCCCAGTGTGGAAATGACACGTTTAATTTTCAATAACATGACTGATGAGATTGCATGAGAAATTTATTGTTGATAAATACGTCAAATATTAAAATATTGAATATATACCATTAATTGTTTCCTTACACTGGTCTGAGCATCTGATTATTTCCTTTTTACCTGATTGTATTATTGTTCACTAGGTGTACTTGCTCAGCAGAAAGTACTTGAGAGTCTATGTGAATGTGTCACCATTATTCCATGGTGGACAGATAAGAATGGCAAGATGTGCACTTTTTCAACTGTTTCCCCTTTGCCTCCTCACGTTTCTGTCCGAGATCCCCGGTACTTTATAACTTTGAGAATACTGTGCTGTCTGGAGTTTGCATGTTCTGCCTGTGACCATGTGGGTTTTCTCCGGGCGCTCCGGTTTTCGCCCACACTCCAAAGACGTCTCTATTTCCTTAGGCTTCGGAAGTTTGGCATGTTCCCAACAACTCTCACCAACTTCTACAGATGCGCCGTATAATGCATTTTATCCGGATGCATCACAGCTTGGTTTGAGAACAGCTCCACCCATGACTGCAAGAAATTGCAACGAATTGTGGATGCAGCCCAGACCATCACACAAACCAACCTCCCTTCCATTGACTCCATTTATACCTCATGCTGCTTCGGCAAGGCCAGCAGCAAAATCAAGGTCGGGTCGCACCCTGGCCACTCCCTCTTCTCCACTCGCCCATTGGGCAAAAGGTATAGGTGTGAAAACATACACCTCCAGATTCGGGGATAGTTTCTTCCAGCTGTTATCGGGCAACTGAACCATCCCACCACAACTAGAAAGCTGTCCTGAACTACTGCATACCTCAATGGAGACTTGGGCTATCTTTGATCGGACTTTACTGGCTTTATCTTGCACTAAACATTATTCCCTTATCATGTATCTGTACACTACGAATGGCTCGATTGTACACATGTATTGTATTTCCGCTGGTGGTTAGCACGCAACAAAAGCTAATCACTGTACATCGGTACACGTGACAATAAGTGAAAGTGATACATGCAGCTTTGTAAGTTAATTGGCTTCTGTAAATTGACTCTAGTGTGTCGGATAGAACTAATGTATGGGCGTGTGCTGGTCGGCACCCATTCCATACTGTATCTATAAACAAAAATTAAATACGCCTCCTCCATTTGAGTTGGGATTGGCCTTGGGCCTACCTTTCCTCAGAAGACTTTGAGCATGGCTTTCAGTCCTCCAGCAGTTTGTGTTTTACCTAACATTTCAGCATCTGCAGCCTCCTGTGGCTCCCAGTTTTTTTTGTTCAGTGCAGCATCAGAGTGGCCACACAGGCTCTCCAATCCAGAAGAGATGACTTCATTTTTAGTATTACAGTAAGGAACAGGTGAAATCTTGGCAATGGAATTTTTCCTAACACTGGTGACAATCCATGCAGGCAGCTATTGACTACACTCCAATCCATAACCACTTCCATTAATAAACTTGGCTTCCATCAATTGAAATAATTTCCAGCCCATCAACGCACAGTGGCTGGCATTCATGAACATTCTTTTATTGACAATCAGCGCCATATTTCCCGGTAGCATCCTGTGTTCTGAGGGAGTAAACACAGCTGGACATTTACATCAGGCAGCCCTGCCAGAGAGAGATAGGTCCCGAGGCGAGACGGTACTTCACAAAGGAAAAAAAAGACATAAAATACTGGAGTAACTCAGCGGATTAGGCAGCGTCTCTGGAGAACATGGAAAGATGATGTCTCGGGTCGGGACCCTTCTTCAGATAAATTATATTAGATAATGAGAGGTTGATACAGGTGGAGGGCTGGGCAAAGGTTAGAAATGAAAAAGGGACAGATGTAAGATAAAGAGAGAAGTGGAGTGAATGTGATGCCAGAGAGAGGTTCAAGTTCAAGTGAGTTTATTGTCGTGTGTCCCTGATAGGACAATGAAATTCTTACTTTGCTTCAGCACAACAGAACATAGTAGGCATTGACTACAAAACAGATCAGTGTGTCCATATATCATTATATAAATATATACACACATGAATAAATAAACTGATAAAGTGCAAATAGCAGATAATGGGCTATTAATGTTCATAGTTTTGTCCGAGCCAAGTTTAATAGCCTGATGGCTGTGGGGAGGTAGCTATTCCTGAACCTGGTCGTTGCAGTCTTCAGGCTCCTGTACCTTCTACCTGAAGATAGCAGGGAGATGAGTGTGTGGCCAGGATGGTGTGAGTCCTTGATGATGCTGCCAGCCTTTTTGAGGCAGCGACTGCGATAGATCCCCTTGATGGAACGGAGGTCATTTTTTTGATATAAATGGAAGGGGATGGGACCGTGCAGAGGAAAGGAGAGCATGATGATGGGAGAAATGGGTATGCAGCAGGGTGGGAAACAAGAAAGGGGAGGGAGGTTGTTTAAAACTAGAGAATTCAATGTTCATACTGATGATAGACACAAAATGCTAGTAACTCAATGGGACAGGCAGCATCTCAGGAAAGAAGGAATGGGTGACGTTTCGAGTCGAGGCCCTTCATACTATTGGCTTGCAATCTACCCCAGCAGAATATGAGGTGCTGTTCTTGCGTGTGGCCTCACTGTGGCAGGGGAGGAAGCCCAGGCTAGAGGTCAGAATGGAAATGGCATGGGGATTCAACATATCGGGCCAGTGGCCTTTTGTCAGAATGCTTTTTGCCATCTGCATTTTTTGACAAAACACCCATGACCTCTGTACAAAATATACCCAAAGCAGCTCCGTAAGGCAAGTTTTAAAGTTCGTAAGTTCAGCTCCTCTGAGCTGAAGTAGGCCGTTCGGCCCATCGAGTCTACTCTGCCATCAAAGTTTAAACATTGATTCCGATTTTGAACCTTTGTACTGTTGCTCAACATCAATCGTGGGTCATCGGCACTGTCATCAAAGTATGTGACAGTAGAGCATGTCACACTGTGTTGATCAAAGTGAGAAGCAAGATCTGGGGAGGAGGGGAGCGGTGCATTTCGAGCTCATGTTGCCTGAACTCATTCAAGAATGAGAAATTCTTCATGAAACTCCAAAGGATGTACCGTAGGACAAGAGCCACTAAAGGTCCCAGCGACACTTCAGCTCACAACAGTTGGGATGATCAATGTAACATCACTCTTACCTGTGCAAGCAATCACTTTTGCCTGTTCTATCACTTCCAACACCTCGCATGAAGGAGCTCATTTCGGGAGTGGGCAAAATACTGAAAATGTTTTGTTCTATGCAATGTCACTTGTATAATACTTTCTATCTGAGGTGGTGGGATAACGTCGCTCTTTCATTTTGAACCTGTGTGAATGTCCATGATAACTGATGAGAAATTCTTGCCATGATGGGACAGCTCCCAGCCAACTGAAGGCTGAGATGGTTAGCTGTGGGGGAAGTGTTTTTTGCCCTTGTGAAGGTGGAGCCTGTCCTTAAACTGAGCTCTCAGGATATGGTAGACATTAGGAAGGCACGGTGGCCTAGTGGTAGAGCTACTGCCTTGCAGCGCCAGCGACCCGGGTTTGATCCTGACTATGGGTGCTGTCTGCAGGGAGTTTGTACGTTCTCCCTGTGACCTGCGTGGGTTTTCTGCGAGATCATCGGTTTGCTCCTGCATCCCAAATTCACAAGAATTAAGAACTGTGGGATTGAGACTCCTAACAACGTTTTTGAATGGTTTTTGTTATTGATTTTCCAGCTCCCAGTACACTGCCAGACCAACATCTGTTCCCCGTACATAACTGCCTTTGGACTGTTGCTGTCCGTCTGGTGAAGAAGCTTCCAGGAGGGAATTCCTGGAATTAGACCAAGTGATAGTGAAGGAATGGCGATATATCTCCAAGTCAGTATGGTGAGTGAGTTGGAGGAAACTGAGCAGTTATCTTTCCATGTATCTTACTGATATCTTTGCCTATTCTGTCATGGGGTTTAAGAGGTGCTGGCAGGGTAGTCCGACAGTGTAACTGCAATGCATTTTGCAGATGGTACACTGTGCATTGGAGACTTCAGGGTCATTAGGTGATGTCAAGATTCTTGAGAGTTGCAGCTTCACTCGTCCAAGCAAGTGGAAAGTCTTCTTTCTCACAAGACAACTAGGGTCGTAGAGATGGGCCTTGTAGATGTGGAAAGGCCTTGAGGAGTCATGAGGCGAGTCACTCGCGTCTTGATATTTGACCCCTGACCTTTTCCCGACATGACTTGGAAACAGACCCTTCAGCCCACTGAATCCATACTGACAATCAACAAAACGGTTACACTTCTCAACAAGTTATTTCACTTATTTTCCACACCAGGACATCAGAGATATCCTCATTCTTCAGGGAACGGGGGTTTGCCTCTTCCACTATAGATGAGGTTCTCACCAGGGTCTCTTCTATACCCCGTAACTCTGCTATCACTCCCCATTCCCTCATCTCGTAACGAGGGCAGAGTTCCCCTTGTCCTCGCCTTCCACCTTACATGCCGTCACATACAACAAATAATCATCCGACATTTTCGCCACCTCCAACGGGATTCCACCACTGGCCACATCTTCCCAAGTTCTCCCCTGTCTGCTTTCTGCAGAGACTGCTCCCTCCGGAACTCCCTGGTCAATTTGTCCCTTCCCACCCAAACCACCCCCTCTCCTGGCACTTTCCCTTGCAACCGCAGGAAATGCTACACTTGTCGCTTTACCTCCCCCCTTGACTCCATTCAAGGATCCAAGCAGTCTTTCCTGGTGTGGCAGAGGTTCACCTGCATCTCCTCCAACCTCATCTATTGCATCCGCTGCTCTAGGTGTCAGCTGCTATACATCAGTGAGACCAAGCATAGGCTTGGCGATCGCTTCGCCCAATACCTCTGCTCGGTCCGCAATAACCAACCTGTTCTCCCGGTGGTTCAGCACTTCAACTCCCCCTCCCATTCTGAATCCGACCTTTCTGTCCTGGGCCTCCTCCATGGCCAGAGTGAGGCCCACCGTAAAATGGAGGAGCAGCACCTCATATTTCGCTTGGGCAGTTTACACCCCAGCGGTATGAACATTGACTTCTCCAATTTCAGGTAGTCCCTGCTTTCTCCTCCCCTTCCCAGCCCTCCCTTAGCCCACTGTCTCTGCCTCTTCCTTTCTTCTTCCCGCCCACCCACCCTCACATCAATCCGAAACATCGCCTAGTTCCTTCGCTCCTTGGACACTGCCTTGCCCGCTGACTTTCTCCAGCATTTATGTCTACCTTCGATTTTCCAGCATCTGCAGTTCCTTCTTAAAAACTTCTTAATCACTTTATTCTCCGCACCTTTCCACCAACTCCCCTAGAATCTACCACAAATATTATTCACGTACTATTCATGTACCCTATTCACCCACATACCGGGGCAACTTACATGCCAATTATAGAAACAAGGAACTGCAGATGCTGGTTTATAAAAAGGATGTAAAATGTCGGAATAACTCAGCAGGTCAAGCAGCAGCTCTGGAGAAAGTAAATTGGTGACGTTTCAGTCTGCAGAAGGGACTTGACCCAAAACGTTACCTATTCCTGTTCTCCAGTGATGCTGTCTGACCCGCTGAGTTACTCCAGCTTTTTGTGTCTAACCTAGTCTTAGCATGTCTTTGGGATGTGGGATGAAACTAGAGCAGTAAGTGTTCACAGAGGGAAAGGAACAGGTTTACCCAGTCAACACCAGCGAGGGCAACGGATTCTGTGCCTTCCATTCCCACTGCTCTTGCCTGTAATCCTTCTTTAGCCACCTTCCTGCTGCTGCCTCCATCCTCCGAACGCTGTCCTGCTGTCATTCAGCATGAGTTTCATATAGGGACTAGTAACTACTTAGCTCCATCCTTCATCCCTGTTTGCCCTCCTACCCAAGCACTTTAATGTCCACCCAGTCCCATCTCACACCATATCTATAATACCCACCTGTCTATTTGCAGCCTCCCCTCACCACGCACACAAAGTCCCACCAGGTCAAACGCCACTCCTGTCGCACATCTTTTCCACATTCACCCTATCTAGGCCTTTGTCCGATAGGTTTCAATGAGATCACCCCACATCCTTCTAAACCCCAGCAAGTACAGGCCTGGAGCCATCAAACGCCCCTAATACATTTACATAATCATTCCTGATGACTGATCTGCTGAGTTTTTCCATGATTTTCCATTTTCTGTCTTCAAAGATGGCGGTGCCTCGCGGCAGCGGCCTCTGCAGTCCGTCTGTCTTTTTTATTTTTGTCCTGTTGAGTGTCAAGTTTGGTTGTAGTTTATATATTGTTTGTAGCTGTGTATATGTGGGGGGCGTGGGGGGAAACTTTTAAATCTCTTCCCTGTCGGGTCTCCATTGTCGTTGGGGCCTAGCACCGTGGAGCGGCCTCCAACCGGAACGACCTGGGGGCTCCAGTCTCGGAGCCTGCGGACTCACCCTCGTGGAGCTGGCTGGCTTCGGAGCAAGGAGAGCTGTGGTGGAGCAAGCTGTGACCAGCTTCGGAGCTTCGGAGGCTCCAGCCGCAGGCCCGGTGGACGGTGACATCGGGAGCTCGCGGGTCCCTGGTGGGAGACCGCTTTTCCGAGCTCCCGCAACGGCCACTTCTCCCGCCCGAATTGCGGGGTTGAAAACGACCCGGAGCGGGGCCTTACATCGACTTTAATGGCCGCGGGACTTGCCATCGCCCGCAGGGGGCTCCAACATCAAGACCCGGAGCAGGGACTTACATCGCCCGGCGCAGCCTTAACGGCCGCGGGACTTGCCATCGCCCTCCGGGGGCTTTAACTTCGGGAGAAAAATGGAAAACGGGAGAGACAATGACTTTGACTTCTATCACAGTGAGGAGGAGATTCACTGTGATGGATGTTTGTGTAAATTGTGTTAATTATGTGTCTTGTTTTTTTTCTTGTTGTATGACTGCAGAAACCAAATTTCGTTTGATCTTCATTTGAGGTTCAAATGACAATAAACAGTATTGTATTGTCTATCATATATGCTTAGTTTGAGCCTTACTTGTATCGTTCTTGTCTACTGGCTGGTCCATAATCGTACCATTAATAACACATTGCATCCACAAGAAGCCCAATGTGCTGGAAGCTCCCACATTCGTCAAGAGTGTTTTATTGTCACATGTACCAAAATGGAACAACAACATTCTTACTTGCAGCAGCACATCAAATAACTTCCAGGATTCCTTTCAGGATTCTTGGAGTTCTTCCAGGATTTGTTACTGTTAGTCCCATTCTCTACTCTACCCTGAACTTAATTTTCCACACAGCAAAATTCCCTTGTAACCAACTCTGAACTCTTAGCATTGTAGGAATAAACCATTAAATCCCTGGGATTTGTACATTTTTAGTTTCTTTACTAAATGTGTGTTTCCATAACACAAATTTGGTATAACGAGGGTGATGAAGTGGGGAACACTGTTTGCATGACATGGGCCGAATTGGTAATAATGCGATTTCAATCTGAAAATGGAGAACCACTTGTAAATTGTCAAGCAGAAAAAAAACTTTTTTGGATTTAAACAGTATAGGATATATTTTTTTGTAATTGCTTCACAGTAATCAGGCACCACTGTCTTTTAAAATCATTGTTGCATCAAATTTACCATAGGTGATTATTGAACTTGGCTAGCAATCACTAGTATTGACACATGCAATGATGCTCTGTTAAACAACGGAACATATAGCCTTCAGTATTTTTAACTTGCATTAACGAAAATATACATTACTATTGAAAAGACCAATATTTTAAAATCCTGCAGGAAAAAATAATATGTTTTATTCCGTCTGAATCTCTCTAGCCCCTAATCTCCTATTCCCCATTAGCACAATTGCCTGTATAAGGTGATTTCCTATAGCATGAGTTTTCTTCGGAACACAACTATCGTGTTCTAGCAGAAGTACCAGCACCGTCATTTAAATTCATTATTCTCATTAAATTATTGGTTCCTGGCAGTTTCTAGAATGTATTATCTATTTTGAACCCTTGATAAAGTCATTATTTGATATCTCTAGAGTGTCTTTATTCCTTTGATCATTTGTCAAGTTGGACTTTGTCTGTAATGAGAACGAGAATTTTAAGCCAGGTTAGGACGACAAGGTCCAACCTGGGAAAGCATTTGCTGATTACTACCCTTTTGAGATTAGTGCTGTGGGTGTTGTCCCACTTGGTCCTATCACTGCTTGGTGGTGTGTCATGAACAGCCTGTGACAGGCAGGAGTCTGCCCTTTGAAACCCGATCCGAATGAATGACTTGGAGGTTGCAATAACATAAATAGATGGAATGCTATCGGGGGTGAGGGGATTGATGGTTAATGAGTCGAAGGTTATGTCAAAACAAGCAGGGTTGAATTCAAGATTTAATTCATACAGTGCGCTCTCCAAACTGTCATGTGGACACATGAAAGAAATACCTATATCGATGATATTAATAAACAAACACAAGAACGGTCTAAACAATAACTGCCTTTAAACTTTATATTCTGATTTTAGACAGAAAATTCAGTCGACTGCTGTCAATATTAAAAAAAATAGCAGTGCAATTCGGCACGGGGGAGCAGCGGTAGAGTTGCTGCCTTACAGTGCTCACAGCGCCAGAGACCCAGGTTCGACCCTGACTCTGGATGCTGTCTGTTCAGAGTTTGTACGTTGTCCCCCTGACTGCGTGGGTTTCCCCCTACACTCCAACAACGTACAGGTTTGTAGGTTAATTGGCTTGATGTAAATGCAACTTGTCTATAGGGCCGTGTTAATGTGCGGGGCACATGAGTTGGGGCAGACTTGGCGGGCCAAAGGGCCTGTTTCTGCACTATATCCCTGAACTAGACTAAACTAAATCAGCTGGTTATACATTGGAGATGCTAAGATATTGTTTTAGTTTTTAGTTTTAGAGATACAGCGGGAAACAGGCCCTTCGGCCCATCGTGCCGACCAGCATTACCCATACACAGCACTATCCTACACACAAGGGACAATTTACAGTTTTACCGAAGCCTATCAACGTACAAACCTGTACATCTTTGGTGTGGTGAGGAATCTGGAGCACCCGTAGTAAACCCACATGGTCACAGGGAGAACGTACAAACTCCGCACAAACAGCACCTGTAGTCAGGATTGACTTTGTTAAAGCCACATAAAAAGCGAAATCGTCATTAGTGAACAGTGCTGTTATGTTTACCTGCGTAATGCTGTGCTGAAACTACTACCATTAGCTTCACTGCAAGTCCCATGGGGCAATGACAACTTATAGTGCTGCAAATATACAGCCAGTTCTTGAAGAGGACCGGCACAGTGGTGCAGCGGTAGAGTTGCTGCCTTACAACACCAAGACCCGGGTTCGATCCTGACTACAGGTGCTGTCTGTACAGAGTTTGTACATTCTCACTGTGACCGTGTGGGTTTTCTCCGGATGCTCTGGTTTCCTCCCACATTCCAAAGGTTTGTAGGTTAATTGGCCTCTGTAAATTGTCCCGAGTGTAGGATAGAGCTAGTGTACGGGGTGATTGTTGGTCGGTGTGGACTCGTTGGGCCGACGGGCCTATTTCTTTCTCTATAGTAAACTAATTATATAAAACATCATTCTTCTAACTGCGAAGGAGTGTTACTATTGAATGAATAGATGATTTAGTATGCAGTGGGCTTTGGAAGGGTTCACCCAGGGGGTCAGAATCTAGTGAAGAACATCGTTTACAGGTAGTGCATCCTTTATACAAGGCCCACTGAAACCCCACAGCTGGATACCTGCGACAGGAACTCACCTGGAAGTCTTTAATGCCCCTGTCCCACTGAACGGAAACCTCTGGAGACTTTGTGCCCCACCCAAGGTTTCTGTGTGGTTCCCAGAGATTTTTGTCAGTCTCCCTAATGGTCGAAAGTGGTTTCCGCTTCTATGTTCTGGCGATTATTTCAAAAAATTCAAAACCGGCCGCGACTGAAAATAGGTTGCTGTTTTAAAAATCGGTAATTTTTTAGTCGAAGCCGGTTGCGATGCTAGTTGAAGGTGGTTGCAGGTAGTGGAAGGTAAGACCTTTTTTTTCACCCAGTTTTATTCCACCAGGGAGGTCTTACCTTCCACTGCCTACAACCTCTGGCAACCACCTTCAACTAGCATCGCAACCAGCTTCGACTAAAAAATTACCGATTTTTAAAACGGCAGCGACAGCCTCCTGCTTATGCAAGCCTGTCATGGAGGGAAAGGCTGTGCTACCCATGTGACAGGGCTGTAGGAAAAGAAAATGGAGTCTCATCTTCCCTGAATTGGGGTGAGCATCCTAATGCAGCAATGAGCTGCACTGTTTATGGAGCCGCAGCGGCTTGGCACGATCCTGAAGCTTGGGAGCTAAATGTGGCCACAACACATAGGGAATGCACTGGAGCACAAGCACACCAGCTTCTGTTTCAATTGGAGTCATTGGGTTTCAGAGAGAACAAACTATGCAGCTGGAGTATTGACCATTGGAATGGTTTTAGGAGAAATAATATAAATCTTGTACTTCTAGGGATAATATAAAAAAGGTCATCCATAAAACCTGAAGTTGAAAATTTCACCCAAGAGGAATAGTGCTAATTGCCTTAGAATTTATGTTATTTGATAATTGTTTAAGCTGGATGAAATTTAAGAGAAGAATGACAATCCCGCCAGAAACTAAGGGTGAATCAATTGGAGCCAGAAACGTGGAGAAAATTGTTGAAATCTGGTTAAGCATACTTATTTTTTCCAGAGTTGAATGAATAGGTTTCTAATTCTCTTGCTTACAATAAAACCTTTCAAGGTCCACTGAAAATGTTACTTAATTTGAACAGGGAATAACTAAGGAATGAATATGAAGTCAAATTAAGATATGGACATAACATTGGAGATAAACAATGTGATGAGTGTCACAGAAAGATGGATTTGGCTAAACATCGGTGCCTTAGATTTTGAAACTCGTAACAATTTAGGTAGGTTCACAGGGAAATTCTTGGTGGGGTAGTGGAGTTAGTGGGAGGGAAGGAAGGAACCAAAACCCACAGGTGAATGACACAAAGTTCTGCCTGAACAAAAAAGACAAACAGACTTGACTCCAGTCCAGTGTAAAGTAATGCATAGTATAACATTGGTGAATATCCTCATAAAATAAATAGTGGGAAACAGTGCAATCAGCTACTTGGCCTTGCTGACTTTAGACTTTGGAGATACAGCGAGTCCACGCCGACCAGCGATCACCCCGTGCACCAGCACTAGTCCACACACCAGGGACAATTTACAATTTACAGAGCCCAGTTAACCTGCAAAGTTGTATGTCTCTGGAGTAGGGGAGGAAACCGGAGCACCCAGAGAAAGCCCACGCAGTCACCGGGAGAAGGTACAAACTCCGAACAGACAGCACCTGTAGTCCGGATTGAAACCCAGTCTCTGGCGCTGTAAGGCAACAACTCTACCGCTTTGCCGCTGTGCCGCCCCCATTGATCAAGATTGGTCAGCGGTACCATTCAATCAGATTTTCAATCCCCCTCCTACATTGCGAACCGTTATTTGTCCGACAACGGTGGTATCGTTGGTGAATTTAAAGATCGTGTTGGAATTGTGTTCGGCAATGGGTATGGAGAGAATAGAACAAGGAACTGAGCAGACAGCGTGACGTGTTCCTGTGCTGATGGTCATCAAGGCAATGTACTCTTCAGTCCCAAAACAGTAAAACCATGGTTGCAGTCAAGAACTAGTCAAAATAGTCTTCACCACAAGAAGTTGGAGAAGACTTAAAACTCTAAATATAAATTTAAATTCAGGTGAGTAACATCATGAGGGGAATAGATAGGGTGAATGCACAGAGTCCTTTACCCAGAGTAGGGAAATCAAGAACCAGGGGACATAGGTTTAATGTAAGAGAGGAAAGATTTAATAGGAATCTGAGGGCCAACTTTTTCAGATAGACGGTGATGGGTATAATGAACAAGCTACCAGAGGAGGTAGTTGAGGCAGGTACTATAACAAAAATGTAAATACATTTGGACAGGTGCATAGATAGGAAAAGTTTAGAGGGATATGGGCCAACTATAGGTGGGACTAGTGTAGATGCAGCATCTTGGTCAGCATGGGTAAGTTGGGCTGAAGGGCCTGTTTCCATGCTGTATGACTGTAAGAGAGCCCTGGCTCTCGTTGATAGGAATTCGAACTATTGTTTAAAGTTGTTTTCAAATGAATGCTAATCTATTGCACCGTGGGGTGGCACAGTGGTAGAGTTGCTGCCTTGCTGCGCTAGAGATTATGGTTCGATGCTGACCACAGGTGCTGTCTGTACGGGGTTTGTACGTTCTCCCTGTGACCTGCGTAGGTTTTCTCCGGATGCTCCGGTTTCCTCTCGCACTACAAAAACATGCAGGTTTGTAGGTGAATTGGCTTCGGCAAAATTGTAAACTGTCCACAGCGTGTGTAGGTTGGTTGTTGGTGTGGGCGAAAGGGCCTGTTTCCACGTTGTGTCACTAAACTAATAAAGAACTGCAGATGCTGGTTTAAATCGAAGGTAGACACAAAATGCTGGAGTAACTCAGTGGACAGGCAGCATCTCCCGAGAGAAGGAATGGGTGATGTTTCGGGTCGAGACCCTTCTTCAGACTGACGTTTTGGGTCTAGACCCTTCTTCGGACAATAATCAGTAGTATCCCATCATATGGAAAAAACCAACTCGAAGAACAGAAGATAAATGGTCACCAATTTGTTATAACTCCACACTAATTATTCTCCTGTACACCTGTACACTTGCAATGTTCTATCACAGTTTGTAGCAAATGTGTAACTTGGTCAAGGTTAATTTCGATTCATAACCTTAGGATGCCACAACCTGTTTTACAGTCCATGATAGACTTTAGTGTTGCGATGTAGAAAATTAATATTGAAAGCGCAAAGCCAGCAGTTTCATCCAGCTGGCTGCTCATTAAAATGCAATAGGTGCAGTTTATTGAGCACTTGACTCCTGCAGTATCTGATGATGTACCTTCACCGAGTTAAACATTGCCTAAGATTTATACAGGCTAAAACCAACTTGTATTAATGCAGCACATTGCCCGGGAAGTTCAGAGAGGAGAAACAGATTGCAAACCACAAACGGGTCCAGGGAGGGAAAAAGATTTGTTTTTGAGGAGATTTTTGGAATTGAGAAGCTGGCAAAGGGAAACAGTGACACAAATAAACGTGAGCAAACTTCTTTGTTCCCCTCCCCACACGTACAAATACAAATGAGCTGGACTAAAATGTAGAGGGTTTGATTAACAAAAATCGCTGATGCTACAAAATTGTCTACATGGAAGCAGGGTCTGCGGTGCAGGAATGTACGATGGACTAGCTCAGTGTTCATAAAGATGGCAAAATAAATTCAATTGGGAAAATTGGGAGGGAATGCATTTAGTTCCAATGCTAGCAAAGGGATGCATGATCTATGGTGCAATATTAAAAGTCCAGAGGACATTTGCAATGCATGTTACAGTACACACTAGACACAAAATGCTGGAGTAACTCAGCGAGATGGGCAGCATCTCTGGAGAAATGTGTGGCCAGGATGGTGTGGGACCTTGATGATGCTGGCAGCCTTTTTCAGGCAACGACTGCGATAGGTCCCCTCAAGATCAGAACCGATGATGGACTGGGCTGTGGTTACGACTTTTTGCAGCCTTTTCTGCTCCTGGACGCTCAGGTTGCTGTACCAAGCCACGATGCAACCGGTCAGCATGCTCTCTACTGTGCACCTGTAGAAGTTCGAGAGAGTCCCCCTTGACTTACCAACTCTGCATCATTTTCTATGGGAAGTAGAGGTGCTGATGTGCTTTCTTTATGATTGCATCAGTGTTCTGGGACCAGGAGAGATCTTCGGAAATATGCATGCCCAGGAATTTGAAGTTCTTGACCCTTTCCACCATCGACCCGTTGATATAAACGGGACTGTGGGACCCCATCCTACCCCTTCCAAAATCCACAGTCAGTTCCTTGGTTTTGCTGGTGTTGAGAGCCAGGTTACTGTGCTGGCACCAATTGGTCGATCTTACTTCTATACTCTGACTCATCACCATCAGTGGTACGTCGCACAACAGTGGTGTCGTCGGCGAACTTGATGGAGTTCGCACTATGTCCGGCTACGCAGTCATGAGTACAAAGTGAGTACAGCAGGGGGCTGAGCACGCAGCCTTGAGGTGCTCCCGTGCTGATTGTTATCGAGGATGACACATTTCCACCAATACGGACAGACTGTGGTCTGTGAATGAGGAAGTTGAGGATCCAATTGCAGAGGGACGCGCAGAGACCCAGTTCTGACAGTTCAGAGAAGATATACAGTGTCCTCCATAATGTTTGGGACAAAGACCCATCATTTATTTATTTGCCTCTGTACTCCACAATTTGAGATTTGTAATAGAAAAAAAATCACATGTGGTTAAAGTGCACATTGTCAGATTTTAATAAATGCCATTTTTATACATTTTGGTTTCATCATGTAGAAATTACAGCAGTGTTTATACATAGCCCCCCTCCCCATTTGAGGGCACCATAATGTTTGGGACACAGCAATGTAATGTAAATGAAAGTAGTCATGCATTTAGTTGCATATACTTTGCATGCAATGACTGAAGTCTGCAAACTTTAGCTTATGCTTGTTTTGGGGACTAGTCCCCTTCAGTTTTCTCTTCAGCATATAAAAGGCATGCTCAATTAGGTTCAGATCGGTTGATTGATTTGGCCACTCAAGAATTGGCCATTTTTTAGCTTTGAAAATCTCCTTTGTTACTTTACAGTATGTTTGGGATCATTGTCTTGCTGTAGAATAAACCGCCGGCCAATGAGTTTTGAGGCATTTATTTGAACTTGATCAGATAGGATGTGTCTACACACTTCAGAATTCATTATGCTGCTACCATCACCAGTTGTATCATCAATGAAGATAAGTGAGCCAGTACCTTCTGCAGCCATACATGCCCAGGCCATAATACCCCTGCCACCGTGTTTCACAGATGAGGTGGTATGCTTTGGATCTTGTAGCAATGTTACAAAATTTTGAGATTTAAAAAATCAAGTCTGCAATTTATCCCATCAGATAAAGCATAAAAAGAAGTTTAATTTGACACCTAATTTACTTTAATATCTTCAGTATTAAGAAAGTTATGGCCATTTTCATACTCGGAAATTAGCATCTTGTTCCCCATTGCCTTTCAATTGACTTAACTCAAAAGCTGTGATCTGGAAAAGTTAAAAGCCCATAACTTTCTTAAAAATTAAGAGAACTCAATGAAATTTTCAGTTATTATAGATTGAAGCATTCTGAAACAAATATGAAACAATCTTACTTGGATGACCTGAAATTAAAGCATATAATTAGTTAGTTATCTAATTGTAGCTAATTACAAAATTCAATGAGTAGATCTAAACATCTATCCATTTCTTAAGAAAAGATAAACTTTTTTTAAATTGCCCAAGTGTCCAAATAACATTCACACAATAATCCACAATATAACATAATTTTTAAATCTCATTTTCATGAATTTCTGGGCCAAATGGAAGGAATTTAGTGTTTGATTCCTGTAAATTAATGGCCATTTAAATTAACTAGCGAGTGGGTTTTAGTGGAATGCGGTGGATTGGAACGTTGCGGTTAGCGGTGAAGTCGGGAGGAAAAATACTGTTGGTTCATACATTTTTTTGGGACCCCATTTCGCAACATAAAAATATTATTAAAGCCTCCCGAAAAACCAACTTTTAATATAAAAATAAACTATTTACCTTTTCTTCTCCCCTACGCAAAATCCTTCCGGTTGTCGGTGCTCACGGCTTTTGAAGGTGATTTTAAATTACTCTAGTTAATAAATAATTTAGAGTAATTTAAAAATACCTTCATTCATGAAATGTCGGAGAGATTTTTCTTCCGCAACGAAATCGTCCGACATTCATCGATTTTCCAGGTCTGTTGAAAAACGGCACTTTAAGCCCGCCCCCCTCTGAAAGGCGCCAAAGTCACGCACACGGGGAGCGGCAGAACTGCAGTGCTGCTCAAGGTAAGTTTTGCAACATACCTAGATCTTGGGCAGTTCCTTCTCTCCTCCATACTTTGTTCTTGCCATCACTCTGATATAAGTTAATCTTCGTCTCAACTGTCCACAAGACGTTTTTCCAGAACTGTGGTTGCTCTTTTAAGTACTTCTTGGCAAACTGTAACCTGGCCATCCTATGTTTGCACCTAACCAGTGGTTTGCATCTTGCAGTGTAGCCTCTGTATTTCTGCGGACAGTGTTCATTGACAAATCCGCACCTGATTCTTGAAGAGTGTTTCTGATCTGTCGGACAGGTGTTTGAGGATTTTTCTTTATTATAGAGAGAATTCTTCTGTCATCAGCTGTGGAGGTCTTCCTTGGCCTGCCGGTCCGTTTGCGATTAGTAAGCTCACCAGTGCTCCCTTTCTTCTTAATGATATTCTAAACAGTTGATTTTGGTAAGCCCAAGGTTTGGCTGATGTCTCTAGTTTTATTCTTGTTTCTCAGTCTCATAATGGCATCTTTGACTTTCATTGGCACAACTTTGGTCCTCATGTTGATAAACAGCAATAGAAGTTTCCAAAGGTGATGGAAAGACTGGAGGAAAGACTAGGTGCTGAGAGCTCTCTTATAACTGCATTAAGGAGGCAATTAAACACACCTGAGCAATGACAAACACCTGTGAAGCCATATGTCCCAAACATTATGGTGCCCTGAAATGAGGGGACTATGTATAAACACAGGTGTAATTTCTACATGGTGAAACCAAAATGTATAAAAATGGCCTTTATTAAAATCTGACAATGTGCACTTAAACCATATGTGATGCTTTTCTATTACAAATCTCAAATTGTGGAGCACAGAGGCGAATAAATAAATGACGAGTCTTTGTCCCAAATATTATGGAGGGCACTGTACGTAGATTTAACCAAACGTGAGGAATTATAGTTATGAAGATTATATTTCTTGGAAACATGAAGTGAGTTCATTGTGGTGAATTATGCAGGGGCTTAGCAGGTGTTTAGTTTAGAGATACTGCGTGGAATCAGGCCCTTCGGCCCACCAAATCTGGGCCAACCAACGATCGATCACCTGTACATTAGTTCTATCCTACACTCTAGGGACAATTTGCAGAAGACAATTAACCTACATACCTGCACGTCTTTGGAATGTGGGAGGAATCCAGTGCACCCAGGGAAAGCCCACGCAATCACAGGGAGAACAAAAAAGGGTTCTAAGAGTAAACCTAGCAATTATAGACCTGTTAGTTTGACGTCAGTGGTGGGTAAATTAATGGAAAGGATACTTAGAGATAATATATATAATCATCTGGTTAAACAGGGTCTGATTAGGAACAGTCAACATGGATTTATGCCTGGAAGGTCATGTTTGACTGATCTTCTTGAATTTTTTGCAGAGACATTTTTTGCTAGGGACATTGATGAGGGTAAAGCGGTGGATGTTGTCTATATGGACTTCAGTAAGGCCTTTGACAAGGTTCCACATGGAAGGTTGGTTAAGAAGGTTCAATTGTTGGGTATTAATAGTGGAGTAGAAAGATGGATTCAACAGTGGCTGGATGGGAGATACCAGAGAGTAATGGTGGATAACTCTTTGTCAGGTTGGAGGCCGGTGAGTAGTGGGGTGCCTCAGAGATCTGTGTTGGGTCCACTGTTGTTTGTCATATATATCAATGATCTGGATGATGGTGTGGTAAATTGGATTAGTAAGTATGCAGATGATACTAAGTTAGGTGGTGTTGTGGATAATGAAGTAGATTTTCAAAGTCCACAGAGAGATTTAGGCCATTTGGAAGAGTGGGCTGAAAGATGGCAGATGGAGTTTAATGCTGATAAGTGTGAGGTGCTACATCTTGGCAGGATAAATCAAAATAGGACGTACATGGTAAATGGTAGCGAATTGAGGAATGCAGATGAACAGAGGGATCTAGGAATAACTGTGCATAGTTCCCTGAAGGTGGAATCTCATGTAGATAGGATGGTAAAGAAAGCTTTTGGTGTGCTGGCCTTTATAAATCAGAGCATTGAATGTGGAAGTTGGGATGTAATGTTAAAATTGTACAGGCATTGGTGAGGCCAATTCTGGAATATGGTGTACAATTCTGGTCGCCAAATTATAGGAAAGATGTCAACAAAATAGAGAGAGTGCAGAAGAGATTTACTAGAATGTTGCCTGGGTTTCAGCACCTAAGTTACAAAGAAAGGTTGAACAAGATAGGTCTTTATTCTTTGGAGCGCAGAAGGTTAAGGGGGGACTTGATAGAGGTCTTTAAAATTATGAGAGGGATAGACAGAGTTGACATGGATAAGCTTTTTCCATTGAGAGTAGGGAAGATTCAAACAAGAGGACATGATTTGAGAATTAAGGGACAAAAGTTTAGGGGTAACATGAGGGGGAACTTCTTTACTCAGAGAGTGGTAGCTGTGTGGAATGAGCTTCCAGTGGAAGTGGTGAAGGCCGGTTCGATTTTATCATTTAAAAATAAATTGGATAGGTATATGGACGGGAAAGGAATGGAGGGTTATGGTCTGAGTGCAGGTAGATGGGACTAGGTGAGAGTAAGTGTTCGGCACGGACTAGAAGGGCCGAGATGGCCTATTTCCGTGCTGTAATTGTTATATGGTTATATGGTTATGGTTAACATGAAAACTCCATTAAGACAGCACAAGTAGTCAGGATCAAACCCGGGTGTCTGGCGCTGAAGGCAACAACGCTACGATTGCGCCACTTGATGGAAAGGACTTGGATCTTGGCACAGCAGTTGATGTTAATTAGTGGCAGGATTAGAGGCCGGTCAAGGAAACAAATTCATCAAGTTGCTGAACTTAGAAAGCATCAGCACATTTAAAAGGGACCTGGATGAACACTAAACCTGTCGGATAAAACAGCTCTCAATGACCAAGAGCTGGAAAGTAAGGAGATTGTGGATGGCACATTGAGGCAGCTGCCTCAGTTCTCCAGCAACCATGGTTCAATCTTGACCTCTGGTGCTGCCAGTATGGAGTCTGCACATGTTCCTGTAACCCTGTGCTTTTCCTCTGCGTGCTTCGGTTTTCCCCCACATCCAAAAACGATGGCATGACAGGTTTAGTTTAGTTTAGAGATACAGCGCGGAAACAGGCCCTTCGGCCCACCGGGTCCGCGCCGACCAGCGATCCCCGCACATTAACACTATCCTGCACCCACTAGGGACAATTTTTACACTTACCAAGCCAATTAACCTACAAACCTGTACGTCTTTGGAGTGTGGAAGGAAATCGAAGATCTCGGAGCAAACACGAGATGCAGATCACGGGAAGAACGTACTAACTCCATGCAGACAGCACCCATAGTCAGGATCGAACCCGGGACTCTGGCGCTGCATTCGCTGTAACTCTACCGCCCTAAATTGGCCTTGTGTATAGAGAAGTCAACGGTGCTTTATTCTCACATTTGCAAGCGCCCAGTGAAATTGTTTTTTTGCATACAGTTCAGTAAAGTTCTGTATTCCCCTACCTAAGTACAATCCCTGATTAGCTAAGTGTACAGACAAACAGCCCACTACTGCCACACGTAAGAGGCGTGGTCGAATCTGGAGTTGAGGGGCAAGCTGACATGAATGTGGGGAGAATAATTGATTTCCTTTTATGGTTTAAGTTTCTATGCTTCTCGTGGATATTATGGTGGAACAACAATTAGGTTACGGTAGGAGAAATCCAGAGGTCAACATGAACAGTCCAGAGGGAGTTCGATTCCCACAGTGGCAGCTCTAGAATTTAAATTTGTTTTATAATCTATAAATTAAAAAATTAAAAATAGTTAAGCATGATAACCACAAAATTCCTCGATTGTCATAAAATAATGAACCTTTCTTGAGGAGCACGTATGACATGCTTGCTTGGTTGGGCTACTTGGGACTTCAGACCCTCAATTGTGATTGCTTGCTGAAATGCCATAACAAGCAACCCCATTCAGAGATAATTATTGACAGGCAAAAAATGCAGAACATGCCAGCAATGGCCAGATCTGGAAAAGTGAATCAATAATGACAACTTCATACTTCTGAACATGGTGGTGAAAGGTAGAAATGATGCCTCCAAGTGGAAGCTTTATTGGCCTCAGCTACCTTTATTGGCCTCCTTAGCTGAACGGTGCAGAAGTGGTTTACCAGATTGCTGCCTTAATCGGAGGGTATCAGCTAGGTTAGTCAAACTTGGGTTGTTTTCTCTGGGAAGTCGAAGTTTGAGTGGAGACGATTGAAATTATGAGAGGTTAAAACTGTGGGGAAATGTCAAAAAGTAGAAGGCATAGCTTTCAGCTGAGAGGGGCAAAATGTAAAGGAGATCTGTGTTTTTACACAGAGAATGGTTGGTACATTTGCCTGCTTTTGAGCCATTACCTTCTTAGCCTTTCCTGTCCACGTACCTGTCCAAATGACCATGTGAAATTGTAGTAGGTAACGCTTGTTAAAATGCCTCGCAGATATGAAATCTGCTTTCAAATATCTCTTTACTTATAAAACTCTGATCTTGGATGTGTATTTGTGTGTAATCACATCTTTGTGAAAAAGCGAACGTGGTAATGGTAAAGTTTTTACATATTCCGGTAGACATTTTCCCCCTGGAGTCCAAAATCGCCTTATCTGAAAATCTCATGCTTTATTTCTCGAGTCATTAATGAAAATGTTCAAAAATCTGACAAAACTGTGAATTTAAATATGACAGTCTTTCGCTGATGATGTCACAATGGGCCTGCATGCCTTCTCCCTCAAGCTGCGAGTGACGTCACCCCCCCCCCCCCCCCCCGTTATACAAAAGAGGCAGCCGGAGATGATCTCTGGACTGAAGACCAAAGATCATGGCTGAAGACTGCGGCGGCCCAACTCACGGTCCTTTGGTCGAGCCTCGCTCGCCGCCTGGCTCGGGGTCCTCGTGTCGGCGCATAGTGGGGTGATTGCTACTGCTCTCTGCCTCTGTCGCTGCCCTCTCTCTGCCTCTACCCGCTGCCTCTGCCTTTTGCCCCCTGCCCTCTGTCTCTGCCCACTAGCCGCGCCTGCGAGTTGGGGGCTATGTGTGAGTGGATAGGGCGGGGGATGGGTTAAAAGGAGCGAATTAATAATATTAATGTAATATCAAGGGGGGTGGTTTGTGTGTGTGTGTGATGCCGCAGGCCACACACCCCCCCCCCCCCCCCCCCCCCCCCCCGTAACCGCGCGTTGAGGGGACAGGACCCAACGGGTTTCACTTGCTCTAGTATATCATAAAAAGGAACTGCAGATGTTGATTTGTACCAAAGATAGACACAAATGCTGGAGTAACTCAGCAGGTCAAACAGCATCTTCGGTGAAAATGGAACTGGTTTCAGACTGCAATTTTAGTCTGAAGCCCGTCTGTCGAATGGTCCCGACCCGAAACGTCACCTTTTCATTTTTTCTCTAGATGCTGCCTGACTGCTGAGTTACTCCAGCATTTTGTGTCTTGCAGATATATATTTGGTGGTATCTTGGCAGAGGTCAAATACACTCTCTGTCTAACAACTTTAAAGCAGTATTTTGTTTTGTTAAATGAGTCCTCTTCTGTTTTAATCAATGAACAATGTTCTTCCTTTCGGCTTGAAACAGTAATCTGTGCATCATTATTGAACGGGTCATACTGTATACTGCCTTGACATGACTTGCCAATGCTGCTACTAGACCTGGAAACAATCGTGCTGCCCAGCCTCCATTCCCAGCGCCTGGGCAAATTACTTTTGTGATGTTTTTCATCACAAATGTGGAGTCAAACTGGGGATTAGATTATGCACTAAGCAGATTTAAACAGAAGCAATTTGTTCTGTGCAATCAAAAGTAACTGCATTTAACAAAGGGTCGATTTTGAGAATCTGGGGCTCAGCGATAAACGTATGACTCATGCAGGCTATGTTTTCTTATTAGTGGTGAGTTAACTGATGTCAGCATGGACTGCAAAATGAGAAAATATCATTAGTTTTATTGTTTCCAAGATGGGAAGAGCATACATCAACCAGCATGGTTGCTTTGTGTTCAATGGAAGTGTGGATGTAGGGCAAGAACAGGCTGTGACGACCTTTCACGAAGAAAAGCATGTTGACACACTGGGTCCTGGCTTGCTCTTGAAGGTTAGAATCTTGGGTGAGTCGAGAGAGAGAGAGAGAGGGGGCTTATTGAGAGAAAACTAATTACTTGGAAATATAAAGGGCGAATTAGTTTGCTAGGTGACAGCATAGATGAGAGGGTTATGGGGAGAAGGCAGGAGAATGGAGTTAGGAGGGAGAGGTAGATCAGCCATGATTGTATGGTGGACCAGACTTGATGGGCTGATTGGCCTCAGTCTGCTCCTATTGCTTATGAGCTTCTGAAGATAGTCTGGAACATGAATATTTGTATTTATTGTTACTGTACCATGCAATCAAGGGTCAAGAGCTTCAAATTCCTGGGCGTGCACATCTGGGAAGATCTTTCCTGGTCCGAGAACACAGATGCAATTAATAAGAAAGCTCATCAGCGCCTCTACTTCCTGAGAAGATTACGGAGAGTTGGTCTGTCAAGGAGGACTCTCTCTAACTTCTACAGGTGCACAGTAGAGAGCTTGCTGACCGGTTACATCGTGGCTTGGTTCGGCAATTTGAGTGCCCTAGAGAGGAAAAGACTACAAAAAGTAGTAAACACTGCCCAGTCCATCATCGGCTCTGACCTTCCTTCCATCGAGGGGATTTATCGCAGTCGCTGCCTCAAAAAGGCTGGCAGCATCATCAAGGACCCACACCACCCTGGCCACACACTCATCTCCCTGCTACCTTCGGGTAGAAGGTACAGGAGCCTGAAGACTGCAACAACCCGGTTTAGGAATAGCTACTTCCCCACAGCCATCAGGCTATTAAACTTAGCTGGGAACTCTGAACATTAATATCCCTCCATCTGTTATTTGCACTTTATTAATTTATTAATTCATGGGTGTATTTATGTATATAATTGTAGTCAATGCCTACTATGTTCTGTTGTGCTATGCAAAGAAAGAATTTCATTGTCCTGTCAGGGACACATGACAATAAACTCTTTTGACTTTGACAATTAATCTCTTTTTTCCCCCTTACATGTTTGTGTTGGAATCATTCGGAGAGCGTCAATAATGTTATTCCCTGTACAACATCCAGGGTTCATTCCTCACCTTGGGCATTCTTTATGTCCCATCTTCCCCCTGACTGCTTGGGTTTCCTCCCCCATCACAAACATCTGCTGGCAGATTAATTGCTCCTCTAATTTACTCTTTAGAGTTGGGGGAACAAATATTTTTTAAAGGATTGATGGGCATTTTGAGAGAAAATAAATGACGGAGATGAAAAGGGCCAATTGCTGTGCTAAATGCCAGCGTAGATTCAAAGGGCTCAATGTTCTTGTACTGTGTCACAGTGGGTGAATATAATGTTAGCCGTATAATCACAGCTTGGCAAAGTCAGCACACTGGCATTCTTTGTTAATTGAAGAGTGAAGCAAACATATAGAATCAATTTAATTGAATTTTAAAATAAAGTTAATCTTGCATGATGTGGTAGCGCCTTGAATGACGTGGAAGAAAATGGTAAAAAGACCCTAACTTAAATTTATTTCCTGAGCTGTGCTGGGTTAACTGATTCCAACTTGGAAAGCAAATTATCCTGTGAATTGCTGCTCATTGGCAGTTCTTCAATACTTATTTTTGAGAAACGGATTGTGTTACAAGACCAGCATTTATTTCCCATCCTCAATCAGGCCAGGAAAATCCAAGATGGTGGTTTTACCATCCAATGTGGCTTCCCAGCTGTGACATTGATGTAGATGCTCACTGGCAGATGCCAATTAAGGCTGTAGTTGGGCTTGGCAGGGATTCGCCTTTGGTTTTTAATTAATTTGCTGGTCTAATTCTCCTAGTAACTCGTATTACTAGGTGAAGGTTTGAAGGGCATCGGAGGAGTAGACTTTCATACTAAGTTCTCCCCGTTTCTAAACACTTTAATTCTCCCTCCCATTCCCACGCTGACCTTTCTGTCCTAGGCCTCCTCCATTGTCAGAGTGAGGCCAAACGCAAATTGGAGGAACAGGATCTCGTATTTCGCTTGGGCAGCTTTCAACCCGGGGGTATAAATATTGATTTCTCTAACTTCAAGTAACCCCTGCATTCAATCTTTTCCATTCCTCCCCCACCCAGATCACACCAGCTTTTTGTTCACACCTAGCAAACAGCTAGCAATGGGCTGTTTCCTTTTTCATTGTTACTTTTTCGCATATCTTTCATCCATTTGTTCTATAACTCTCTCTACATCATCGTCTACATCTCCCGTTTCCCTTTCCCGTGACTTTCAGTCCGAAGAAAGGTCTCGACCCGAAACGTCACCCATTCCTTCTCTCCAGAAATGCTGCCTGCCCCGCTGAGTTACTCCAGCATTCTGGGTCTATCTAAGAGTAGTTGCTATCGGATCTGAGCTGCCAAGAGGAGGTGGTAGCACAAACAACAGCAACATTTGAGAGGCATCTGGGCAGGTACTTGAATGAGCAAGGCATGCAGAGATTTGGAATTAATGCAGGGAAGTGGAATCTGCATAGATTGGTATTGACATAGTGGACTGAAGGACATGTTTCTCTTCTATATAATTCTATAATCAGCTTGATCTTGAAAAAAAAGTGGTTGCATTGGGGTATGCTCTATAAAAACTCTGCACCTAGTGTCACCACACAAGCTTCATTAATCTTATAATTCTTGGTATGGAGTACATTGATAAAAAAAGTTAAGTTTACTGGAGTGATAGCTAGTGCTCTAGATCATTGATCCAGAGATACAAAGTGGAAGCCCAACATGGCGCTGAGGAATTTTAAATTCAAACGATTGAATAAATCTTTTTTTTATTTTTAAGAGCTTGTCTCAGTAACCATAACCATGCAACCACTGGATTGCTGTTTATAAATCTATCTGGTTTGCAGATAGCAACCAGAGGAAGGTCTCCTGTCCTTCCCTGGTTGTATGCGTGGGGATCCAGATCGTTATGTGGTTGAGTCCTGAATGCTTCCTCAATTAGGAACAGACAATGACAGAGACAAGAGACTTTGTCAGTGGTGTCCACATCCCATGACCTCATCTTGTGGCATTGAACAGTTTGAGACTCCACCATTTTCTCATTTATTTTCTGGGCCTTTATCAGGCAATTTATCTGTGCCAGATGTTTTATCTTCTTTTATAATGTTGATAAATTATATGAGCAGAATTAGGCCATTCAATCATGGCTGATCTATCTTTCCCTCTCAACCCCATTCTCCTGCTTCCCATAACCTCTGACACCCGTATTAGTCAAGGTTCTATCAATCTCAGCATTCAAAATATCCATTGCCTTGGTCTCCACAGATAATTCCACAGATTCACCACCCGTTGACAAAATAAATTCCTCCTCATCTTTCTAAAGGTACTTTTTGCTAAATTATTTCATTTCTCTCTCTTTACATTTGACATATTAAGTATCCAACACAGCAGGTAAAACCCCATGTTAACTATTGTAAAACCAGTGAAGAAGCCGTGCTGTAAAAGTGCGGAGCTTTGGTGAGACCTGTGCTACTGAGTGTAGTTTTGACCTCTTTAAAGAAGGTGATGCTTGTTCCAGATGGGATTTGCAAGATTGCTTCCTGGGCTGATGGGACTGAGCCTGGACTGAGTAGCATTAGCCTATATTTTCTGAAGCACTGCAGAATGAGCGGTGATCTCATTTTTTAACCTGTCTAATTCCTCATCCTTTTGCGGGGGAGAATGTTAAGAGACATTTTCAACTGGCAAGCATATGGAAACTGCAGATGCTGGTTTACAAAAAAAGACACAAAGTGCTGGAATAACTCAGCCGGTCATGACGAACATGTGCGGCACAGTGGCACAGCGGTAGAGTTGCCGCCTCACAGCGTCACAGAGCCGGGTTTGATCCTGACTACGGGTGCTGTCTGTAAGGAATTTGTACGTTCTCCCTGTGACCACGTTGGTAATCTCCGGTTTCCTCACACACTCCCGAGACGTTAAGACGTTATAGGTTATATTAATTCTGTAAATTGTCCCGAGGGTGTAGGATAGTGTAGTGTACGGTGTGATTGCCGGTTGACATGGACTCAGTGGGCCTAAGTAAGTAAGTTTATTGGCCAAGTATTCACATACAAGGAATTTGCCTTGGTGCTCCGCCCACAAGTAACAACATGACATACAGTGACAGTTACAAATGACTCAGAAAACACTAACCATTAGTAATAATAGAACATTAATGATAAAACACCATTGATCAAGCACGTGAACCAAGAAAATACCAGATCAAAGGGAGGCCACAGATTTTTGGCTGTTGAGTAGAGCAACTACTCGTGGATAAAAACTGTTTTTATGTCTGGCTGTGGCAGCTTTGACAGTCCGGAGTCGCCTTCCAGAGGGAAGTGATTCAAAGAGTTTGTGGCCAGGGTGAGAGGGGTCAGAGATGATCTTGCCCGCTCACTTCCTGGCCCTTGCTGTGTACAGTTCATCAATGGAGGGAAGGTTGCAGCCAATAACCTTCTCTGCTGATCGAACGATTTGCTGCAGCCTCCAGGTGTCGTGCTTGGTGGCTGAGCCAAACCAGACCATGATGGAGAAGGTGAGGGCAGACTCTACGATGGCCGTGTAGAATTGGACCATCATTGCCTGCGGCAGATTGTACTTCCTCAGCTGCCGCAGGAAGTACATCCTCTGTTGTGCCTTTTTGACTGTGGAGTCGATGGTCGTCCCCCACTTAAGGTGCTTGGAGATGATGGTTCCCAGGAACTTAAAAGACTCCACTGTGGTGTTGTTGATGGTGAGTGGGGTGAGGGGAGGGGGAGCTCTCCTAAAGTCTACAATCAATTCCACTGTCTTAAGAGCATTGAGCTCCAGGTTGTTGCCACGGCACCAGGACGCCAGCTGTGACACTTCCTGTCTGCAGGCAGATTCCTCCCCATCCTGGATCCGTCCAATCAGGGTTGTGTCGTCCGCAAACTTGAGAAGCTTGCGGCCTGTTTCCATGCTGTATCTCTAAAGGATGGGTGACGTTTCAGATCTGGACCCTTCTTCAGACTGATGCAAATGGGGGCATTTGTGGAACTTTGAAATTGAAACATGGGACGTGGGCAAGGCAGCTTGAGAAGGCGCTGTGCAGGGCTGCCACTGCATGGCAGCGTGGACCTTGTAGTTAATGGAAACATTGAATTAAAGACATAAAATGAGATGAGATGAGATACTTTTATTGTCACATGTGACAAATCACGGTGAGATGCTTTGTTTTGCATACCATGGCATCCAAAGAGGCCCCAGGTGAAGAGTAGCGACAAGGTTACAAAGAAAGCCTTTGTTTTGGCCCAAAGGCTCCCCCACCCACCACCACCACCTAGTTCTCAGCACCCCCCCCCCCCCCCCCCATGCCGGGAAACCCCTTTGTACAAAGTGGTGGTGGGGGGGGATGGGGGGTGGAGGGGGGGATGGGGAAGATAAAACACCTGTGGTTTCAAAGGTTTCAAAGGTCTGTTTATTGTCACGTGTACCAATTAAGGTACAGTGAAATTCGAATAACCATATCATATAACCATATAACAATTACAGCACGGAAACAGGCCTTCTCGGCCCTTCCAGTCCGTGCCGACCATTTATTTTCCCCTAGTCCCATCTACCTGCACACAGACCATACCCCTCCATTCCCTTCCCGTGCATATACCTATCCACTTTACTTTTAAATGTTAAAATCGATCCTGCCATGGGTGACCATGGTTGAATGGCGGAGGAGACTTGATGGCCTAATTCTGCTCCGATAACTGATGAACTTATGGTCTGCGCTGCGGAGATCTCATACTGTCTGACATCATCAGGGTTTTTAAAAGTACTGTAATTAACTACATTTCCCAGTTCTGGCACTGAGGCAACGGGGTGAGTGGGGCGGGGGGAGGATATGGGAGAGTCCGTTAGATCAGACAGCAGGAACTTCTTTAATCCACATTCTCTCTAAATTAACTTGCATCCCCATTCACTCAGCGGTTGCTTCTTAATTCAGCTAGTACATCCTGTTCTGTACCTAACCACTACTTTAGCTCTGAAATCCTAAGGTCACACAAAGTCTGACCTGTTCCTCGTTGTGGTTGCTTGATGGCTTTCCTAAGTGCCTCTTTTCTATCCTCTCTGCTATTTCAGTACATGTTTCATATCTCACTATTGTCATAAAGGCTATTACATTCTGCTGCTGCCGCATAGCAGCAGCTGAGCAATCAATCTGCATTAGTTGGGAGCAAACCTGCTCTTTAGCATCCCCCACCTTCTTCCAGTTGCCTTTTACTGCGATGATCATCCCTTTGTTAAGAGAGTCAGGAGTGTGTTATTGTCATATGTCCCAGACAGAACAATGAAACACACACACAGACAGACCCACACACACAGACAGACCCACACGCGCACACACGCGCACAGACATGCACACAATAATATTGCGGAAAGACAAACCAACAGCTCCAAGTCTATGGTTGACACAAAATGCTGGTGTAACCCAGCGGGTGAGGCAGCATCCCTGGAATCAGTCTGAAGAAGGGTCTCGGCCCGAAACTACGCCCATTCCTTCTCTCCCGAGATGCTGCCTCACCTGCTCAGTTACTCCAGCATTTTGTCTACCTTCGATTTAAACCGGCATCTGCAGTTCTTTATTACACACGGCTCTATTATTGTCTCTCTTAGTCTCCACCCTATCACAAACGTTCCCTTTGTACTCTACACCCCTCCCTTTCCCCTGATTTGCGTTCTATTTCTAACTCCCTAGTACTGGTGGAAGTCGGCGACCTGAACTGTTAACTCGGTTTCTCTCGTCACAGATGCTGCCTGACCTGCTGAGTGTTTCCGGCAGTTTGCTAGCTTTTAGAAAGATTGAAAACAAAAGGAGCAAATGGCCTGGTGTGGTCATGGAGTTGAGAGACCATGGGATATGAGCAATTGATGACAAGATCAGCAGCCTGAAGGAAAAATGGGATAGAGGTGACTTTAGACTGTAGAAATACAATGTGGAAACAGGCCCTTTGCCCCACCGAGTCCACGCCGACCAGCGATCACTCCGCACACTAGCACTATCCTACATACAAGGAACAATTTACACTTTTTACCAAAGCTAATTAACCTGTAAACCTGAAGGTAGACAAAAATGCTGGAGAAACTCAGCGGGCGAGGCAGCATCTATTTCCTTCGCTCCACAGATGCTGCCTCACCCGCTGAGTTTCTCCAGCATTTTTGTCTACCTTTGTTTTTCCAGCATCTGCAGTTCCTTCTTAAACAATAACCTGTACGTCTTTGGAGTGTGGGAGAAAACTGGAGCACCCTGAGAAAACCCATGTAGTCACAGGGAGAACATACAAACTCTATACAGACAGCACCCGTAGTCAGGATCGAACTTGAGTCTCTGGCGCTGTAAAGGGCCTGTCCTACCAGCATCCGACTCCATGCGATGAGCGCGATCAAACTAGAAGCGGGGGCCACGCGGAGATCGGGTGATCTCTGTACAGGGCCGTTCCCACCAGCATGCGCCTGCATGCGGCAAGCGCGACCAAACCGGCAGCGAGGGCCACGCGGAGATCGGATGAGTGGCGCGACGCGGCGCAAAGTGAGGCGAACTTGGAGCGAAGTCTTAAAGGTAAGTTCGCCAGGACATAGAGGGGCACACAGAGAGGGGCACAGAGGCACACACACAGAGGGCCACAGAGCCACACACATAGAGGGTCACGGAGGCACGACGTCGAGGCGGTGTGTAATGCGTCGAGGCGACTGCGAGTCGACAAGCCGTTGCCGCGCGGAATTTTTGAACATGGTCAGTTTTTCGGAGCCCCGCGCGATGTCGGGACGAACTCCGCACAATTCCGCACGGCTCCGACGATCGAAGTGGGACCGGCCCCGTGACGCCAAACGGCTCAAGCGACCACGTTAGGTCGCACTCATCGCATGCTGGTGGGACAGGACCTTAAGGCACCAACTCTACTGCAACGCCACTGGTCCGCCCACTAGTGGGTGTGAACAAACTGCGTGAGTGACATGATGGCAAATACTGGCTGCATTGCCAGGAGCTGTTGACCAGGTCTGACCACCCCAGTCATTGCAGTCTGTTGCAGACTATAGTCATTCATCGGATGGCCTTGGCCCAGGACTTACGATCTTTCTAAATAACCAGCAGACATAGTCACCAGTGGTGCAAAGCCATTTCAACATTTACAGCTCATCTCAGTTCTACAACAGGGAAGTACAAAACTAAAGATCCTTATAGCAGTCAACAGGTACTGTACGCCAAAGCATGGATGGTTTGCGTATTAGCCACATCATTATTTTACCCTTAATTTAATCAGCAAAGTTTCCCATCCTGCCTTAAGATAACACCTCTCTCCTTACCACACCCCATCCAAGAGAGAGAGTTATGAATAGTTTAGTATAACATAGAAAATAGAAAATAGGTGCAGGAAGGGGCCATTCGGCCCTTCGAGCCAGCACCACCATTCATTGTGATCATGGCTGATCGTCCCCTATCAATAACCCGTGCCTGCCTTCTCCCCATATCCCTTGACTCCACTAGCCCTTAGAGCTCTATCTAACTCTCTTAAATCCATCCAGTGACTTGGCCTCCACTGCCCTCTGTGGCAGGGAATTCCACAAATTCACAAATCTCTGGGTGAAAAAGTTTTACTCAGAGTCTGGTATCGGAATGGAATGAGCTTCCAGTGGAAGTGGTGGCGGCAGGTTCGTTGGTATCATTTAAAAATAAATTGGATAGGCATATGGATGAGAAGGTTATGGAGGGTTATGGTATGAGTGCAGGCAAGTGGGACTAAGGGGAAAAAGTTGTTCGGCACGGACTTGAAGGGCCGAGATGGCCTGTTTCCGTGCTGTAATTGTTATATGGTTATGTGGTATATGAAGGCTGATGAGCTTAGTCTATCTTGACATCATTGAGGACCGAAGTACTGTTCTGTGTAATAAGGTTTGCTGCGAGATGATCACTCCTTTGTCCTTTGTGAAGGGATTGAGCACCCTCTAGAGGGATGGTGGTACCCTGCTTTTGATTCAATGCTGTACATTGATTTTTTCCCTGGTACGTATCCGACCCATTTCCCTTGACGTTGGTCCTCTGGAGGAAACATCCATTTTGTCTCCTTACACTGTAACAGCTCAATGTCGTTAATGTGTGCAAAATTGTGTTTCATTTGCTTAAAAAACACATTTCAATTCCACAGGCACTGCAGAGACGGTGTATGAAGGTAACCATTGCATATTGCAACTGCTAGCCTGATGTTTTACTGCCTGTATAAACCCATTCTGATGCTGATGCACACAAATCACCTTTTGTACCCAATGAATGCTGATTAGATGATCACAGCCAGAGTGATTGCAATAGCGAACCATGACTCATCTTCACAAGGCTGGGCTCTATGAGATTCAAAGACTCATGAAATGTACCGGTAATGTTGCATTCCTTTTTATTTAAAGGATTTATTCCCCCACCCATCCTTGAGCCAGATGGGTTGGATGTCATTCCATTACCGATTAAGATCTGTCACTGTACCTGGCAGAATGGTCGACTTAAAACAGCATTGTGCCAAAGGCATCTAATCCTGTGATGAAACAAAATCATGCAGATGCTTAAATGTCTTGAGTTTTTAGCTGTATGCTCACTCTTATGATGTTTGTTGACTCCATACAGATTAATCGGATGAAAACGGTGACACTCTGTTGAAGATAATATCACTTTGGAGATTGGTATCTCCACGAAGGATTGAAGTATTTATCATAGCAAATGAATAATGGGAATAAAATCCACATTTTCCTTGGGGCACCCTCCATTTTGGCACAGCAGACATCATCAGCACACGAAGCAGTGACTGAAGGAAGGTGTAAGAAGTGGCTTCAGTGCCAGTTTTTATACGATGCAGGATCCCTCACTGATAAAATCCGCATAGCCGAATCCTCTCAGCAAAATCTTGACTGTTCCCGAGAAACGGTTCAATTGGGAAACCATGGCAGCCATTTTACTGCTTTGAAATCTGGGGAAGAAATTATAACAGCATCTCGGGAATGTGCAGCTGAGAGTTTTGATGCGTCTGTGCCAGAGCAGAGACGGAGCGTCGAGCGTGAAAGGCTCGGTTGTGGAGAGAAAGGGAAACAGAGAGAGTTGAGCAACAGAACCCTGCTGCACTCTGACGGAGGTCTTAAAACATATAGCGAACGTGCTGGAGAACCCACCATTGAACTTTGCATTGATGAAGGTTTCAAGGCACCTGCGTCTGACAGAAGTACACATGACAGAGAAAATGAGACTGAAGCTAGATGCCCCAGTAGTACAACAGTGCAGCGTGGAGATTTGAAAGAAGATGATCATGAATTACCACGTGAGGCACTAATGGAATATCTGCAGAGCAACTTTCCAACCAAAGGACAAGGATGTTGCCTCAAAGGCACAACAGTGAACCTAAGCTTATCGACAGACTCTGAGTTCCTCAGCGTGTTGGCAGCCAGTCAAGTTGCCATCCTCTCACAGAAATGTTCAGAAAATCAGTTTAACTTAAAGGCGAAACCGAAAACTAAATCTGAGATGCCCTCTCAGTTAATTTCATCCACCTGTAGTTCTATTAGACCTTCTGGACGTTGTGAGAGTGAGATGGTGCGCAGACAAGATGACAGTTCAGGAAGTACACCAGACTTATTGAGCAAGCAGCAGCTGTCCACCAATGAAGCTTTGGGTGAGAGGGCACCAGAAGGATCAGAGCTGCTCTTCAGTCCCGACATTGACTGGTCCAATGGTGAGGTTGAGGTTAATATTGAACCATACAGCGAAGGAATCCTTTGCTCTCAGGCTGTGAACTCTCCTAAGTGGTCTTTAAAAAAATCATTGGAGATCACCAAAGAGCCGGAGGAGTTAAATGAGGAAATCCAAACTTCAAGTTTACATCAAGACCCACCATCGCCCAAGAGAATGAAGACGGCGGACTACGAGAGAACCTCTCATCTTGGTCACTATCTACAATCAGCAAGGTCGCGGTGGCCAACTCCCCGGCTTGGCTTCATTGAGACGGAGCAGCTTCATGCTTGCACTGACAACAACAGGAAGTACCACATTTTGGTCGCTGTTCTGTTCCGCTGCCTCCTGAAGGAGATCGACATCAAGTCGGGATCACTGACTGGGTGCAGAGTTCCCATAGCAACCATCGTGGTAACAGACCAATCAGGAGTAACTATGAAAGTGGTGCTATGGCGAGCGGCTGCATTCTGGGCACTGGCTACCTTCCCTGGTGATGTCGTGTTACTAACCGGTAAGAGATCATTTAATTCCCAGACACTTCCTTACCCTCTCCGAAATTTAACATTGCTTGGTTCCTGGTTTAATCGTTTAATTTAGTTCCGTTTATTGTCACGTGTACCGAGGTACAGTGAATAGCTTTTGTTGCGTGCTAACCAGCCAGCGGAAAGCCAATTCAGGATTGCAGTGGAGCCATTCGCAGTGTACAGTTACATGATGAGGGAATAACATTTAGTGCAAGGTAAAGCCCGATCAAAGATAGTCCAAGGGACCCGATGAAGTAGATAGTAGTTCAGCACTGCTCTCTAGTTGTGGTGGGATGATTCAGTTGCCTGATAACAGCTGGGAAGAAACTGTCCCTGAATCTGGAGATGTGCTTTTTCACATTTCTGTAGGGGAGGTGGCACGTAAGGTCATCGAAATGGAAAGCACATCAACATTTGGATTCATACCCGGTGCAAAGTGAGGTAGCTGTGTTTGTTGCCAACCAGTCATCCCAGTTGCAAGACATGGAGTCAATGAGTCGTACAGCATGGAAATGGGCCCTTCAGCCCACAATGTCCGTGCTCACCTTGTTGCCATCTGCACTAATCTAGTTTGCCTGCAATTAGTCCACAACCTTTTGTGCCTTGCCTGTTTAAATAACTTTCCCTCAAACATCGTGACTCACCATCTCCTCTGGCAATGAATTCCAAATATCAACCGCCCTCTGTGTTTAAAAAAACCTTCCTCTCAGATCCCCTTAAAATTTTACCCTCTTGTTTTTGATACCCCTACCATGGGAAAAATATTCCGACTAATTATATATCCCTTAGAATATTATATACCTACATCAGGTCATCCCTCAAGCTGCTTTGTCCAGAGAAAACAAACCCATAAATGTTCTTCCCTGCACCACTGATACAACATGCCATAAGCTCTTCTGATACTGCCTCCTAAACCTTGCATCCATTGCCACCAAGGGCAGCAAGATCATGGGAACGCAGCTACTGGGGAATTCATTTAGAATCACCTACCATCTTGAGTTGAAAATGTATCACTGTTCCTTCATTGGCTTTTTTTAGTTTAATTCAGAGATACAGTGCGGAAACAGGCCCTTTGGCCCACCGGATCCACACCCAGGGGCGGAAAACACAGGGGGGGCGGGGGCAGAGAGGACACGTCCCCCCCATGTTTGGAGAGGTGGGGGACATCCCCCCCCCAAGACCTGCGCCCTATCCGCAGCCAGGATCGATCCCGGCCGGCTCTCCAGCGCTGTCCCCCCCCCCCCAAATGGATGGCCAAGGAGGTTGGCAGTCAGACGTGAGCTGTAACCCCCAGGCCCACAGCCAGCGCAGAGTAGCAGCGCTAAACCCAGCTCACTCTGCCTGGTTAACCTGCCTGGGTTTGCGGGAAATATGGGCAGCGCGGAGAAGCAGCGCTGGCGTCCCGTCAGTCCAGTCAAGGCTTGTAGGTTAACCCAGCGAGACAGGCAGACTTGAGCTGCATTTAGCGCCAAAGATACTAGCAATTTATTATTTGGTCAAACCTGTCAAATTAACGAAAAAGGTTTAATTTAATTGCCTGTTCAAACTTTTTAACCCGTTTCGGATGCAAAACACAATTGACTTGCGAATGTTTCAGGGCTTCGGCTCCTCGAGTATCTTTGTTTAGAGCTGGATTGAGCCTTCGAAGCCTCGCGCATGTGTGTGTGAGTGGGCGCATGCGCGCGCGGCTGCCACAAAATTGTGTCCCCCCGGTCCCCTCCATGTTTTGATAGCGAGTTCCGCTCTTGTCCACACCGACCAGCATATTATCACTGGGGACAATTTTACACTTATACCAAGCCAATTAACCCACAAACCTGTACGTCTTTGGAGTGTGGGAGGAAACCGAAGATCTCGGTGAAAACCCACACGGTCGCAGGGAGAACGTACAAACTCTGTCGAGACAGCGCCCCTAGTCGGGATCAAACCCGGGTCTCTGGCGCCGTGAGGCAGCAACTCCACCGCTGCGCCACCGGGCCACCCACACACGGGCGTGGGCTGTAAGTCCTGGAACTGTCCCTTCCCGACAGCATTGTGAGCGAGTTTTCGCCAGAAGCTGCCCTGCAATTCAAGAAGATGATTCACCATCGATGACAGCTTGGGGTGGGCTGGAACTACTCAGTGGGTGAGGCAGCAACTGTGGTGACAAAGTGACTCCCAATGCATTCACATATTGGAGTGGAACTAAATGGAGAGCTCTTTAATGAAAAGCTTCCTCCTATATCATCCAAGGTCACTATCTGGCCTTGCTAGTGACATCAAAATGCAGAAAATAAATATTAAGAACAATTTGAGAAAACTGTTTCCTAAAGGAAACAGGTGGGATACGTGGTGTTATTCTGCGAGCACAAAAGCAAAAATAAACTCTGCAGAATCCTTTATTATATAGCTGCAGCATTGTGTACTGGGGACCACACCTCAGGAAAGCTTTGAAAAGGGTGCTGACGCTGTTTATGCAATGGTGGTCAGAGTGAAAGGGTTCAGTGGCGTGGGGTGACTGCTTGCTGTCGCCCTGGATCAGGAACGGCTTTAGCGAAGTTTTTGTTGTGATGGAGGAAATAAATGAGATCAGCCTCCACTACAGTATATGCAGAATCTGAAGCGATGATCCGAAATAGTGTCAGTAACAGATTCAACGGCAGCGATGTGAAGAAAGTGCAGACAGATATCCCAATTAGCACACTTGGTCCTTCAAACCCGCTCCATCATTTAATAAGATCGTGGCTGATCTAATTGTGACCTCGACTCCACCTTCCTCTCAGCCCATGCTAGGTTTTCTTCTCACTAAAAAAAAACCACAAAGTGCTGGAGTAACTCAGCGGGTCAGGCAGCATCTCTGGAGAACATGGATAGGTGATGTTTCAGCTTGGGAACCTTCTTCAGTCTGATCCATGTCCATCAGTGTTGTTGTCTGACCCTCTGAGTTACTCCAGCGCTTTGTGTTTTTTGTAAACCATCATCTGCAGTTCCTTGTTTCTCCAGGTTATTGCCTTTGCCTTGAGTATCATAATTCTCTCTGCTTCAACTGCCCTCGGTCTCCTTTATGCTTATTTTGTTAACCGTGACGCCTGGTCCCAAATTCTCCACATCCACCCTGTTCAACAATGTGCAGGGACGTATATGTTTCAATCTCGTCATCCTTCACTTTTCTAAACTCCCGTGGATACAAACCGAGGCTGTTCAACTATTTTTCAGAACCTGTCCATCCGGGTAAACTGGTAAACCTTCTCCGAACTGCTCCCAAAGTATTAACATACTGGAGAGGAAGTAAATGAAGAGTTCTTTAATGAAAAGCCTCCTCCTGTATCATTCACTGTTCCATTATAAGGATTGTCATGCAGCTCAATGGCCAAACGTAAAACACATGGCTGGTAAAAATCGGATAGAGACACACGAAAGATTGCAGATGCTGAAATATACAGCATCAAACACGCTGCTGGAAGAACTCATTGGTGGTGCAGAAACTTTAGACGTCACCTTACTTTGGCCCCCATATCTGAGGAAGGATGAGCTGGTGTTGGGGAGGTTTACGAGAATGATCCCAGGAATAATTGGGTTAACATATGATGAGCGTTTTATGGCACTGGGCCTGTAATCCTTTTGTTTTATAAGGATGAGGGGGAACCTCATTGAAATTTACCGAATAGTGACGGGCCTGGATAGAGAGGATGTGGAGAGGATGTTTCCACTTGTGCAAGAGTCTAGAATAGAAGGACGTACCTTTAGACAGGAGATGAGGAGGGAACTCTTTAGTGAGAGGGCGACAAATCTGTTGGAATTCATTGCCACAGAAGGCTGCAGAGGCCAAGTCAATGGATATTTTTTAAGGCAAGAGATTGAAAGATTCTTGATTAGGTCGGGGGTTACGGGGTGAAGGGAGAAGGATGAGGTTGAGAGCGAAAGGTAGATCAGCCGTGATTTATTGGCGGAATAGTCTTGATGGGCCGAATTCTGCTCCAAAAAGATGAACTTCAGAGATACAGCACATAAAAAGGCCCTTCGCCCACCGAGTCCGTGCCAACCAGCGATGCCCCCTTACAGTAACACTATCCTACACACTAGGAACAATTTACAATGTTTTACCAAAGCCAATTAACCTACAAACTTGTTTAAGAAGGAACTGCAGATGCTGGAAAATCAAAGGTAGACAAAAATACTGGAGAAACTCAGCGGGTGAGGCAGCGTCTATAGAAGGGTTGCAACCCAAAACGTTACCTATTTCCTTTGCTTCATAGATGCTGCCTCACCCGCTGAGTTTCTCCAGCATTTTTGTTAACCTACAAACTTGTAGGTCTTTGGAGTGTAGGAGTAAAACGGAGCACCCAGAGAAAACCCACAGAGAGAAAACCCATACAGTCAGGCCAAAGATCGAACCCAGGGCTCTGGCGCTGTAAGGCAGCAATTCTACCGCTGCGCCACCGTGCCCGCCAAAACACTATCCCCAACTGTGGAGACAATATACCAGTCTATTGGATGAACAACAATTAGATGAATAGTTGCCAGTAAAACCATCAACTTGGAGTCTGAAGAGAGGTCCCAACCTGAAACGTCACCTATCCATGTTTTCCACAGATGCTGCCTGACGCACTGAGTTACTCCAGCACCTTGTGTCTTTCTTAGCTGGGAGTCACGGTTGCCGTACTGTCTCCCTTCAGCCACCAGAGCGCGCTGCTAAGCTGCACAGATAATGAAGAAATAGCTGGTAGCAAATGGACAGAACATAATTGCTCATACAGTGTTTTACTTCAAACATATTGCATTTGGATAGGACATGGTACATGGATAGGAAAGGTTTAGAGGGATATGGGCCAAAAGCGGGCAGGTGGGACTTACCTAGATGGGCATCTTGGACCGACAAGTTGGGCTGAAGGGCCTGACAAATGACCAGGACTATGTCCAATTACTGTGCTCGAAGACTATGTCTCTATTTCCTATTCAGTGGGGACATCTAAACCCACTTGATAAACAACTACATAGATGTTTTGATTATAGAGATCCAGGAGGTGGAAATCCCGGGGGGGGCAGGGGGGACACGTCCCCCCTCTGTTTTGAGAGGTGGGGGTATCCCCCCCAAGTTTTTGTAATCCGGATTTTAAAACCCAATGAAATCTCCACTTTCCGCGAGACAGTGGGGGTGGGAATGCTGATCGAGGGTGCCGATTGGACGAGAGAGACGTCGGTCAGCAGGCAATGAGGGCGGGGCATGATGATTCTGCGCGATCATTGGAGGAGGGAGGAGTGGGGGGGGTGGGTCTGAGGATAGAGAGCGGTGATTGGAGGAGGGAGACGTGGCACAGACCTGCGTTTCATCTGCAGCCAGGATTGATCCCGGCTCACCGGCCCCCCCCCCCCCCCCCGTGGGTGGCCAGAGAGGTCAGGAGTCAGATGGGAGCTGTACCCCCAGGCCCACAGCCAGCGCAGAGTAGCAGCGCTAAACTCAGCTCAACTCTGCCTGTCCCGCCAGATTAACCTACAGCCCTGCCTGGACATGTGGGAAATATGGCCCAGGTTTACAGCCAGCGCGGAGAAGCAGCGCTGGTGTCCCGTCAGTCCAGGCAGGGCTGTAGGTTAACTCGGCGAGACAGGCAGAGTTGAGCTGCATTTAGAGTTGGATTGAGCCTCCGAAGCCTCACGTATGTGTGTGTGTGAGTGTGCACGTGTGCGCGCGGCCGCCAAAAAATGGTGTCTCCCCGGCCCCCGGTCCACTCCATATTTTGACAGCGATTTCCATGCCTGAGAGATCCATTAGCATCTTAATACTGCCATCTTACCAGCCGTGTATAATTCTCCACTGAGTTTAAATTACACCTTCAAGGATAAATCGAAAATTACTTGTTGATTCTTTGAATCAGTAGGAAGTTGATTCAGTGTTTCTTGTGATGGACGGGTGGAGACTGTTTTCTTGTACTTGCAGATGTGACCGTGTATTGGGACCACTGGCGAGGGGAGCAGGTGGTGCAGTCCACCAAGAGGAGCAGACTGGCCAAGCTGGGCCCCTGTTTACAGATTCAAGCTGCACAATGTGGGTATCAGCATCCTGTCACTACACCCACCTGTTTGCATCTGGGGAGAAATACATGTTAACATTCAGTACCTTACCAACCTCATCTGCATCGATTGTTATCCACGAGCTTGTAACTGGGGCAGACCAGTTTGAAGATAGACACAAATAGCTGGAGTAACTCAGCGTGTCAGGCAGCATCTCTGGAGAAAAGGAATAGGTGACATATCGGGTCGAGACCCTTCTTCAGACTTCAGTTTGATTATTACCATCTTTTGATCCCAAAGTGAATCTTAAGCAATTGTGAGTGTAAAGGGCCTGTCCCACCAGCATGCAACTCTATGCGATTAGCGCGACCTAACGTGATCGCTTGAGCCGTCCGGCGTCGCGGGGCCGGTCCCACTTCGATCGCCGGAGCCGTGTGGAATTGTGCGGAGTTCGTCCCGAGTTCGTCCCGACACCGCGCGGGGCTCCGAAAAACTATGTCCAAAAATTCCGCGCGGCAACGGCTTGTCGGCTCCTGACATTGTGCCACCGTGAACCTATCTGTAGGTGTCTCCGTGACCCTCTATGTGTGTGGCTCCGTGGCCCTCTGTGTGTGTGTGTGCCTCTGTGCCCCTCTCTGTGTGCCCCTCTCTGTCCTGGCGAACTTACCTTAGACTTCGCTCCAAGTTCGCCTCACTTTGCGCCGCGTTGCGCCACTCACCCGACCTCCGCGCGGCCCCTACTGCCGGTTTGGTTGCGCTTGCCGCATGCAGGCGCATGCTGGTGGGAACGGCCCTGTACAGGGCATCACCCGACCTCCGCGCGGCCCCCGCTTCTAGTTTGATCGCGTTCATCGCATAGAGTTGCATGCTTGTAGGACAGGCCCTTTAGTTAGGCATGCCCATTACTCCTAATTCCATGCATAACTGACGGAGCTTGGCACTGACTGTGAAACCTCACAAAGTTACTCCAGTTGCATTAATGTCAATCCCATAAACGTTCAACACCCTCTATTGAAGTGTGCGCAGTAGATTCTTAGTCATGGGATTGGTGGTTAAGGGAAGAGCCTGATATTACGATCATTAAAAGCCGATGTCTGAAGAAGGGTTTCGGCCCGAAACGTTGCCTATTTCCTTCGCTCCACAGATGCTGCCTCACCCGCTGAGTTTCTCCAGCATTTTTGTCCACCTCCGATGTTTAGTATGATTGTCACAAAGTACCAGTCAAGTCCAGGGTTCAGAATGGCAGAGTATTGAGAACCAGGGTTCGGAATGTGTTTGGAATTCAGGTGCCCAGGTATGATTATTGTTTGAGATGAATTAATTAAGTCAAACTACATTAGGAGTCACAGCGTGTAGGAAGATGCTGGTGGACACCACAGATAGACAAAATGATGGTGTGACTCAGCAAAGATAGACAAATATGCTGGAGAAACTCAGCGAGTGAGGCAGCATCAATGGAGCGAAGGAAATAGGCCAAGTGTCGGGCCGAAACCCTTCTTCTGACTGAGAATCAGGGGAGGGGGGAAACTAGAGGTATGAAAAAGTACAGAACAAAGCAGAGCTTATTATAAAAGTATATTTATTAATATTATATATACTTGTATTAGTAGTCAACTACATTCAATTTTTACGTTGAATCTTGGCACATTAATGTGATTAGACTGTGGCATGATCTAGAGTAACATCAATTATTTCAAAACTCTTGTTTACTTTTTAGTGTTATTTAGACTGGTGAATAGGAGCCAAGCTTATCTGTCGATCACACCTTAATCATTGTGATGGATGTGATCCAGTTGCCTCCAGAGAGGCATTCATGCAGAATCAAAGTCTGTTTGGTCATGTAATTTTGTTTTGTTTTGATAATTTTGCCTGTTTTGATATTTTATTGTGTCAGACTAACTCTTACTCTGATTTCTTTCCAAAGGGTCCCAGACTGTGAATCCAATGGTACTGAAAGAGCTTGTTACACATATATCCTGTCAGCACCCCCATCTTCTGACTCTGGGGCCCACAAACCAGCAGCGTTCAGACTCAGTGCAATACGTCAACCTGCCCGACCTGCACCTTGGCCTGGTGGTACATGCACGGCTGAAGGTCATCCTCGTCACTCGCTTCACAGGTCTGTACTTGTCCACTTCTCCTAGTTTTTACTTCCTATTGTGGTTTCATAAGTCGTAGGCACAGAGGCAGGCCATTCGGCCCATCGAGTCTACTGTGCCATTCAATCACGGCTGATCTATCCTTCCCTCTCAACCCCATTATCCCGCCTTCTCCTCAAAACCTTTGTGTTCCTCTTACCCGCTGCGGATGGAGAGGTTCAACAGATACCTACACCATCTCATCCAAGGAATCTATTATTTGTACGTCAGTGTCAAAGTGTCAAAGTGGCAAAATTCTCTCTTGCCGGCAAGTAAATATAACCCTGAAGAACTGAGCTGGTCTGAAAAAGGATCTCGACCTGAAACGTCCCCAATCCATCTTCTCCAGAGAGGATGTCTGATCTGCTGTTACTCCAGCACTGTATCTTTATGTGTATTAACCAGCATCTGCGGATCTTTGTTTCTACCTGAAGAACGTCTATTCTCCGCAGATGCAGGCAGCCTGGCTGATTGAGTATTTCCAACAATGTCTATTTTTATCGAACTGCCCTCCCAGCTGTTCTCCTGGACACCAGTTGAGTCTCGGAATTCCTGGCTCATGTATTTAATTCCTTCGCGATGAATTCTAATTTGAGGTTGGAGACGTGGCGACCATCAGATGCTGTAATATTGAGTGAAATAGAAAAGTGGCGGAGTGACTCAGCGGGTCAGGCAGCATCTGTGGAAGGAATGGAGAAGGTAACGTTTCAGGTCGGGGCCCCTCTTCAGACTTGGGCAAGGTTAATTTGAGGTTAATTAACACGCTGGAGATTTCCTTGTTATGCTGTGTGTTCACCCATCCGCGGTTCCTTCCACCTGATGTTCTGTGCTAAAAATGGTTTATATTCCAGAGTGGTGAGTCTCTGGAATTCTCTGCCACAGAAGGTAGTTGAGGCCAGTTCATTGGCTATATTTAAGAGGGCGTTAGATGTGGCACTTGTGGCTAAAGGGATCAGGGGGTATGGAGAGAAGGCAGGTACGGGATACTGAGTTGGATGATCAGCCATGATCACATTGAATGGCGGTGCAGGCTCGAAGGGCCGAATGGCCTACTCCTGCACCTATTTTCTATGTTTCTATGTTTCTATATCTTTGGTGAGGGCTGGAATATTTCCCATTCATCAACAGTCAGAACCTGCATTAATGTGGCTACTTTGAAGCAGCAAACCATCACAGGGCTCTTCATTTGAAACCAAACCACATACGAACATGCTGGTACATGGCCAAAAGCATGGTTAGACTTTTTATGTGTTAGAGATGGCCCTCAGAAACAGATGGAGAGGGCCAGGCAGGGTTAACCATGGTGAGTATGTGATATAAAGCAATTTCAGCACTGGGTATCAAAGGACAGCCAACTGAACGGATGGGAATTCCAGAACAGAGGGCTGAGGGAGCTCATGACAAGGCTGGACGCAAGCAACTGCAGATGCTGGTTTACAAAAAAAGACAAAGTGTTGGAGTAACTCAGTGGGTCAGGCAGTATCTCCGGAGAAGCTGAATAGGTGATGGTCCGGGTCTTGGTTCTTGGTTTCTTGGTTCTCCAAAATATTCCAAATGGAATTTAAACTGGAGGTGGGTCAAGATCCTTCTTCAGATCCATTGTAGAGATAGGAAAGAAAGCTGGAAGAGAGGAAGGGCAGGGCAAAGCCTGGCAGGTAATAGGTGGATACAGGTGAGGGGGGCGGTTAGATAGACTGATGGACAGAGATGAAAAGACAGAAGTTGGGAGACAGAAGGACTGAAGAGACTGAAACAGGCCCTTCGGCCCGCAGAGTCCACGCCGACCAACAATCACCCATACACTATCCGACACACTAGGGACAATTTACAGAAGCCAATTAACCTACAAACCTTCATGTTTTTGGAGTGTGGTAGGAGACCAGAGCACACCAGGAAAACCCACGCGGTCACAGGGTGAACGTACAAACTCCGTACAGACGGGTACCGCACTTACGATTGAGCCCTGGTCTCTGGCACTGTTGGGCAGCAATTCTACCGCTGTGCCTCTGTGCCACCCATTGTTGCATATTATGAAGCTAGAGGATGGAATGCAAGTGGAAGGGAAGGGGGAGGGGAGGAATAGGTGTGAATACAGTTGGGGCACAGGGGAAATATAAGGTGGTGGGGAGGGGGGGGATTAGGGGGACGGAGGAAGAGGGGGAGGGTTTGTCGTTCCCTATAATTAGAGAAGCAATTCGCAAATCAGAGGGTGGTGGAGGCAGGTTCTCTGGATGCTTTCAAGAGGGAGCTAGATAGGGCTCTTAAAAATAGCGGAGTCAGGGGATATGGGGAGAAGGCAGGAACGGGGTACTGATTGGGGATGATCAGCCATGATCCCATTGAATGGCGGTGCTGGCTCGAAGGGCCGAATGGTCTACTCCTGCACCGATTGTCTATTGTCTATTGTCAATGGAAGGTGAAAGCAGTTTGGGATGCCAGAATGGGAAGACTGGTGTTCTGAGCCTGGAGTCTCAATGGCGCGTAGGGTGAAGGGCATGGAGGCATGTGAGCAGGTTGCTGGAGCATGAATCACTTCAGGTCAGTGAAGCCAATGACCGGACAGTGTAGCAGACTTGCAATGAGTTGATATTGACAGAGACTGCACAGTGGGAAGCAGCCAGGGTCTCGACCCGAAACGTCACCTATTCCTTCCCTCCATAGATGCTGCCTCACCGGCCGAGTTTCTCCAGCATTTTTGTCTATCTTCGATTTTTTTCCAGCATCTGCAGTTCTTTCTTAAACAAGAGTAACCAACAATGGTTCTTTCAGCAACTTTGTGCAGGACCAGGGGCAATGATGGTCTGTATTATGGATTAAGTGCACCATTAACATCAAATTAACGTGCAGGTTAGTGCAGCTGTCAGCGCAATTTATAACCCGTCAACACTTCATGTTCATGTTCAGAGAACACGTACACCTACGGTGGGAAGAAGCAGCAGAAGATCGTGCTGACAGTAGAACAGGTCAAAGACAAGCCGGGCACACTGACTCTCTGGGGAAGTTGCGTATCTTGGCACTCTCGGATTCAAAGGAAATTGGGTGAGTGAGACGCAATCTTTGCAGTGTTGAATGTGAAGGGCCTGTCCCACTTACGTGTCCTTGGCACGCAAATTACGCGGCCTCGTCGTCGCGTTGAGGCGCACGGGCATCGTGTGGCCGCGCGGGGGCTGGTCTCACTGAGAAGCGCAGAGGGGTATGCAGTTGTGCGCGACAACGCGCGGCGCTCCGAAATTTCGTAGCGAATGAAATCTTTGGGCACCAGCGGCCTGTCACGTAACTAACGGCCAAAGTGGGACAGGCCCAAGACCCTGGCGCGACGCAACGTCTCAACTCCAACAGCAGCAGAAGCAGGCAAACGATCGCCAAGCTCGGCCTGGGGCTCACGGCCATTGCGGATATACGATCTGCCCCCACTTCTACTCCCAGAGCGGGGCCAAGAAAATTGAAGATACAGACACAAAATGCTGGAGTAACTCAGCGCGACCGGCAACATCTCTGGAGAGAAGCAATGGGTGACGTTTCGGGTCAAGACCCTTCTTTCAGACTGAAGAAGAGTCTCGACATGAAACATCACCCATTCCTTCTCTCCAGAGATGCTGCCGGTCCCGCTGAGCTACTCCGGCATTTTGTGTCCATCTTCAATCGACGTCACGCGCTCCAGACGGCTGTGCGGGCGCATTAAATCACGCGCAACCTTCGAGGGACCGTCGCGCCTCAACGCGATCACGAGGTGGCGTAATTAGCGTGCCAAGGACACGTAAGTGGGACAGGGGCTTTAAATGTGTGGTTCAGCCGTCAGCTTGACCGATGTATCTTGACCAATGTAACAATGGCCAGCCGGTTTCCTTTTAAAGTTTTCTCCGCAGTTTTCCTTCCCAAAGGCACTGCCATGTACTGAACCAGTGAGAGCCGAACCAGTCATGTCACGGCGGGTTACTGGTGAATTCCCAGCCCTCCTGGCTCGCATCCTCACTCAGCAGAAATGCAGGAATCACCGGCCATTATTCAGGAGCTCTGCCCCATCGAGAGGATGTTTCAACTAGTGGGAGAGTCTAGGACCAGAAGGCATAGCCTCAGAATTAAAGGAAGTACGTTTAGAAAGGAGATGAGGAGGAATTTCTTTAGTCAGAGGGTGGTGAATCAGTGGAATTCATTGCCACAGACGGCTGTGGATACCATGGAAGTGTATGGATATTTTTAAGATTGCCAGATTCTTGATTAGTGCGGGTGTCAGGGGTTATGGGCCGGAACAGTGTTGTGTAGTAGTCAAGAGTCTGATGGTGGTTGGGAAGAAGCTATTCTTCAACCTAGTGGTCACGGTTTTCATACTCCCGATGTCAAGAGTTAAATGAGAGCGTGGCTGGGGTGGTGTGGGTCTTTGATTTTACTGGCTGCCTTTTTGATCATCGTTGATAATTTTGCTTTCCCCCATTCATTGCTGCTGATAACCGACCCTTTACCGACCCGTTGCATCCACGTATCTCTTAGACCATGTCTGGGACTTCAGAATGCTGCTGGTCGGTCAAAATGCCATCAGCGGGGACTTAGAGCTGCACACCACACCTTGGTCATCCTGCGAGTGCCTGTTTGATGACGACGAAAGAGCCATTGAGTTCAGATCTAAGTACCAACCCAGCGAGATGGCCTGCGTTAAAGTGATGGGCCTTTCAACACTATTACGCACCAGGTATTCAGGTGTGTGCATTCCTACCTGACTTTAATAGCAGCATTGTAAACGAGGCTCTCTGCAGCCCACATGTTTTGCTTAAAAGTGAATTTGCATCTCCGAGTATTTTTCTCATTGATTGGTCAGACGGTGAGAGTTGATTACAATCGAGCCATCTATACGCGATTACAATCGAGCCATTCACAGTGTACAGATACATGATAAAGGGATTAACACAAACAACGTTTAGCGCTAGATAAAGCCAGTAAAGTCCGATCAAAGATAGTTAGAGCGTATTCATTGAAAGACTGCTCTCTAGCTGTGGTAGAATGGTTCAGTTGCCTGGTAACGGCTGGCTCTGAATCTGGAGGTGTGTGTTTCCTCGCTTCTGAACCTCTTGCCTGATGGGAGAGGGGAGAAGAGGGAGTGACCGGGGTGAGACTAGTTCTTGATTATGCTGGTGGCCTGGCCAAAGCAGCGTGAGGGGAAGATGGAGTCAATGGAAGGGGGGTTGGTTTGCATGATGGTACGGGAGCTTCCGGTTGCAGGAGTGGAGAGAGCGAGCAACATGACGATGGCGTGAGAAGCGGGCACATCCCCGGCGCAACACGTGTGGGGCCGGGGGCTCTGCGGCTCCCCACCCTATGAATTCACACTGGTTTATCTCCCCCCTCCCCCCCCCCCAACACCCCCCTTCTTCACTATGGGCCTTGAGTTAAACTTTTTCCCCCTCACTCGGTTATAGCAGATAATTGGCAATACCAGACACCATACCTCCCCATCCACCCGTCCGCCCATTATAGCGAAGGTTTACGTTACATGGATAGGAAAGATCTAGAGATGATTTGGATCACATACAAGAAAATGGGATTATCTGAGGAAGGCACCTTGATTGCCATGGATGAGTTGGGCCAAAGGACCTGCCTCCATTCTGTGCAACCATGAAACTAAACGTGGACAAGGAAATCCCTTCCTGATTACCAACCACCACCTTTCCCCAGTCATCCAGCCAAGGAACAGAAGATGTCACTGGCATCACTATCAAGCGGCACAAACTAATCTGCCCACTAATGCCCAGTATGGGCTTTGCCAGGGCCACTTGGCTCCAGACCTCATCATTGCCTTCATCCAAACATGGACCAAAGAGCTGAATTTTAGAGCTGAGGTGAAAGTGACTGCTCATAATTATTGGCAGCATTTGAACAGAACGTCATACTGGGCTCTGGACATTTGTGCAGGAGTTCCTCAGTGCTGCATCCTCTGGCCAACCACCTTCAACTGCTTCATCAGTCACTTTCCTTCCATAATAAGGTCAGAAGTGGGGATGTTCACTCATGGGCCCATAATGTTTGCAGCTAATCAGCTCATTTTAGTTCAGTTTATACAAATCCAGTGCGGAAACAGGCCCTTCGGCCCACCAAGTCTGCGCCGACCAGCGATCGCTGTCCACAAGCAGTTTCCTACACACTAGAGACAATTTCCTACAATTAACCTACAACCCTGTACTTCTTTGGAGCGTGGGAGGAAACTGGAGCACCCGGAGAAAACGCACGTGGTCACAGGGAGAGCGTACAAACTCCATGAGACAGCGCCCATTGTCAGGAGGAGCTGTGTTGCAGCAACCCTACTGCTGCGACACTGTGCCTCTCCCTGACTTAAAACATGTTTTCCTCACTTTCCCAGTTATTCCTCACTTTAAACTATGTGTACTGGTTTTGGGCGCCACGGTGGCGCAACGGTAGAGCTGCTGCCTTACAGCACTTGCACCGCCAGAGACCCGGTGTTCGATCCCAACTACGGGTGCTGTTATGTATGGAATTGTTCCCTGCGTGACGGCGTGGGTTTTCTCCGGGTGCCCGGTTTCTACCTACACACCAAAGGCATACAAGTTAGTAGGTTAATTGGCTTTGGTATTGTCCCTAGTGTGTGTGGGACAGCATTAATGTGTGGGGATCGCTAGTTGGTGCGGACTCGATGGGCCTGTTTCCGTGCTGTATCTCTAAACCACACTAAACTAAATATCTCTGTTGTCGGGAAATCTTTCTCATTACCCACGTTATGGTAATCCTTGTTTGGGAATAGCCATGCAGGGACGCATGCCCTGACTGGAAACCACACCTGGACATCTTTTGCATTTCATGCACCATCACATGCAACTGTCACCTTACTAAAACAGCAACATGTGCCTGTCTTGCATTGATCACATCTAATTACCTTCATTGCTGCCCGTGCTTCTGTTTGCAGTGATTGCTGAATTAAAGACACACCTAATTGCAATTCAATGGAATACACACTCATCACTTCACCCTTTATTCACGATGGATGGCATCACGTCAGTGGAGACTGTCTTGGCTTCCCTTTCCCATCTTACATACTCTGGCTGTGGATACTGTGGCTGTGAGCTGGGACTTGATGAATGCGGCATCTACAAGCAGTGTATTCCATGCTTACCGAACAGTGTCCTGCGGATTTATTACAGGTAAGGGTTTTACACATTTTTTTTCTCCAAAACGTCCGATTTTTCACAGAAGAAGGGAGACATTAGTGGTGTTACAATAGGTTTGCTACCTGCTAAAGCAGAATTGACATCTGTGAACGATGTGTATGCAGGAATTCAAAGCTGAAAAATAAATTTGGGAGAATTTTCTTCAATTAGTGCCACATTTAGTGGATGAGGCAAACAACAGGGAAGATACATACTGATTGAATGAATACTTTATTGTCCCATGTGACAAGTCACAGTGAAATACTTTGCTTGCATACTCCAAGGTATGCAAATAGTGGGCACATAAAGGTTGCTTACTAAGTTACAAAATATCCACGCCAGATTCCCCGCATTAGGCCCTCCTTTGTTCTCAGCCCCCTCCCCCCTCTACCCTCTCTTTCCCACCCCCCCACCATGACGGTCCCTCTACGGTCCCTCTACGCCGGGACCTCCTTTGCTCCTTCCACCGTCTGCGGCGTCCACATCTCCGTATGGTCCGCTCTCGTCCGTCGGTCTGCGCCATCATCGACCGCCGCGCCGACCTCCCAGAGAAAAGATGACTGTGATATCTGGTGAAAGAGGCTTAGGCGGGAGCATAAATGCTATTATTGACAGGAAGGGTTGAATCGCCTGCCTCCGCTGTAAAAAGTCCCCGTAATAAAACAAGATCTTCACATTTTATCATGGAAATGTTTTAAAATCTGAACCAGTCTGAAGAAGTACCCCGACCCGAAGCATCACCTTTAGGGTGGCACAGCTGGTAGAACTGGCACGAGCAAGAGACTCGGGTTCAATCCTGACCTCGACTGCTATCTGCTATGACCGCATGGGTTTCCTCCTGGTGCTCTGGTTTCCTCCCACATCCCCAAAACGTGTAGGTCTGTAGGTCACTGTAACTTGCCCCTCGTGTGTAGGGAATGGATGAGACAGAGAGATAGCATTGAACTAATGTGAATGGATAATCAATGGTTGGTGTGAATTCAATGGGCCGAAGAGCTACTAAAGGCTGTATGTTATATAGTTTAATAGAGAATCATCGCGCAAGAGTCAATTGAAACGATTGCTTGTCAATAGCATTGGCTATCCTTGATGATACTAGCAGCTGTATTCTTAAGGCACAATTGTGTCTGATTATTGTGGGAAGGTTACATGTAAAGAGGCTTAACTTCCAATACTGATTTTGATTTTCCATGACAGTTTTTTGTGTTCCCTGTATTCCCAAGTCAAAATCATGAACATAGTGAAACAAAATGTTGGTGCAAGATGTAGGGATCTCCATTGTACCTTGCCCTCCAGTTCAAAGAACAACTGTTCTCTACTGCTCCAGTTCCTGCTAATGATCGAATTTGCTGCCTATGTCGAAACAAGGAACTGCAGACACTGGTTTCCATAGGAAAGAAAGCGAATGGCATGTTGGCCTTTATAACAAGAGGAATCGAATATAGGAGCAAAGAGGTCCTTCTGCAGTTTTACAGAGCCCTAGTGAGACCACACCTGGAGTATTGTGTGCAGTTTTTGGTACCCTAATTTGAGGACGGACATTCTTGCAATTGAGGTGAGTGCAGCGTAGGTTTACAAGGTTAATTCCTCGGATGGCGGGACTGTCATATGCTGAGAAAATGGAGCAGCTGGGCTTGTACACTCTGGAGTTTAGAAGGATGAGAGGGAATCTCATTGCAATATATAAGATTGTTAAGTGGTTGGACAAGCTAGAGGCAGGAAACATGTTCCCGATGTTGGGGGAGTCCACAACCAGGGGCCACAGTTTAAGAATAAGAAGTAAGCCATTTAGAACGGAGACGAGGAAACACTTTTTCTCACAGAGAGTGGTGAGTCTGTGGACTTCTCTGTCTCAGAGGACAGTGGAGGCAGGTTCTCTGGATGCATTCAAGAGAGAGCTAGATAGGGCTCTTAGAAATAGCAGTCGGGGGATATGGGGAGAAGGCAGGAACGGGATTCTGATAGTGGATGATCAGCCATGATCACATTGAATGGCGGTGCTGGCTTGAAGGGCCAAATGGCCTACTCCTGCACCTATTGTCTATTGTCTATTGAAAGACACAAAGTGCTGGAGTAACTCATAGGATCAGGCAGCATCTCTGAGGAACACGGATAGGTGACGCTTCGGATCGGAACCCTTCGTCTGATTGGCTTTCAACTTTCCCCTCTTCTGAAATTGATAGATTGTATTTAATCAGGGAATGTTGTTGAGAGTTATGGAACCTGTGAAGCTAAAACGCATCAGACATAATGAATTAAATTGTGGAACAAATGTGAGGGATTGAACATCTGAGCAATATTCAGGCACGGTTTAATTGATTTCAGCAGCTCTTTGCAAAAAGGTCATTTTTCAAGTCCGTCTAGATGCTGAAGGTGACCTGGTCTCTCAGCGTAAGATCAGAGCCAGGTTTCTGTCGCCTCAGGGGCTGTCCATGGAATACATGTTATCTCAGGAATCGCTGGGCCAGGCCTTGTGCTTGAATTCTCCCCCAACCCCTTTCCTTTGCGCAGTGATGCCACAATAACCGCGCTGTATCCATTCACTGAAGACGGGTCTCGACCTGAAACGTCACCCATTCCTTCTCTCAAAAAATGCTGCCTGACCAGCTGAGTTATTCCAGCTTTTTGTGTCTATTGTCAATGATTGTCTTGGCTGAGTTCACTCAGTTTGATTAGAAAAAAATATTCTATCCTAACATAAAAGCCTCATATTCCGTTTTACACTAGTTGTTATTATTTAGGTTATATTCGACATAGAACCAATAAATAGGTTTAGTTTAGTTTATTATTGATACGTGTACTGAGGACCAGCGAAAAGCTTTTTGGCTGCGTGCTATCCAGTCAGAAAAAACTATGCATGATTACAATCAAGCATTCGTCAATGTACAGATTCGAGATCAAGGGAATAACGTTTAGTACAGGATAAAGTCCAGTCAAGTCTCATGAAAGATAGTCCGAGGGTCTCCAATGAAGTAGATGGGAGGTCAGGACTGCCCTCTGGTTAGCGAGAGCATGATTCCGTTGCCTGATAATAGCTGAACCATCCTATCATCAACTAGAGACCTGTCCACACCAATGCAATCCAATGCATGTCAACTTTTTGACAGAAGAGATTCTTATTAACTCTCAATCAGTCAGAAACAACTTATGAAATGATTTGAAAACAAACGTGTGCTGAGGTAACTTGGAATTCAGACAGAATTGAGATGCTCGTGACCTGTTAATTAATCTAGCACATTGTCTGTCTTTTTTGTAAACCATCATCTGCAGTTCCTTGTATCCCTATGAACAGATTTGGCTGGACCACTCCACAATACCTGATCTATATCTTTGTGTTTTACAGGCCTACAGTGCTGACATTAGCAGATGGAAATTCCAGTGTAGATGTTTCTGTCTCATCCAGACTTATGGAGAAGATATTCCTCAATATTCCTCCCTCCGCACTACACAAACCCATAGGTAACTGACCCTTTTGGGACGTCTTTGGGATATGTGAGGAAACCACAGCACCCGGAAAAAACCCACGCGGTCACAGGATGAATGTACAAACTCCACACAGACAGTACCTGAGGTCAGGATCGAACCGGGGTTTCTGGTGCTGTGAGGCGGTGGCTCTGCCAGTTGAGCCTGTTTGCTCCATTTCTTGGTGGCAGTTTGGGAGACGCCATTAGAGTAGGCGTCCGAGAGTTCGTGCCTTCGCTAGCGTTGGACTATTTGTTTCTTCTCAGTGCAGTGTTCCCCTGGGGTTGTGTCTACAGTGCCAACTGTACTGGGCCTTGGCTGCCATCAATAATGAAATTAAATGTGCTGTGTTGAATCTAATCGAGGGGTGGGACACTAAAAGGCAGTGTTTGTGTGTGTTGCAGGTCTGTTTGGCACGGTGACGTACGGCATGGTGATAGCGGATCTGTGTCGCTCCTTGCTTGCTCATCCCGCAGACCGTTATGTACTGACAGTGCAAAGCCAACTGCAGCTGGATGAAAACAGCATGGCCATGAAGCAGGATTTCCAGCTGTTGGATTTCCACCCAGACCTACAAGGCCAAGTAGAGGTTTTACAAAGGCATTGAAAGAAATTGCACTTTTGGTTCATTTTATTTGTTCCTATTTTATTATTTTTTAAATGTTTGGATTTTGGTGACACACAGATTGTTTGAATGACTAGAACAATGCGGCTAGCTAACTGGCCTTCTGGTCACTCTTCTGGTAACATGGAAAAGCACGTGCCTTCCTGATCACGAACTCCAATGGTGAATTCATCCCCTCTCCCCTCCAGAAGCCAAGTGGGGTTGGGTGGGTGGGGGAGGAATGGTGGCGGTCAGTTGTCGAGGATCAGGGTCAAAGTAGCTGTTGTTAGGGTGGCGCAGCGGTAGAGTTGCTGCCTTACAGCGCCAGAGACCCGGGTTTGATCCTGACTACGGGTGCTGACTGTATGACTCCCTGTGTCCAAGTGGGTTTTCTACCGGTGCTCCAGTTTCCTCCCACACTCCAAAGACGTACAGGTGTGTAGGTTAATTTGCCTCTGTAAATTGTCCCTTGTGTGTTGAAGAAGGCGTGAGATTCTGTGCTGCACCTTGTGCCATAGTATTGGGGCAATGTCTGGGAGAAAATGCTTCTCTCGGCTACAAGAAGATTCCAAGTGTAATTCAGCCTTTGGCGGCTGTTCTCAGATTATTCTTGCAGTTCGAAGAAGGGAGAAGGGTACGGACCCGAAACATCGCCTGACCATGTCCTCCAGAGATGCTGCCTGACCCGCAGAGTTACTCCAGCACTTTGCGTTCTACGCAACATTCCAGCATCTGCAGTTCCTTGTGTTTCAGACTAGTCTTTGTACCTCCGACCTAGAATATACTGGACACTGTTGCAAATGGCCAAGTAGAGGTTTTACAAAGGCATTGAAAGAAATTGCACTTCTCTTTCATTTTATTTGCCCTATTTTATTATTTGTAAAATGTTTGGATTTTGGTGACGCACGGATTGTTTGAATGACTAGAACAATGCGGCTAGCTAACTGGCCTTCTGGTCACTCTTCTGTTAACATGGAAAAGCACGTCCTGATGAACTTGTCGGGCACCCTGTGCTCAACCATTACGTTTGGGCAGTCGCTCAGGCAAACTGTGTGTAAGGTTTTCAGGAGACAGACCTTCGAGAGTCAACGTTATTTTCAGCAGTTTCTTTGACTCTCCCGGATAAATCTGTGTGGGACGAATATTTACTGAGATGGTCTTGTTCATGAGACCAGTGGATGATCTGCCTGATCTACCTGTTTCTGTGGTTACGCAGCTACTTGGCTTCAACCTAACTGAAATCCTGCCAGGGTGGCACAGTGGCACAGCGGGGTAGAGTTGCTGCCTTACAGCGCCAGAGACCCAGGTTCGATCCTGACTACGGGTGCTTGTCTGTGTGGAGCTTGTACGTTCTCCACCTGGACCTGCGTGGGTTTTCTCCGAGATCTTCGGCTTCCTCCCACACTCCAAAGACGTACTCGTTTGTAAGTTAATTTACTTTGCATAAATGTAAATTGTCCCTAGTGTGTGTAGGATAGTGTAAAGGGCCTGTCCTACAAGCATGCAACTCTATGCGATTAGCGCGACCTAACGTGGTTGCTTGAGCCGTCCGGTGTCGCGGGGCCAGTCCCACTTCAATCGCCGGAGCCGTGCGGAATTCGTCCCGACATCGAGCGGGGCTCCGAAAAACTGACTATGTTCAAAAATTCCGCACGGCAACGGCTTATCGGCTCGCAGTCGCCTCGACGCATTACACACCGCCCGACATCGTGCCTCCGTGACCCTATCTGTAGGTGCCTCCGTGACCCTCTATGTGTGTGGCTCCGTGGCCCTGTGTGTGTGTGTGTGCCTCTGTGTCCCTCTCTGTGTGTCCCTCTCTGTCCTGGCGAACTTACCTTAGACTTCGCTCCAAGTTCGCCTCACTTTGCGCTGCGTTGCACCACTCACCCGACCTCCACGCGGCCCCTGCTGCCGGTTTGGTCGTGCTTGCCGCATGCAGGCGCATGCTGGTGGGAACGGCCCTGTACAGGGGATCACCCGACCTCCGCGCGGCCCCCGCTGCCGGTTTGATCGCGTTCATCGCATAGAGTTGCATTCTTGTAGGACAGGCCCTTTAGTGTGCGAGGATCGCTGGTCCCTGTTGACTCGGGCCGAAAGGCACTATATCTAAAAAAAAAACTATATAAGGAGACTGGTGTTCTCCTTGTAATGCAATGGGTTTAATGAATCAGGCAGCAGTACTGAATTTGCTCAAGGTGAGGACAGACAGCTTAAGTGTTTCGGATCAATCTCCTCACAGCTTGTAGATATTAGTAAGCTGTATCTCAGAATGCAACCTTCATATGTTAGATACATTATTTATTGCATTGACTCTTGTTCAGTAATGAACGTGTCCTTTCAAACAAGGCTCCTTCAAGACCTAATCGGGAAATAGAGTCTGAATTTAACGTAAATCACTCACATATTGTGTGAAAGTTACTGAGGAAGGTAAGGAAAACAAAACAAAAATAAGATCCTGGTCTATGCTCCGCAAACAGGAGAACAAGTTGCTTTAACTTACAAGGTGGAAAGATTGAAGGTCAATTGCAGTATATTGAGTGAAATATACAGCGTATAAACAGGCCCTCCAGCCATGAGTCCACGTTGGCCAATGATCATCTACTCACACTAGTTCTGTGTTATTCATGTCCATTTTCTCATCCACTGCCTACATTCAGTATTAGTGGCAATCTACAGATGCCGATTAACTTATTAAAACTTGAAACACAATTAAAACCTGCACGTCTTTGAGGTGTCGGAGAAAACCAGAGCACCCAGAGGAAACCCACCCGGTCACAGTGAGAACGTGCAAACTCCACATAGACAGCACCCGAGGACAGGATCGAACTCTGGTCTCGGGTGCTGTGAGGGGGTGGCTATACCAGCCGTGCCCCTACGCAGCCCTATTTGCCCCAATTGGTCACAATTGAGAGGGAAAAACTAAATGGTGGCACTGAGGATAAAGACCACAATACAGTCAGCATTGAAGGGAAGGTGAATGTAGCCACAACCAAGTGTTGTCAATGAGAACACAAGAAAAACTCCAAGGAAAAACTTCAATTATGGGTAAGACCTGTCGACACAGGCTGATGTTAACACTGCTTTCTACTAACCTGCTGCAGGTACTCGACTCGAAACATCTACGTAGACTTTTTGCTTCCGCAGATGCTGTTTGACCTGCTGTGTTCTTCCAGCATTTTGCGTTTGTTCCAGATTCCACCATCTGCACTCTCTTTTGCCTTTTCACCTAAACTCTTTTGTACACAATGTACTGAAGGCCATAGGACAAGTGTTTAGTTTAATTTAGTTTAGAGATACAGTGCAGAAACAGGCCCTTCGGCCCACCGGGCCGTGCCGACCAGCGATCCCCGATCGAGTGGATAGCGAACTTTTTACATTTTACCAAGCCAATTAACCAACTAACATGTATTTCTTTGGAGCGTGGGAGGAAACCGAAGATCTTGGCGAAAAACCCGCACAGGTCACGGGGAGAACGTACAAACTCCGTACAGACATCACCCCTAGTCAGGATTGAACCCGGGTCTCTGGCGCTGCATTTGCTGCAAGGCAACACCTCTACTGCCGCGCCACCGTGACCGGTGCAATTATGTTTGATTGTTAAAATAAAAAGCAATGCCTGTTGTTGCACGAATCCAAAGTACAAATTTTCAATGAAATTTTTGTACGAAATAAAATGTGATGTTATTTTTATGTTGCAGGGTTATTGGAATTGCTCACAGGTAATATGCAATCCAGCTTGTCAGAATCCGAGGGTAGATTGAAGTAAGATAAAGAAAGTATAGCTCAGATTAATAAATTCACAATGGCCACTCCAAATAAAGCAAGTCACTAAGGTTCTATTACAATAAATATATGGAAGGGAAGAACAATGCTGGAGCGGAACAAAACATTGGCCAGCCAACACGGAGGATTGTATACACTTCTGGTCCCAACACATAAGGAAGGATGTGGTTACATTAGAGAGAGTGCAGAAAAGATTCACCAGGATGAGTGGATAGGTGACTTTTCTCTGGAACGTTGACGGTTGAGGGAAGACATGATGGAAGTATATAAAATTATGAGAGTCGTAGATAGGGCAGACTTTTTTCCCAGGGTGGAAACGCCCAACAATAGAAGATATAGACAATAGGTGCAGGAGTAGGCCATTTGGACCTTCAAGCCAGCACCGCCATTCAATGTGATCATGGCTGATCATCCCCAATCAGTACCCCGTTCCTGCCTTCTCCCCATATCCCCTGACTCTGCTATTTTTAAGAGCTATAAGATGAGAAGGGAAAAGTTTAAAGAAGATGTGTGGGACAAGTGGAATAAAAATAGAATGAATGTAGGATTAGTACGGACACAGTGGGCCAAAGGGCCTATTTCCATGATATCACGATTCTATGTTTAGTCGATTCCCTTACAAATCCACATGCTTATAGATTCCCTAGAGCATGAGGATGACCAGCTTCCACTCCTGTTCTCTGGGCCCTGAGGTGGCTAATAAGGACAATGAAGACTATGTGGACTCGACCACAAGATAGCAGGTTCTAGTCAGGATGGGCAGAAGGGTGGTTTGGCACTGATGTACTTTGCTGTAACCAGGCTTCTGTTGTCTGTGTACAAATTCCATTCTGTGTGGTCACGGGACAGATTCCCACAAGTTGCAGTGTTTCGAAGGAACCTTTGACAACATCCTTGTTCATTTCCTGCATCACCTGATAATCTTTTTCCATGGTAGTGTGTGCGTGCTTCAGAGGTCTGATGTCAGGCACTTGATCGAACTGATGCTGAGTCCCTCCATACCACAAAAGCCTTTGGTCTATAAGTGACCTCTCAATTACTGTACTTAATATAGCTGTGTGGATTCTTTGGGTTTTTTTGTGGTGTATAGTCATTGCTTTATTAACCATTCTGACTCTACAACTCACTAATTTGCAAAGTGTCCCCTTCAAAACAGAATCATGAGATCATAGAAATAGACCCTTTGGCCCACCAAGTCTATCCTAGCCAAACTTCCTTCCATTGGAGCTTCCTTCCATTGACTCCATCTACACTTCTCTGCAAGGCCAGAAGCATAATCAAAGGCATGTCTCATCCCGGGCACTCCCTCTTCTCCCCTCTCCACTCAGGCAAGAGGTACAGAAGTGTGAAAACGCACTCCTCCAGATTCAGGGACGGTTTTGGGAGGCCAGTTTTCAGACCATCTGCGCCATCTTATCACCATCTGAAGGGTCCTAAGCTACTGTCTACCTCACTGGAGAACCTCGGACTATTTTAATCGGACTTTACTGGACATTATCTTGCACTAAATGTTATTTACGTCACTCCCTTTATCATGTGTCTGTACACTGAGGATAGTTCGATTGTAATCGTGTATAGTCTTTGAACTGACTGGGTAGTACGCAACAAAAGCATTTCACGTATCCCAGCACAAGTGACAATAAACTAAACTAGTCCCACATTCATTTGCCCCTCTCACATTAAAGCTATGCTTTAAAATATTGTCTTTTCTTACTCACTCATGCATTGTAGCCAGTTGGTTATATCAAAGTTTCACAACAAAGTTTGTTGGAAGGTGAAACTCTGCAAGTTGATCTCTGTAGGTCTTGAAAAGGCCTTCCCGTAATGCAATTCCACAGTCGTACTGTGGAGAAAACAGATCTGGTAAGTTATGTCCTTCAGTAAATAACTTTACAACATAACTTATTCAATACAGCTTTTTATTAACCTGCTTAAAATAAAGATCCCTGGTCTCGCAGAGCACGGTGGCAGGATTTGGCAAAGGAGATTTAAATTTGCACGGAGCTGGTAGAGCCGCTGCCTCACAGCACCAGAGACCTGATTTTGATTCTGCCTTGTGCTATCGGTGTGGAGTTTGCACGTTCTGTGACCACGTGGGTTTACTCTGGGTGCACTGGTTCCCTCCCACATCCCAAGGACGTGTAGGTTTGTAGGTAATTTGGCACTTTTGGGTACCATATTGGAGGAGGGAATGTGCTGGCCCTGGAGAGGGTCTAGAGGAGAATGTCTACAAGAGTCTGCAAGGGTCTACAAGAATGATCCCAGAAATGAGTGGGTTAACTTATGATGAGCGTTTGATGACGCTGGGCCTGTACTCGCTGGAGTTTAGAAGAATGAGGGGGGGGACCACATTGAAACAAACCGAACAGTGAAAGGCCTGGATAGAGTGGATGTGGAGAGGATGTTTCCACTAGTGGGAGAGTCTAGGACCAGAGGTCAAAGCCTCAGATTAAAGGATGTTTCTTTATGAAGGAAACTAGAAGGAATTTATTTAGTCAAAAAGTGGTGAATCTGTGGAATTCTTTGCCACAGAAGGCCATGGAGGCCGTCAATGGATATTTTTTAAGGCAGAGATAGATAGATTCTTGATTAATACAGGTGTCTGGGGTTATGGGGAGAAGGCAGGAGAATGGGGTTAGGAGGAGAGATTAATCAGCCATGATTGAATGGCAGAGTAGATGATGGGCCGAATGGCTTAATTCTGCTCCTATTACTTATGACCTTAATACTGTAAGCAGATCACAATGTTCAGAGACCTTGTAACACAAGTTTTTGCCATGGGTCTATCGCAACTGTAGTTCCCCAGTACAATACCTGTTGCCAACACAGGCTAAGTCTGTTGTCTCTGCCCGTGCCATTTAACCTTTGTTCAGTAACATTTGGTTGATACAATAGTTAGTCTATTCATTTCTATGTGGATTTAAGGTTCGAGTAAATAAATATTGAATCCAAATTTTCCTTATGTCCTTTCAAATTTAGATGAAACACATGCTCAGATATATTAATTTCTTGCCCTTGATGCGTGGATTGCAGGATTCGATGTCCTATTAACACTGCTTCATTAGACGCAATAAAATCATGGGCGCGTCAGGTTATCACCACAAGTAACAAATGTGATAGTCGTTGTCACACATCGCATCCCATTCTCTCTCTTGGCTAAATTAACAATTCCATTATCTCTCTAATTCCTTCTCTAGTTGATGATTTCCACCGTAAACAGGTTATCCCCGGCGAATGGAACTGACTGTGATGGGTCTGTTGTCTAAACCAATTACTGTGTGTCGTAAATCTTATCAGCTTGCTCTGCCTCAGCATTTGAATCTTCCTTTAAGAATGGATCTTTTCCAGCCTTGTCTAAAATGGCAAAATTGAGTCATTATCAAGACTAATCTTTAGAGAAAAGAACTGTCATCAAGGCAAACGACATTTTGAGATTATCCCACAGAAGGTCAAACTACTTCCCAAAATGCCAAAACAATATCTAGAATTTTTTAATATATGAACCTCATATTCTAAACCATCCCACCCAATCCATATAATGAACGGCAATTTCTGTAGGTGTTGTAGAATTCTTGTCTCATTCTATCTAATATTGATAGAATTCTCATTCTCCAGCGCCCCCCCCCCTCAGATTCCGCCCAGCATATATTTACTAAACAAGCATTCTACAGCCCTCTCTCTCTGTCACACTCACTGTTTATCTTGCATGCATATCACTCCAAACCTGTCCTATCCATGTACCTGTCTGAATGCTGTGGTAGTCCCAGTCTCAACTACCTACTCTGGCAGCTTGATCCATACATCCACCACCCTTTGTGTGAAAACGTTACCCCTCAGATTCCTATTAAATTATTTCCCCTTCATCTCAAACCTACTGTGTGTCCTCTGGTCCTCAATTCACCTACTCTGGACAAGAAACTCTGTGCATCCACCTGATCTATTCCCCTCATGATTTTATACACCTTTATAAGATCACCCCTCATTCTCCTGTGCTGCAAGGAATAGAGTCCTAGTCTACTCAACAGCTGCCTATAGCTCAGGCCCTCTAGTCCTGGCAACATCCTCCCTACATCCCGATAGGCAGAGAGAATGACCTCTGATTTGGTCATTTCCAGAGCCCTATGTAACTGGAGCAAGCTATCTATCCTTATATAAATGTCTTACAATAAAGGTCAATGTGCTTTGACAATATCTTTAAGTGACCTGTGTACAAAAACATTTAAGTTCTTCTGAAACCTTTCAGTTTTTCAATCTTTAAAACTAGTCTGACTTACTATTTTCTCTACAAAAGCAGATGAACCCACTTGCATTTCATCCAAATGTCCTCGTCCATTTACTAAAACCATCTTTATTTCTATAAACTAGGCCATCTCGTTACAACCCACGCCACCACCTAGCTTTGTACCATCAGCCACCGATACATAATTCCCACATCCAAATCCGAGAATGAGAAAACCATTCACTAGTCACAGACACCCAACTAATCGGTTAACCAGTCCTTAATCCAGGCTCTCTGTACTCTGTTCTAATTGTTTAATAATCTCTTGTCAGACACTCAAGTACACCATGTAAACTACATCCCCCTCTGTAATTTCAAAATCTAAGATTTAGTTTAAGAAAGAACTGCAGATACTGGAAAATTGAAGGTAGACAAAAAATGCTGGAGAAACTCATCTCCATAGATGCTGCCTCACCCGTTGAGTTTCTCCAGCACTTTTGTCTACCTAAGATTTAGTTTAGTTTACAGATACTGCCCTCTGCTGCACACCTGTGAATTCCATGTAATTCTAGTTAAAATAGTTCTCCTGACATACTTTTCGATTCTGATGCAACAATGCCTCTGCTACACCCTAGACATTGGTATGTACGGAATGTCGAGAATATGTCCTCTATGTGACTCTAGAGCCTAGACCCACCAATAAGGGCCCACACTGAAACAACCAAACATTACTAGACCAAGGGCATTGGGAATGGGCAATAAATACTGGCCTTTCCTGAACTCCGAGATACTGAAAGATTGTATAAGACTGTCACTGGAGTTAAAATATTGTTGCACAAGTTCGATGGAAGCCATTTTGTTTAACCATCAAAATAAAGCTGGCTATCAAATGCCGGTGATATGTTTAGTTTTGAGATACACCATGGAAACAGGCCTTTTGGCCCACCGAGTCCGCTTTGACCAGCGATCCATTTACACCAGCACTATCCTAAGCACGAAGGACAATTTACAATTTTACCAATTACCCTACAAACCTGTACGTTTTTGGAGTGTGAGAGGAAACCGGAGCACCCAGGAAAACCCACGCGATCACAGGGAGAACGTACAACCTCTGTACAGACAGCACCCGTAGTCAGGATCGAACCTGGGTCTCTAGCGCAATGAGGCAGCAACTCTACTGCTGCGCCACCGTGCCACCCCAAATGCCAATGTCTTGTGTTTTTTTTCTCTCGTTTGGCAAATGGAAAGAAATAATAGGGAAAAAACTCAGTGAATAGGAAGCAGTTGAGGCAGGTACAATAACAATCTAAAAAACATTTGGACAGGTACACGGATAAGAAAGATTTAGAGGAAGATGGACCAAATGTGGGCAAGCGGAACCAGCTTAGATGGGGCATCTTGGTCAGCTTGTACGAGTTGGGCCGAGGGGGCTGTAAGACTATGTCTATGCCATAGATGGGCTTCAGCGGGACAGGCAGCATCTCTGGAGAGAAGGAAGGGGTGACGTTTCGGGTCGAGACCCTTCTTCAGAATTCTCTGCCTCAGAGGGTGGTGGAGGCCGATATTCTGAATGCTTTCAAGAGAGAGCTAGATAGGGCTCTTAAAAATAGCGGAGTCAGGGGATATGGGGAGAAGGCGGGAACGGAGTACTGATTGGGGATCTTTTTATTTCGTGTGGCGTGCTGTCAGCCTAAAGTTGTCGACAGCTTGTTCTATTTGATCTTCCCTTTGTGCAAGTCTAGTTGATTGCATTAGTCGAAACAGGGCGGACCACGTGAAGGTTGCAATCTTCCACCCCTGATTGGGGATGATCAGCCATGATCACATTGAATGGTGGTGCTGGCTCGAAGGGCCAAATGGCCTATTCCCGCACCTATTGTCCATCCAGACTGAAGTTTATGCCGTCCTGTGTAGTATTGAGGGTGGGTCAGACATGGCTAGAGAATAAGACAGGTCAATGGAGTTAATCCGAGTTGAACAGAGGGAGCTGCAACATCAGACGGAGATTAACCCAGAGACCGGCCAAAGGTCTGGTCTGAACCACGTTGATTGGAAGTGACAAGGAGTGAGAGACGGCGGTGCCCGGACACAGACAGAGGAGGTAGGTGCGTGTGTGCTGAGGTTGGTCATTCGGGAGTGACTTTGAAGCGGGGAGACGGCGGGCCGTTGCCGGGGCCGTGGGCAGCGCGGCGCCGTCTCCTTTAATCGGATGAAAGAGAGATTTGCTGTTGACTACTTTGCGTGCGCGGGCGAGGTGTGTGACTCAGCCCGGGCTGTCTGTCTGTCTGTCTGTCTGTCTGTCTATCTGCCCACATCCACACTCTCCCGAGCAACAATTCACGGTCATCTCTGCCAGGACGCTCCGGTGATTCCGCTGCCGCTGCCGCCGGTGGAACGGGCCGAGGGAGGGAGGACGAGAAGGTGCTGGGGCTTGTCTTGTCTTGTCTTGTGTGTGTCCATGTGTGTGTGTGTGTGTGAGGGGTGGGGGCGTCTGTGACATTCCCTGCCTTGCCTTCTCCGGCAAACGGCAGTGAGTGTGGGTCTGGGGTGGGGAGAGGAGGTGAGTGTGGGGTGGGGTGAAATACTGTGGGTGTGTTGTTCGCGGGGAGATTTGCAGTTAGCTGTGTTGTGTGTGTGTGTGTGGCGGGGAGGGGTGTTCTGTGCCTGTGTGTGTTAAGCAGGAGGAAAAGGGCCTGTTGCTTTTGCAGACACGTCCCCGCGGCGCCTTTGCTTTGATCTTGGTCTCGCACCAGTGCCTTGGGTTGATGGGGAGTTGATGGGCTTTGACGTCTGACTGTAGCGGGGAGCCGGGCGTTGCATCTGTTGCTGCTGCTGCTGCTGCAGTTACTGTTATTGCTGCCCTTCCCTCCATCGGCCCCGGCCTCCCTCCCTCCCTCCCTCCCTCCCTCCCTCCCCCGGCCCCCTGCTCGCCCCGCCCGCCACAGTTCCGCCTCCATCTCCATCGTTCCACGCGAGCACTTTCCACACGGATCACAATCCCGTCTTGTCTCCATTTCATAGAACAGGCCCTTCGGCCCACAGTGTCTGTGCTGAACATCAGAATCCGATTTTATTGGCCAAGTATGTTTTGCAACATAGGAGGAATTTCATTGGCCAGGTCAGTCATACAATTAAAAGCAACAGATCACTGCAAAGACACATTTTAACATGAACATCCATCACAGTGACTCCTACACATTCCTCACTGGGATGGAAGGCGAAATAAAGTTCAAGTCCTTCCCTTGTGTTCTTCCTCGGTCGTGGGCCTCGAGCCCCCCGTTAACGGGATGATCTTGACTCCTGTAGCCGGTGGTGTTTGGGCCCTCAGCGCATTGGGGGGGGGGGGGGGGGGGGGGGGGTCAGCTCCCCGCACCGGGTGATCAAACCTCGCGTCGGGGTTGGTCGAACCTTCAGGGGCGTTGGAGCTCCCGACTTGCCTCAAAATGCCGGCGTAACTCAGCGGGTCAGGCAGCATCTCCGAAGAGACAGAATGGGTGACGTTATAGATCGAGACCTTTCTCCTCCCAAAACATCACCCATTCTTTCTTGACCTTCTCTCCAGAGATGCTACCTGGCCCGCCGAGTGACTCCAGGGTTTTGTGACGATCTCTATGTAAACCAGCATCTGCAGTTCTTTCCGACACATACCCCTCCATTCCCTGCATACCCATAGTCCTGTCCAAAAGCCTTTTAAATGGCACTAATGCAACCACGAACCCTGGCAGCGCGTCCTGGACACTCACCACCCTCTGTGTATAAAAACTTGCCCTTTAAACATTGCCCCTCCCACCTCATTTCGTTGCCTCCGAGGACAGGCTCTACCCACGTCATTTTCCGTGCCACCTGCCGCCCTTTCATAAGTGATAGGCGATTCGGCCCATCGAGTCTACTCTGCCAATCAATCATGGCCGATCTATCTTTCCCTCTCAACCCCATTCTTCTGTCTTCTTCCCGTAACCTTTGACAACCCAAGAATGTGTCGTTTTCTGCTTTAAAAATACTTTGATTTGCATTTGTTCCCACTTGTCCAACAGGTGTCTCCACCTTAGTCCCAAAAACAAGATGCGGAGCCACCAGAGATAGACACAAAGTGCTGGAGTAACTCAACGAGCCAGGAGCATCTCTGGAGAAAAAGGATGGGTGACGTTTGGGTCGGGAGCCTTGTTCAGACTGCCTGACCCGCTGAGTTACTCCAGTATTTTGTGTCTAACTTCAGCATAAACCAGCAGCGGTGGCACAGTGGTGCAGTGGTTGTAGACCCTGTTCTATCCTGACTACAGGTGCTGACTGTACAGAGTTTGCACGTTCTCCCTGTCACCTACGTGGGTTTTCGCCCAGATCTTCGGTTTCCTCCCACACTCCAAAGGCGTACAGGTTTGCAGGTTAATTGGCTTGGTTATAAATGATAAATTCTCCCTAGTGCGTGTAGGATAGTGTTAATGTGCGGGGATCGCTGGTCGGAGCGGACTCCGTGGGCCTGTTTCCGCGCTGTAACTCTGAACTAAATTAAAATGTTATTCCTTCCTGCACTATGCATGGCCACCGGACTGACTGCACATCTACCTGACATGCGTGTTTCATACGTGTGCTGACACGTTAGATGGACATCATGTTGTCCCATCATCACACGTATCAATCGCACACAATATCTGTACCTACATGACATGCACATACCATCCTGAAACACCAGACCAACACTGACACTCACATTGTACTGGCACATAACACTGCAGGAGTACGTGTTGTGGGACTAGCTGGGACTACCTCGGTGCAGCCAACGCCAAAGCTCTGTGTGTGAGGACCTCGGTCTAGGGCCCTCCTGCTGCAGGACATTGAGGGACACTGACACTGACATTATACTGATATATACCACTGCCACCATTTCATCCATCGAACGTGTCCAAAGACAGGTCGCTCGATTTGTTACTAACACCTACGAGAGAGAAGCGAGTGTCACCAAACTTCTGAATTCTCTGGGCGGGGTGGAACCCTCTCCAAGACAGACGTGAAGCTCACCGTTTGACCTGTTTTTACAAAATGTTAAATGGTCAGCTATTAGATGTGTACAGCAATTCATTCTTCCCACGCACTATTAAAGCACGGAATAATCTCCACCAAGCCACGGTTGCCCAGCCAGATGCAACTAAATTTAAAGTGGCACTTTCTTCCCAATAACCCTCTCTGGCTAAACCCCTCCCTTCACCACCTCCAGTTTAAATTCCAGTTGGAATATTTTGGAGGACCAAGTAACCAAGAACTAACATGCACATACACCTGATCACACTGACACAAGTGCATCAGTGCTGCAAGAGGAACCACTCACATACCAGAAGATGCACCTTTATTTTCTATTTGCAAAAATAAAAGTTTATTTTTACAAAAATTCTCCAAAACAGGAACAGTACAAAACTCCTCAGTGTCTGCACATTCATTAGTGTCATATGTGTTAGTGTTCACAACTACTCTGAAACCAAGCACCTTGCTACTTCTCTTGTGGGGTGTCTCCACCGGACTCTGCCCCTAATATCCCGCAATGGGAGGACCCGAGACCGTGGTCGTCCCCGACAGAGCCTTGGCGTTGGCTGCACCGAGCCTCAGTGCGTTCCTCAGCACGTACCCCTTAAGTCTGGAGCGGGCCAGTCGGCTGGGAGGTCAATGAGTTTCGGGCAGACCAAAGAACGTCATCAACCGAGTCAATGATCTTCAGCAGCACTTGATGCCTGTCTCCAAATGTGCCCCTGGGACTATTACACTGACGTACACCATCATGCCACGTTCAGTCCGTTCCCCCACTCACTATGGACTGGAGGAATCTCCATGCTGCCGGGCAACTGAAAGGCTTGAGCCTCCTGTAATGGATTGTGCCTTACTCAGTCACAGATCCCATAGCACTTGACTGAGTAATGTTCCAGTATTTATTCGAAGGGTACAAAGTTTCTTGCTAACTTCCCTTCTCCCAATTGTAATGCAGTATCCTGATCTTGGACTTCAGCTCATCAACTCTGAATCTAAGTTCCACGAGACAGAGACCAAAAGCTAGAGAACCTCAGCAGGTCCTCAAACTGCAGGCACAGGTGGAATTAGCTCATAGGAAGATGGTAACACCAGCTGGTGAGATGGGCAGAGCAATGGCAGATGCAAGTCTGGTTCATGCAAGTGCCCACTGCAGGACAGACACAATGAACGGTGGAGCTGTAGGGAATATTGAGGACCTTGGTGTACAAGGATCGCTAAAGGTGACAGAACGTTAAAGCAGACGTGGGTACTTGCCTTCATTAACCAGGGCACAGAATGTAAGAGCAGGGAGGCTATGGTACAGATTTATAACATTGGCTCGGGCTGCTGTGTGTTCTAGTCACCATGCTGTAAGGAGGTGTGATGGCACTTGAGAGGAGGCAGTGAAAAGTCAGCAGCATGTTCCTAAGGTTGAAACGTGTTACTTATGAGAAAAGACTGGATAGGCTGGGATTTTGTTCCCCTTGGATGTGAGGCCAAGAGGGACTTGCTTGAGGTATGCAAAATTGTGAGGAGCACAGACAATGTAGTTCTAGTACAGCCCCTCGATATGGAGAGTTTGCATTCCCAGAAACTGTGTGTATTGTGATTTTCCGTAACGCAAGCCCTTTTTATCAACACATTCATGATTGAATGGAGGAACAGACTTGGTGGGCCGAATGGCCTAATTCTGCCTCTATCACTTAGGACCTCATGATTCCTTTTATTTCAATGAGGATAGAGTGGTGAATGTTCATTGTAGTAAGGCATTTGATAAAGTCCCTTTTTTTAATCAAAAAAAATATTCAATTATTAAAAAATATATATATACAGTACAATAAAACGAGCCAGAGCCACCACCATAATACAATACAAACAAATATCCATAATAAAGTTTTATACAACTATGATACAATCCTTATTGAGGATACATTCAACACCCTGCGGAGCCCAGCACTCGAGGAACTCCCTCAGGGATAAAGTCCCTTATGGTGGGCTGATCCAAAAGATTAAGATGCACGGGATTAACAGTGATTTTGTCATTTGCAATCAGAACTGGCTTAAGGGCCTGTCCCACCAGCATGCGACTCCATGCGGCAAGCGCGACCTAACGTGATCGCTTAAGCCGTCTGGCCTCGCGGGGCCAGTCCCACTTCGATCACCGGAGCCGTGCGGAGCTGGTCCCGACATCGCACAGGGCTCCGAAAAACTGTCCGTGTTCAAACTTCCGCGCAATAAGGGCCTGTCGGCCCGCAGCCGCATCAAGGACGTGCGCACTGCCTCGACGTGTGCCTCCGTGACCCTCTCTGTGTGTGCCTCCGTGACCCTCTCTGTGTGTGCCTCCGTGACCCTCTCTGTGTGTGCCTCCGTGACCCTCTCTGTGTGTGCCTCCGTGTCCATCTCTGTGTGACCCTCTCTGTGTGTGCCTCCGTGACCCTCTCTGTGACCCTCTCTGTGTGTGCCTCCGTGACCCTCTCTGTGTGTCCCTCTCTGTGTGTCCCTCTCTGTGTGTCCCTCTCTGTGTGTCCCTCTCTGTGTGTCCCTCTCTGTGTGTCCCTCTCTGTGTGTCCCTCTCTGTGTGTCCCTCTCTGTGTGTCCCTCTCTGTGTGTCCCTCTCTGTGTGTCCCTCTCTGTGTGTCCCTCTGTGTGTGTCCCTCTGTGTGTGTCCCTCTGTGTGTGTCCCTCTGTGTGTGTCCCTCTGTGTGTGCCCCTCTCTGTGTGCCCCTCTCTGTGTGCCCCTCTCTGTGTGCCCCTCTCTGTGTGCCCCTCTCTGTGTCCCTCCGTGCCTCTCTCTGTGTGCCTCTCTCTGGGTGCCTCCGTGTCCCTCTCTGTCCTTGCGAACTTACCGCTGACTTCGCTCCAACTTCGCGTCACTCACCCGACCTCCGCGCGGCCCCCGCTTCCGGTTTGGTCGAGCTCGCCGCATGCTCGTGGGACAGGCCCTTAACTGATTTAAGACTGAGGAGGTCCATGGCAGAAGGACAGAATTCAGGCTGGAGACCAGTGGCGTTCGGCAGGGATTTCAGCTGGGACCTCTGTTGTTTGTGACATGTATAAATGACTAGGATATAAACATAGATGTGTTGATTAGTACATTTAGTACATTTACAGATGACACCTAGAATGCTGAGGGCGTAGACTGTGAGGAAGGCTGTCAAAGTCTACAGTGAAATAAAGATCAGCTACAGAAATGGGCTGAGAAATATTAAAGGGCCTGTCCCACGATGCAAGTTTATCCAAGAGCTCTCCCGAGTATGAAAAAATCAATCTCGTGGTAAGTACGTAGAATGTACGTAGCGGGTACGTCGGAGCTCGGGGACGCCTGTAGCGACTCGTAACGCTAACGGCAGGTACTCAGGAAACGCGGTAAGTTCATGAAATTCATGGAGTTTTTACAACAGCGTGAAAACATTTCCAAGAGTTTAAAAAATACTCGTGATGAAATACCACGAGTTTGATTTTTTTAAACTTGGGAGAGCACGTGGGTAAACTCGTATCGTAGTTGGGCTGCTCCGGTTTCCTCCTACTCTCCAAAGACGTACATATTTGAAGGTGAATTAGCTTTGGTACGTTGTAAAATTGTCCCTAGTGTGTGTGTGGGATGATCGCTGGTCGGCACGGACTCGGTGGGCCGAAGGGCCTGTTTCCGCACAGTATCGGTAAAGTGGAATAACAATGCTTACACTGGAGAGAAAGACACAAAATGCTTGGGTAACTTAGCGGGTCAGGCTGTGTCTCTGGAGAGAAGGAATAGGTGATGTTTTGGGTCGAGACGCTTCATTAGACTGCTTACACTGTTGATAATGCTTACACATAATTGACTGTGTGTCTTTTTGTTGATTCTCCTCACCACAGAGCGCCCATCCATCATGGCCACGTACAATCGAAGGTTATCTGACAACGCCTTCCAGGTGAAGCAGGACATAGTGCACCGTAATACTTTGGGACCAGAATGCTTCCTGCTTTCAAAAAGCTCCTCTGACACCCTGTTTCCTCGGAAGGAAGAAAGGCAAATGACAAATCCACATCTGAGGAAAACTATCGGCAGCGTTGCCTCTCCGATGAACGCAGTTGAAACGGGCGCGGGGCACCAGTGTCAGCCCTCGTGTTTCATGCCACGGAAGAACTTCGCCATTGTCCCCTTGTGTGGCTGCTTCCAAATGGAATCCATTCCCGATCCCAACCGGGTCTCGGAATGGGCAAAGCTTCAGGAGAATACAAAACTCCAGGCCAACAGTCACACGAACAGCAGCTCAGACATCAGAAGGGACGCAGAGACGCTGTTATACAAAGACGCACATTTGGGGGTGCTGCAAACCAAGTTGGTGTACAGGAGTTGCTCAGACATCGTGTGTGGTTACAGGGAGAACTGCTGCCAGGACAATATAGCGCGCAGTCAGACCGCGGCAAAACATCGAGTCACTGTGCCTGAGCCTGGTGCAACTCCTCATGGTGAAATGATAACTAAAGATCCTGATCAAAGGATAGTGATAAATATTTCAAGGGGTGAGACTGACAATGAACATCATGAAGTCATGGGAGGTGGACCAAACACTCCTGAACGTCAAGTGAAGAACGCAGTCAGTAATGCCTGCACTCCCATGCATCAGTGCCACTTCATGTTTACAGAGAGTTACCCTGGTATCGTGATCGTCCAAGATTCTGGCAGGCAATGTCCGGATAATTGTACGAAAGGAGATGGGACCTTCACCAGGGATCGGGATGAGGCGGGAGATGATGGTTCAACGAGCAGTCACAATTGTACTGGACATCAAAGCCGCGTGATACCTGGCCTGGACGTTGAAGAAACCGCGCCAGCTATGTGCCACCCTCTGCCAATCCCAGCCATTCATCTGTCTGGAAGGGGAGACGGCAATGCATTTTGCCATTCATTGCCAGTGTCAGGCATTCTGCCATTCCCACGCTTGGTCTCTTCAGTGAGTGAATCTGGTTTGGACACAAGGCATCACTGGAAATGCCATGGAACCCCGGGAAATAACGTGGTCCCTACTGCGACTGGCGGAATCCCTCAGAATACTTCAGATGCAATGAAAGCGGGACTGGATGATCCTTCTCATTCCTGTCAGCGAAATAGTCCCAATACTAACCTGGATGTGAGAACACGAGACATGTGCACGATGACGTCTATAAGGGATCTGACCCTTGGCTTTCACTATCGACTGAAGCAGAAAGACGCAGAGGTGCAGACATCATTTACAGCCGACCACAGGTCGGTGGGCACCAGCCCAATGTTTCCAACTGATTGCTGCTTAGCTCATTCCTTCCAAGAGGTTAACTTTGAGGAGATTCAGAAGTCCCCGGTCTGCGAAGTGAAATGGGACGATAAAGGGATGACGTGGGAAGTCTATGGGGCCTCTGTCGACCCTGAGGTCCTAGGGCTGGCCATACAGAAACATCTGGAGATTCAGATCGAGCAACATGAAAAGGACAGAGTAACCACAGCCGAGAAGACCGCGAGGCATTCGGATCCGCAGTTGGACGCCAGCTGCGTGCTGGAACATCCACCAAAGGAGAAGAGGCATTTGCCAGGTTTTAGGAAGATGCTGTCCACACTGAGGCATCCCACCTGTTGTGTGAGAACCACTGCAGTAATAGACTAATCACTGTCTCCACTGTCGGGGAGTAAATCCAAATTTTATTGGGGCCAATGTATAGAAGATGCAGTCACAAATCGTAAATGCGTTTTCTGCTCTCCACCCCCCCCCCCCCCCCCCCCCCACACATCCCCACCACAAACACACATTCCTGGATTGAGGATAATAATTTAGCGAGAGTTTTTATTTATAAATAGTTTGCCTTTCAAGATATTTATGGGAGTAGTTGATTCAGACGTTGCGCAGCTTTCAGAGATTATAGTTTGTGGTGGTGAGATGGATGTAGGAAGGGAGGGGGGAAGTACGTGTGTGAGCCTGGTGAGGGTTGTTCAGGTGGATGAAAGTGACAAGTGATGCTGCCGTAATGTTATTGTGGCCGGGACCAAAGGGTGCCCTGGATGCGATGTTTCTAGGTAGCGTGCTTTTCAAGTTTGTCTGTTTGGTGCTGTGAAAGAATAGTAATCTTGGACGAATGACTGATCGGTGCAAAGATGTGTTGATGTGAGGCGGCTAGCTGCCGTAACACGCGACAGTGGCAGAAGTGGAAATCTAAATCCTCTTCTCTTCGTCTCCATCTTGTCACCAATGTTGGTCTCATCGTTATCGCCCGTCCTGAAGAGGACGCAAGCTTACGGCGACAACATCGTCGCCATGGATGATGGTGGTAGCGGAATTAGCTCCGGATACCAGCCCCGCGACCTGGACGCTTCTGCTAAGGGGCTGGAAATCTAAATGATTAATAGTAAATCTTGAAACAAACCGGGCATCTGGGATGGGGGAGGAGAAAACTTAACAATCCCATAGAATGATGCCGTTATACATCAACGAAGGGGCAACTCACTCCAAACATCACTGGAAATTTGGTAGAGATTCCCATGCACTCCCTTTCCCACAGTCATAATTTTAGGGGGGTTTTATTATACGTTTATCTAACACTTCATTGAAGATTACTAATGAATCAATTATCACCAGCATTTACTGCGTAAAATAATATTTCCTCAGGTCACCTCAGGAAATTATATTTTTTATTATGTTTATCCAACTCTTTCAATTAAGGTGACTAATAAATTCAAAATCGCCTACCTTTGAGGTGGAAGCATTCGCCACGTAAATGAATATTTCCTCAGGTCACCTCAGGATCTTAAATTTTGGCTGTTGACCTATCTGCCACTGGAAACGAAGGGCCTGTTTCCGCGCTGTATCTCTACACTAAATGAAACCTGTCTAATCTGTCCTAATCAGTATTGTCAGCCACTCTGCATTATTGAAATCCCTCTTAAACGTAGAAAATAGAAACAGATTCAGCCCTTCGAGCCAGCACCGCCATTCATCCAAAATCAGTACCCCGTTCCTGCTTTCTCCCCATATCCTTGATTCCGTCACACCTAAGAGCTAAGAGCAAACAAGTCATCTCTGGGACCTTTCTAATAAATCTGCCCTGTGTTCATATTAAGGCCTTGGTATCTGTACTAAAGTGTGGTAGTAAGAATTAAACTTTAAATTCCCAAAAGGGAACACTGTTTTATAATAACTTTCCAATTGCATTATATTAAGACATAATATTTGCAACTATTAAGTGGGTTTGTAGGTAAGATAGATACAAAATGCTGGAGTGACTCAGCAGGTCAGGTGGCATCTCTGGAGAAAAGGAATAGATGACGTTTGGGGTCGGAGGAAGGATTCTGACCTGAAACGTCACCAATTCCTCATCTCCACTGATGCTGCCTGACCCTCTGGGCTACTCCAGCATCATCCAGCACTCCTTCCAATCTATCTTCTGTATAAACCAACGTCTGCATTTCCTTCCTACACATCGGGTCTGTCGGTAAGTGTGTAGCAAGGAACTGCAGATGCTGGTTAAAACCGAAGACAGACACAGAAAGCTGGAGTAACTCAGCGGGACAGGAAGCGTTGCTGGAGAGAGGGAATGGGTGACGTTTCGGGTCGAGACCCTCCTTCAGACTAGTTGGGGACAAGGGAAAGGAGAGAAATAGACAATGGTGTAGAGAGATAAAGCACAATGAATGAAAGAGATGCAAAAAAGTAATGATGGTAAAGGAAACAGGCCATTAGCTGTTTGTTGGGTAAAAAAGAGAAGTTGGTGCAACTTGGTTGTGGGTGGGATGGGAGAGAGGGAATGCTGGCGTTACTTGAAGTTAGATAAATCAATATTCATACCACTGGGCTGTAAGCCGCCCAAGCAAAATATAAAATGGGTGATCGATGATGTACTCAACGAGCCGAGGGGCCTGTTTCATGCTGTATCTTTAATCAATCAATTAAAGTTTTGGTTCAAATTGGGGATTGAAAAGTTATTCTTCAAATCAAATTTGAAGTTCCCAGTTTAGGCAAAGCTAAGACTTTGGTGAGGAAACAGTCCATTCTCAGGAGGCCAGTCATTCATTGAAGCCCTGAATTGGGTTGTTTACAAAAGACAGCTTCTGACTAATCCATCCTTAGTATTGAGATAACATTGAACATCGAAAACAAGATTACAAGCCCACAAGCAGAATTCACTCATGCAAAGGCACAAATATTTAACATTTCAGTCGTTATTTTTTTTTCAGTAGAAGTCAATATTAAAATGTTGAAAATAATTTGATGGAAAATTGGGTTTTGACCGCAGACAACAATGAGAATTATTAGATGCTCACAAAATATGATGGCATTTAAGTACAAAAAAGATTAAAGAACAAAGGTTGGAAAAAAGGATGCTTCATGGCTGATTTGGGAGATAATCAGATGAAAAGATTGGGAAATTAAGGAGCAGATAAGGACGATTAAATGTAGGTCAGAGGTATGTCTTTAGAGATTGTAGTTAATGGCAACAGTTGTTATGGCATAAGCAAATATCAACGAGAGAGACTCAGTCAGAATTTGGCTGCAGAATGACTTTACTGGAAAATCCACAAATCTTGTTGATCAGAAAGACACTCTGTAAATGAAAGGACAGCTGGGCCGTCGGTGATTACCAGAACTTGGAAAAAACAAGCTACAAATATTTGAGGATCAAACAGAGAAATTAAGGAATTCTAATTGGAAATTTCTTTAGGAAGATCATTGTAATCTTGGAAACAATGTTGACTGTGATGAATAAGAATTTCGGAGGGTCACTGAGGTCAAGCATAAAATCTTCAATTATGCATCTCTTGTCTCTGGGAAAAGACTATTAATTTCATCTGAGACTGAATGCTTAGCTCAGGACTTGGGAAGAAAATTTAATGACTCAATACATGTAACTGACAGTTTAGCAATTTGGGTTCAGTTAAGCAAGATTTAAGTCGTCGGAAACTGGCATCCAGAACCAGGGGCCACAGTTTAAGAAATAAGGAGACGAGGAAACACTTTTTCTCGCAGAGTGTGGTGAGTCTGTGGAATTCTCTGCCTCAGAGGGTGCTGGAGGCAGGTTCTCTGGATGCTTTCAAGAGAGCAAGATAGGGCTCTTAAAAATAGCGGAGTCAGGGGATATAGGGAGAAGGTAGGAACTGGGTACTGATTGGGGATGATCAGCCATGATCACATTGACTGGCGGTGCTGGCTCGAAGGGCCGAATGGCCTCTACTCCTGCACCTATTGCCTATTGTCTATTATTTATTGGCATGGTACAGAGAGCTAGTCAGCTTATGGTTATGATCTCCTTAGACCTGAATATCCATTCCATTGGCATCATTAGAGAATGGCATGCTAGTCTTGAATAAGGACCACTTGAACATCAATCAAGCTGCACACACAGAGATGCGTGGACTTCCTGAAAGATACCAGGATTTACAGTAACCATCAAACATTCATGGACAAGGGTCATATGGTCATAAATGATAGGAGCAGAATTAGGCCACTCGTTCCATCAAGTCTATACCACCATTCAATCATGGCTGATCTATCTCTCCCTCTCAACCCCATTCTCCTGCCTTCTCCCCATAACCCCTGACTCATAAACTATCTATCTCTGCCTTAAAAATATCCATTGACTTGGCCTCCATAGGCTTCTGTGTCAATGAATTCCACAGATTCATTCCCCGTTTGACTAAAGAAACTCCTCTTCATCTCCTTCCCAAAGGAACGTCCGTTAATTCTGAGGCTATAACCTCTGGTCCTAGACTCTCCCACTGGTGGAAACATTCTCCCGACATCCACTCTATCCAAGCCTTTCACCATTCAGTAAGTTTCAACGAGGTGCTCCGCGGGGGGCTAATGAGGTTCTCCACGAACTAAACCAGATGACATCTCTAAACGAGCTTCACGGTCTTACTTTCATGCTTGGGGTAAAGTTAAATAAATCAATCAGTTCTGAGAAATCTTACAAGACCAGATTCTAAAGGTTCATAGTGTACAAGGGCCATTAGGTTAGAAACATATAGAAAATAGGTGCAGGAGGAGGCCATTTGGCCCTTCGAGCCACCACCGCCATTCATTGTGATCATGGCTGGTTGTCCCCTATCAATAACCCGTGTCTGCCTTCTCCCCATATCCCTTGATTCCACTAGCCCCTAGAGCTCTATCTAACGCTCTCTTAAATCCATCCAGTGATTTGGCCTCCACTGCCCTCTGTGGCAGGGAATTCCACAAATTCTCAACTCTCTGGGTGAAAAAGTTTTTTTTCTCACCTCAGTCTTAAATGGCCTCCCCTTTATTCTAAGACTGTGGCCCCTGGTTCTGGACTCGCCCAACATTGGGAACATTTTTCCTGAATCTAGCTTGTCCAGTCCTTTTATAATTTTATATGTTTCTATAAGAATACCCCTCATCCTTCTAAACTCCAGTGAGTACAAGCCTAGTCTTTTCCATCTTTCCTCATATGGCAGTCCCGCCATCCCAGGGATCAATCTCGTGAATTACAGGAGGGAAAATTGTAAATGAAAGGCACAATAAGAAGGGTAACTTTGTAAACAATAGACAGTACAGATCTTTATGTTGTCGTAAAAGGGCCCTCATACTTAAGATTGCCCGAGTTATATAATCCTTTGGACTTAACTCTAGGCAAAACAGAAATGGAAATTAGACCGTGAGTATCTATAAGCCAGGAAGAGTTGAAATGAAATTAGATCAATTAATAAGCCTTCTGACCAGCCAAAGTTGACTTGACTACGCAAGATAGTGTGAATGGTCATCAACTCTTGCACTTATAGACAAATAGAGAGAGAGACCGCTGAGAGGTCCATGGCTATTAACTGGGCTCCCTGGACTGGAAATGAATCTGCTGTTGCTCTATTTGTCATATGATCAGGAAGATAGTTAGAATGACTGACTCCCATGGCCCCCTGACATCCATAGTATTGGAGAGAGCAGTGGGAGACCGTTTACCTGCAGATACTCAGCAAGGTAATGCTAAGACTTGAGAAACTGTTTACTTTAGTTTATTGTCATGTGCACCGAGGTACAATGAAAAGCTTTTGTTGCGTGTTGGCCAGTCAGCTGAAAAAGAATACATGATAACGATCGAGCTATTTACAGTGTACAGGTAAATGATAAGGGAATAACGTTTGAGGTAGATAGTAGCTCAGTATAGTACCTACTAGTAGCTACTATCTAGCAATGAGGTAGATAGTAGCTCTGCACTGCTCTCTGGTTCTGGAAGGAACTACTCCCTACTGTGTAGGAAGGAAGTTCAGATGCTGGTTTATACCAAAGATAGACACTTTGTTATCTTGAGAAACAACTCACTTTCTCATCCATTTTTGATGTGGGCATGTGCCCAAAGACACGCAGGTAATTTTCCTTTCAAGAAGGTCTCAAAAAAAGTATAAAGTACGCTACTACAGAGATGGCTTTCATGTCCAATAACAAAGCCCACTTCATTTGTAATCCCTTCCATGGGCTAAGGCATTCAGACAGTTTAATAGTTATAGCTGAAAACATTAACTATGATCCATAAAAAGTTTAGAGTTTATAGATAGTGTGGAAACAGGCCCTTCAGCCCACCAAGTCCATGACCACCCCGTACACTATCACTATCCCACACACTAGAGACAGTTTACAATTTTACTGAAGCCAATTAACCTACCAACCTGCATGTCTTTGGAGTGTGGGAGGAAAGCGGAGCTCCCGTGGAAAACCCATGTGGACAAACTATGTACAGACAGCGCCCATAGACGGGACCAAACCTGGGTCTCTGGCACTGTGAGGCAGTAACTCTACCGCTGCACCACCATACCTCCCTTATTGATGCAGTTCCGTTAGAGGAAGCTATTCAATTTTTAAACTGTCTCGACAGCATTGTTACTTTCTAAATCAGAATCAGAATGCCTTTTATTGTCACTATACACATGTACAATGAGATTAAAAGCTGCTCCTACTCAGTGCAAAACAAAACAAAAAGGGGGGGGGGATAAGGTGCACAGTTTCTGCAGCGCTATATACATAGCTATAAAAAGACAATGGATAAATAGAATGGATAATAGGATTCCTATATCCAGTATGGGTTATTGCACATATTGGAAATTACAGTTACAGTACAAATTACAGTAGGTGGGTAGATGAAAGGCCGGGGGTTAGGCTGTGAAGTCAATGCATGTGTGAGTTCAGGGAGATAATGGATTTTGGAAAGAAACTGTTCTTGAGTCTATTTGTCCTTGTGCTGATGCACCTATAGCGCCTCCCTGAGGGTAGCAGGTTGAACAGGCCAAATGCAGGATGGGAGCTGTCCTTGATAATGTTCTTCGCCCTGCTGAGGCAGCGGGAGGTGTAAATGTCCATCAGAGAGGGGAGAGGGCAGCCGATTATCTTCTGGATTGAGGCACCTCGTCAAGGTGCAGCAGGATAACATGGTGTAAACAGATATATAAACAATAGGAAACACAGAGAGAAAACTGACTTTAAGCTAAAATAGGAGCAGAGTAATGGCACCACAGCTGGAGGATGTTTAAATCTGGGATAAAAGGGAGTAAATGGGAGTTTGTGTGTAAGGAATAGCTGAGTGAATCTCAAGGGGAAGATCTCAGTAATCACTTAATGTTCTTAAATGGTATACACAGATCTTTTTATGAGACTATAATTACCAACATCTCCTGAAGGCGGTGCAGTGGAGCTGAAGGCCAACTTAATTAAGGGGCTCTTTCGCAGTCAGATATCAATCCAACAAGCTGAGAACTTGATTTGTCTGTGGTGCCATTTAATTTTGATTCCTCCTTAAAGGTGGACAACTAATACATTTTCACTCTCTGCATCGTTATTTTGTATTGATATTAGTTTGGCTTAGTTTGTTGTCACGTGTACCGAGGTACAGGGAAAAGCATTTTGTTGCGTGCTAACCAGTCAGTGGAGAGACTCTATGATTACAATCGAGCCGTCCACAGTTAAAGGGAGTCGTGTTCAGTGCAAGATAAAGCCCAGGAAAGTCTGATTAAAGATAGTCTGAGGGTCTTCAACGCGGTAAAGTGAGAAATGCTGCTGTTGGAGTAGAGGTTTAAAAGAGTGGAGAGATGAGTGATTGCAAATCCTCTTCTGGGACCAGCACACAGAGTTGCCTGGATGGGCCGCCATCTTGCAATCTTGATATTGTGCATCAGCAAATGTTTGTATGTTCATTATAAATTAACCTATTTTTTAGTCATTCATCCAAATTAATTTCACTTTGCACATGGAATGCCTTACAGATCACTTGCATTCCACCTGTTTTACCCAGACTGGCCCACAACACAGATCCTGTACCCAGTGATCTCACAGACCATTCAACACCACTATTCATTTATGCCTCCAATCGAATAAACAGTCGTCTTGGTGTTCGTAGAATTAAAGTTATTTTTTTACAGTAGCGTTGAAAACATCACAATGTCCCAAAGTATTTACAACCATACAGGTGTTTATTTGAGGAATATTCGTTGCCCTAACGCGGAACACATCAGCCAACGTGTTGCTCAGTTAAGTCCTAAAATGTCACAAGTCGCAGTGATGTTGGTTGAGGGACACCAGGGGGAGCTCGAGTCTTTTATGTCCACTTGTGAGGTCTTATAGGTTATCGATTACTATTTCAAGAAGACAGCATCCCGTGCTGAGTTATTAATCTAATTTAAGGTGTTCGGGTCCCTAGGGTGGAGTTAAGCCCACAACCTTCTGAAGATTAAGCCAAATCGATCCAGTGTGAGCACTGACCATGGCTCATTGCCAAAACCCAGCTGTGCAGGTCTGAGTCCCATTGAAGCATAGACCCAGAATTTCAACGAAAATCTAACCCATGGATATTTTTTTCTTTCAAACGGGATGTATTTTGAGCAGGATGAGCACAAGCTCGGATTATACACCTGCATTGTGAGAGATAGCAGCCACCTTTGTAGCTGAGGCGGAGACAGGCAGCGATGCACGTTATATTGGTGATCTGGGTTTTAATTCTACCATGGGGCAGGCACTTGGGCAGAGCTTGTGTGAAGATGTCCTTATCATGACAAACTAAAGTAGGAACCATTTCCACACGGCTTAGATGAAACGGTAAAGGACTGAGAATGGAGATTGGAGAGCCTTTCAGGATAAACACTGCTATCTATGTTTAAATCCAACATGAAGGATGGAACGGTGTTGCATGACATGCCTTTCTGTAGTTTAATTGCAATTCTCTGAGTGCTTAAGTCCCTTGCAAAAATAGCACAAAGCAATAGAGTTGTACATCAAACCTCACGGTACTGGACACATACTATTTCCCCTGGTATATTAGTGATCACCACAGGGCCAGAACAGCAGGCAACATAAATGCACGTTGCTAATAAGGTCCTCTCCCACTTATGACCAAACTCCATTATCAAACTCTAGATCGAATGGCGGAGCAGACTCGATATGTCAAATGGCCTAATTCTACGCCTAAGTATTAACTATGAACTTTCCCAAATTTACAATCAAACTACTTTTGGGTGGGTTTCTGGGGGCTCCCTGCATAACCGCCAGATTGTGACTCAAGGAATTTCCATGTACAATAGAGAATAACATTTTGATGCCTAGTTTGCCTATTCAGTCAGGCAGTGTATATGATGGCTGTGATTTTGACAATTGGTGCGATTTGCTTAACGTCTCAGCAAGACCCCTTAAACCACACCGGCCAAAGTGGTCAAACTAAAGGACTTTGGGAGCACAGTAAAACTCAGTTAATTTGACACGGTGGGAACTCTGGTGCTGCCAGTCTGCAGATTTTACAGACTGTTGGATGGCATTTCTATTTATACTCCAGCAGGCTTTAATTAATGTTTTGAATATGTTAACACAGGAGTTCAGCACAACTTTAAAGAGAGAACTGGAAATTGGCTCCTTGAGATGAGAGAGTGGGAAACCATGGCCCTGTGCGTCTCACCTGCTCTCTCACTCAGCTACCCTCACTCCTGTGTTTCAAGGGGGTGTTACAGCCACGGCCGCAGTGTGTGGGGGAGCGCACAGCTGGACCCACGGCCCAGGGAGGCTAAAGGGAGCGCGGAAGCTGCAACCAGAAAAGCAGATGAATCACAGGATGTCGAAACAATTCAGTCACTGTACCTTTGTTTTGTAGGATGTTTAGCATTGGCAAAGTCTTTGATTTTCATAGATGATATCGGTTCATGTTTTGTCTGTTTTAAAGAAAGATGCCATCAATAAAAAAAACAAGAAAAGTGTGAGGTGCTGTATTACTATGGAGCGGCAATGAACGGGTTTTACACAGACCACCAGCCAGGAATGAAATGTGATACAAATGTCAGGAATCAACATGCACCAACGGAAGAACTGGTGAATCAAACTTAACACTGAAACTTTGATTAACACCCATAGATAACAATTTGCACCTTACATGTGCTCCTGCTCAATGCTCACACACTGAGGTACTCCCACCGTCTCCTAAACCCATGTCCACCTCCTCATGCACCCACCTGTCAAATGCTCACCTTCTCTCCTGCCCACACGATAACCTGACTTCCGCACACACACACACCCACATACACTCAGCTCTCCTGCTGATTTGCACACCTGCACACCTGACCCCACTCCCATCTGGCATATATGTACTCCCTACCATCCTGTCCGCACACCATTCTTCCCGCACCCCTACATAATCTGCTCATCTCTTCATTTGCCAAATACCATCTACTGCCCTGCCCACATATACATCCATTCACCTATTTCCCCCACCCCTACCTCGTGTTCAAGAGTCATTCTTGCTTGCTGCAGCACAACAGAATATGTGAACATAGTATGATAAGGGAAATGAGAAATGAGTGTATATATACACGTACTCACAACATACCGTGTATAAATATATACACACACATACACAAATTCAGCATCGCAGAGCTGGATACACACAGGCTGTTCAATGCTCACACACTGAGGTACTCCCACCGTAGTAGCAGGCGATGCCTCACCTGGGATCGCCGTTTGAAGCTCCGGAGTGTTGGGCCTGCTGCATCAACATCGTGGAGCTGTGGTTCGTGGAGCTCCCAGCGTGGGTGGCGCTGACCGACATTGCGGAGTCCTGGGACCCTTTGCTGATGGCCGCCAGCGTTGAATCTCCGCCCAGCTCAGCCTGTGGACTTCGGGAGCTGCGGACTCCGGTAGGAAGTGGCCGACTCCCAAGTCGCTGAGGATGTTCTTCCATTCCGACGTCGGAGTTCCATCATCCCGGCGAGAGGGCCTGTAGCGGCGACTGCAGGGGGGCTCGGGAGACCCCGACCACGGGTGAACATCAAAGAACATCAAAGAGGAGGTTGACTGAACTTTGGTGCCTTCCCTCACAGTGGGGAACTTTGAATCCGCTGTGGGGATGTTTATGTTATAGACTATCGTGTTCTGTGCTTTTATTCATTTTTAATTTGTATGGCTGCAGGGGAAAAAACATTTTGTTGTCTCTGTACTTGTACTCTGCACAATGACAATAAAGTTGAATCAAATCAAATAACAAACAAACCAATGCAACAATAATGATAGTCCATTGTAGTTCAGAGCTTCTATGAGGTTGTAGTGTTCAATAGCCTGATGGCTGCAGGGAAGAAGCTGTTCCTGAACCTGGACATTACAGTTTTCAGGCTCCTGTACCTTCTACCCGATGGCAGTGGTGATGTGAGTGGGAGGCCAGGATGGTGTGGGTCTCCGTTGATGTTAGCTGCCTTTTAGAGGCAGCGACTCCGATAAATCCCTTCGATCGTGGGGAGGTGAGAGCCCGTGATCGACTGGCACTTCGGCCCACTGAGTCCGCGCCGACCAGCGATCCCCGCATATTAACACTACCCTACACACACACTAGGGACAATTTTACATGTATACATTTATACCAAACCAATTCACCTACAAACCTGTAAGCCTTCGGAGAGTGGGAGTAAGCCGGAGCAACCGGAGAAAACCCACACAGATCACAGGGAGAACGTACGGACAAACTCTGCACAGACAAGCACCCGTAGTCAGGATCGAACTCGGGTCTCTGGCGCTGTGAGGCAGCACCTCTACCGCTGCGCCACCGTGCCATCCGTTTGCTGAGTATATTCAAGGCATGCAAATAAAATATTTTGAGAGATTATCAAGTAGTACACAGCTAGAGTTGCTGCCTCACAGCGCCAGAGGTCCAGGTTCGATCCTGATTACTGGTGCAGTCTGTACCGTTCTCCCCGTGACCTGCGTGGGTTTTCTCCGGGTGCTCCGGTTTCCTCCCACATTCCAAAGACAGCATAGGTTTGCAGATTCATTGGCTTTGGTAAAGATTGTAAATTGGTCCTAGTGCGTCGGATAGCGTTGGTGTGCGGGGATCGCTGGTCGGCACGGATTCGGTGGGCCGAAGGGCCTGTTTCCAAGCTGTATCTCTGAACTAAACTAAACTAAACTAAAGCTGATGGGTTAATGCAGAGAAGTGACTCTGAGATGCTCTGAAGAAGGGTCTCGACCCGAAACATCGCTTATTCCCTCGCTCCATAGATGCTGCCTCACCCGCTGAGTTTCTCCAGCATTTCTGTCTGGAGGTGCATGATGGTGGTCTCATTAGCAGGCACAACAAGCTGGCTTATTCCTGCTGCTTTTATATTCTGCTCTTATATTCGGCAGTGAAGTGAGGACATCTTTTGGAACTCAGTCAGGCCTTTATGCAAAGGTCAAGCAGGCTATTCATTCATAAGGACAACAAACACACACTTTTTTAGAATGCTTTAAAAATGCTCTAAGGGCATAATCTATCCTAACTCTCAGCACAATTTTTTTTTAAATGAACAACCAAAGATGTATCCTCAAAGTGATCCATGATAAATTTGGAATCCTGGTGAGTGTTGCAGAATGTAAAGGGAACTCATTTTTGCTTTCACTTTAAACCAGCCTCCACCCACCCCCCCCCCCCCCCCCCTCCCGCCCACCCTCTAAAAAACCTTCCCGAATGCAATACACGATGTCTGAACCCGTTGTTTGTGCATGTTCATGGCTGAAGCTAATCTGACTAACTATGGGATCGGCTGACAAGCAGGTGAATGGGCCACCCAGAAGCGTCTGGGCCCATTCTAGTTCATGTTTTGATGTAGCGCTGTGGAACAGGCTAATCCTGGAACAATGGTAGCATGGAGTCACATGAAGGGCTCCGTGAACTCTGCACTTATATAAATGACGGAGCAGAGGCAGGGATGTTTGGAGTCACACGATGGATGGTTGCTGAACATGTTGGATCAGAGTGTGCCTCTGATTGTGCTCCTCCTGGCTGTATCTCCTGCCTTTTATTTGGGGAATGGTCTTCAGCACAAAATTGGATACCTCGGTAAGAGTAGTGAAGTCGTCGTCTCAATGTAAAATAGACTCATTTCCTAACCCAAATAATGCTAATGTCGATCAACAGTCAGATAATGAACGTTGAGCGTTACTGCCACTGCCTCACAGCTCCAGGATTAACTCCGGTTCGATTCCGACCTCCGAGTGCTATCTGTGTGAAGTTTGCTCTTTGTCCCACAGTCACCGCACAGGATTCCTTCAGGTGCTCCAGTTTCTTCTCTCATCCCAGAGAAGTAGGTTGGTAAGTTAAGTGACTGCTGCGAATTGCCCCTTAATGAAGGTAAGTGGGAATGGAATTAAAAATAAGGAAATTGGTTGACACGTGATACAGCACCAGCTACACCATTGTGCATAGAATTATTTCACGTTTACAGCACTGCCAAGGGTAACGGTGGAAGCAGAAACAATAGTGGCTGAAGACACGTTCAGACGGACATGGTCGTAGGATGTAGGTGAGGCACTCAACGAGTCCTCTGCATCTGTATTCACAGATTCACAGGATCATGTGCAGGCAGAAGCAATTTGTTTGTCAGCATCGTATTTGGCACAGATATTGTTGGACGAAGGGCTTGTCCTGAGCTGAACTGTTCTATGTTCAATGTCACCATCCTATTCACCTCAACTACTCGGTGTGATAATGTGTGCCACATTCTTGCCAAGCTCTAGATAATGAAGTATCTCCAGAATTCACTTGTGGGTAATTTAGTGACTGCCTTTATAACACGAGGAATCGAATATAGGAGCAGAGAGGTCCTTCTGCAGTTGTACGGAGCCCTAGTGAGACCACACCTGGAGTATTGTGTCCAGTTTTGGTCCGCTAATTTGAGGAAGGACATTCTTGCTATTGAGGGAGTGCAGCGTAGGTTTACAAGGTTAATTCCCGGGATGGCGGGACTGTCATATGCTGAGAGAATGGAGCAGCTGGGCTTGTACACTCTGGAGTTTAGAAGGATGAGAGGAGATCTCATTGAAACAGATAAGATTGTTAAGGGCTTGGACACACTAGAGGCAGGAAACATGTTCCCAGTGTTGGGGGAGTCCAGAACCAGGGGTCACAGTTTAAGAATAAGGAGAAAGCCATTGAGAACGGAGATGAGGAAACACTTTTTCTCACAGAGAGTGGTGAGTCTGTGGAATTCTCTGGCTCAGGGGGCGGTGGAGGCGGGTTCTCTGGATGCTTTGAAGAGAGAGCTAGATAGGGCTCTTAACAATAGCTGAGTCAGGGGATATGGGGAGAAGGCAGGAACGGGGTACTGATTGGGGATGATCAGCCATGATCATATTGAATGGCGGTGCTGGCTCAAAGGGCTGAATGGCCTCCTCCTGCACCTATTGTCTATTGTCTATTGCCTTGTACTTTTGGCTCTGGCTTTGGCATCGCCCATCTATGTTCTCCCTATCAAACCCTTTCACAATCTCAAAACCCTCGCCAATTTCTTCTCTGTCTTTTATTATCCAGCGAAGAACCCCTGCCTGTTCAGTCGTTCCAGTTTGGCAATGTGTACGCAGATCAACGGATTGATAAAGTGGTTAATCAGTAATTTTGAGCTGGTGGACACAAAATGCTGGAGTAACTCAGCAGGACAGGCCGCATCTCTGGATAGAAGGAATGGGTGACGTTTTGGATTGAGATCCTTCTCCTCTCCATAGGTTGCCTTGCTGATATCTATATTTATTGTTTTTTTCAGACTGGCCAGGGGATTGCGGTGTCCCACTGTTCTCGCCCAATGTAGCTGGAAGGATCGTATCTGGGAACGAGGCACGTCCACACTCCTGGCCATGGCAGGTCTCTCTGCAGGTAAAGGAACCCAACAAGGCACGGTGCCACGCGGATATGGGATCTTCTTCCAGAGGCTACTTGGCTTTTATAACACCACCGTCAGCTCCCCCTTTGAGCTCATCGGTTCCTCTTGCCCGCTGTTATTAATCCTTTTTAAAAGTTCTAAATTCTGCTTCCAAAAGCATTTCCGATTATACTTTGGCGAAAAATTCTCCTATATTCTCAAGTTCCTTCTGCGGATTATATATTGGACTGTACCCCCTAATTCCACTAGTAGAGTTGAACTTTCTCTCTTCACCTTAGCAAAACCCTTTGTAATTTAGAAGGCTTTCTTAATTCTCGTGAGAGTCACAGGAGACTGCAGATGCTGGACTTGCTCCAGTTTTCTTAAGAGTCTTTTTGTTCTAAGCAAGGGTTAGACAATAACAAATACCCTGAAGTATATTTGAAGAGAAACTTGCAACAATAGTAGGTTGTTATGTGTTGCTGCTTCTGTCGATATGGAACCTCACTTAACACAACCACTGGCAACAGAGTCAGGAATACAATATTACCTTGGGATTAGAGACATCCTATTTGTCCCTTTATTTCTGGATCAGCCTTCAAATAGATCCAAGAATCAGAAGGCAAAGGCCTTCTTTGTGGCTTTTAAAGTCATAGATGAAATATTGTTGTCCAGCCTCATAAGAACATAAGAAAATAAGAGCAGGAAGAGCGTACTTGGCCACACAAACTGGCCTTCTTATCGAGTCCACATCGCTTGAGCTGAACACACTTCTCAACATCTGCTTACAATACAATCCCACTAAAACATAGAGCATAGGATATTATGATCATGTCTGATCTACCCCAGGCCTCATCTCCCCTCATCCTTCTAAGCAAAAGCGAGTACATGCCTAGAGCCATCAAACGCTCATCATATGTTAACCTAATCATCCCAGGATTCTGTAAGTGAGCCACTTGCTGAATGTTGACGAGCATTTGAACTGCTGTGATTCATGCCATTGATTCCGTTGGAATTCCGGTCCGCAGTATTCCCAAAGATATTATTTTTTTTATTTTTTTTTATTTTCTTAAAATTTTCTTTATTAGAAGCAATGCACATTACAATTATATAAGCCAAAAATAACATCATACATTTCCTGTACCACGTCTTATTTTATACTTTAAGAAGCAGAAGAATAAGAAGAAGAATAGAGAGAGTTAGATAGGATAGTAAGTGCGTGCAAGAGTGATCAGAAAAACCCGTAGCAGCGTAAGACACAAGAAAGGCTAAAAAAAAATAAAGAAAAAGAAAGGAAAAAAAAAATAGAAAACAGAAAATATGAAAAAGTAAAATAACCTAAGATTAAAGGGATGTACCTCCTTCGTATCTTTACACACCCCTCACCAGGTCCTGATACCATTTATTTTCAGAGTTGTGTTGCACCCTATGCTTGTAGTAAGTCGGAAATGGTCTGATTTGCCTGCTTGGAGGAATCTCACATCTTCTAGGTGTAACCCAAAGATATTATTGGTGACGTCAATGCCATTGAATGTCAAGGGTAAATGGTTACATGGTCATGGGAGGAGTAAATATTATTTGCAACTTATCAGTCCTCCAATGCTGCAGTTACAAGCTTTTCTCTCTTGCTAGGTGCGTCCTACGGGGAGTCGGTCCTACAGTCACGTCTGTGGTGGGACACTCATTCATAATCACTGGATCCTGACCGCAGCACATTGCTTTCAAAAGTAAGCATACAAAGGTTTGAGGCAAAGTGTTTGAATAACATACCATAAAAGGGTGAAGATTGCCTGCATTATTCAATCATGCAGAAGGGTGCAGGTAAACATATCATTGCATTTAACTGCATATAGAGTTGGTGAGGCTTTGAGCCCAGTACTTAGCTGGGGGCATGATCATAGCCGGAGCTCCTTGACCTGAGTGCGATCAGGGATAAATTTGCAGCCCTCAAAACATGGATTCACGGAGACACTGGAGTGGAGAGGGGTTCAGACCGATGCTTGCATCCCACTTGAGGAAGGACATTATTGCTATTGAGGGAGTGCAGCATAGGTTCACCAGGTTAATTACCGTAATGACGGGACTGACGTATGATGAAAGAATGGGTCGACTGGGCTTGTATTCACTCGAATTTAGAAGTATGAGAGGGGATCTTATAGAAACATGGAAAATTCTTAATTGATTGGACAGGCTAGATGCAGGAAAAATGTTCCCGCTGTTGGGGGAGTCCAGAACCAGGGGTCATAGTTTAAGAAGAAGGGGTAGGCCATTTAGGACTGAGATGAGGAAAAACTTTGTTGTGAATCTGTGAAATTCTCTGCCACAGAAGGCAGTGGAGGCCAATTCACTGGATATTTTCAAGAGAGAGTTATATTTAACTCTTAGTGCTAAAGGAATCAAGGGATATGGGGAAAAAGCAGGAACTGATTTTAGATGATCAGCCATGATCATATTGAATGCCGGTGCTGGCTCGAAGGGCAGAATGGCCAACTCCTGCGCCTATTTTCCTATGTATCTATGGGTGGGTTTGAGATCATCCTCCTGCAGCCACCATGTTGTATGACGCAGTTTGTGGTCTTGCATATGACTGGCCTAGGTTATTATTTTGTGGAGTTATAGTTGACTAGAGGAAAGGGACAGTGGGGGCAAGAGGTTTCCAAGAACCCAGCATCCTACAAATAAATGAATGTGCCTGTACCACATGCAAAGGTCAACGTGACTGAGATACAGTGATCAATGTACAGAAGGTTCTATTTATATTTAGTTATGCAGGATAATTCAATAATTCTCACTTCAGACTGTTTATCTTTGAAGCTTTGACTCTTGACTCAAACCATTGTCCGTTCCAGAGGGAAAGCAGTGGATACTGCTAATTGGCGTATTGTCCTTGGTAAACACAACCTGCATCATTCAGAACGTAACCAGAAGATTTATCGTGTGAAAAGAATTTACAGACATGAACACTTCCGCTACCAGCTCCACAGTGAGATTGAGAATGACATTGCCATGGTCAGGTCAGCAGTGGACATTTCACAAAGCAGCTACATCCGATATGCTTGCATGCCCAAGAAGAACAGCCAATTGCTACCTGGTCAACAGTGTTGGACTACAGGTTGGGGTGCTACCAGAGGTAAGAGAACAGCTTAAGCAACCAGGATGAATGAGTGTCAACAAGATACAATTAATTTGCATCAAGCATAACTTCAAATCTACAGCAGGGAGAGGTGGGGATGGGTCACTTATGTCATTGTGGTTTCCTGGAATTCGTCTGATGGCCCAGTGAGTCAAAGAGAATATTCTTGGATTTTTTTTGTTCCTTGTTGTTCGAGGTTTATTTTTCCTTGTCTATTTGCTTCTTTCAGAGAATGGAGCAGCTGGTTCAGTGGGCAATGTACTAAAGCAACACTATAACACAGCACTGACCAAGTTTGTTGGGTCACCTCATGTGTTTCCTTTCCATTATTTCCAGAGAGCTATCAACTAAAGAGGTATAATCTTCTGCAAATCAACCTTGAGGTCATTCGAACGTTTCAAAAATATCCGGCACACATAATTTGATAATATTGCGTCTTTCATTTTTGTCTTTACAAGATTCATTAAAGTAAAAATGTAAATTACAATTCAAAAGGCAAATGATCAAAATACAAGGCCGTCCCTCCTCCCCACTGTGTACTCACGATGGGTTGTCCACTCATCGTGATGGGTAAAGCTTGGACAATAATTATAGCTTGAAGCCAATACATCATGGCAAATGGCGAACAATGGAATTACCCATTTTCTTCTATCTGACCGGCAAAAATCCCTTGTCTTTTCATTGCGTGATTGTCGTAAAAATCTGTGGAAAAGTGTGGATTTAGAAAATTCAACTTACTTATTAGGGGAAGCACAATAGATTATATATGCGATATCAGTGAATTTCTATTTTTCAGATAGAGAATTCCCATGTGGATGCGGACCATTTTGAAGATGTACCAAAAAGCAGGCTGACTTGGAATGGGTTATCTTGTGCAAAACTCCAATCTCTTAGGCATTCTAGATATGGCCATGACTGTTGGTCCGCAGGGCAGCACAAGATCTAGCAGCAAGCTCACTTTAGCTAGTCCCCTCCATATAATCTACACGATTTTACATTTCCATACATCTTGAAGATAAAAACACCACCCATACCCACTTCACCCTCTCCAGAGCACACCAGCCTTCGTTATCATACTAACTCAGCTCATTCCAGTGTTTCAAGCAGTCTCTGTTCAACATAATGTGTTAAAAAAACATACTTATCACCTCCCAAAATAATACTTTTGAATGGTTTATACCCGTGTATCAATCCAAAGGAATGTTTATATCTACATTTCAGACGTGCATCATATTGACGGTGGACCATTGGGTCGTGCCAACGCCATGCTGGGCACCGGGAATGTCACAAACCCAACATCTAGTTTGTAGGAGTTTCTTCATTTCCTATTTTGGAGGTCTAGCGTTTGCGTATTTGAAACAAAAAATATAAAATTCTAGAAATGCTTAGCTGGTCAAGCAGTATTTGGAGCTGGTGAGGTGAGGTTAACCTTTCAAGTCAAAGATCTTTAGCAAATCTTCACAAAACAATGTTCGTTTCAGGTACAGAAAAGAGAGTGATTAAAAAGGTGGTATGACGATGTGGATGATAAAGAAACCAGCCGAATCATCCTGGTTATGGATTCTACTCATTAAGCCTTGTTGTTGCAAAGACAATACAAAGTTGCATTTCAACAGTACTTTATTTGTCACGTGTACCAAGCTACAGTGAAATTTATTTTTGTATACAGTTCAGTACAGGTATCACTATATATAAGCACTTAGATATATCTTTGATAAGCATCATGGATACAGTACAAGTGTGTAGTGGTAGCGCATTAAGACTATATACAGAGCCGCCAGACTTGGCACCATTTTCAAGTCACAGTTGTTATAGACGTTAACCTGACCATGTAGGCCTGTGGTTATGGTGGCGTTTCAGGGTCGGCCTGGCCAAGCATGGCCATTGATGTTCCTCACCGCACTCTGCCGCTACAGGCCTCATCCAGTCTTGGAGCGGTGCCTGATGGAGCTGAGCCCCAGGGAATTGCAGGGCCTCCAGCGGTCCACTCCGCCGTCAAGGCACTGCACTGCCTCCCGTAGCCGGTCTGCTTTATATATTATCTTTTGGGTTGCAGGTCATCAAAAAGCGCTTGGCAGCAAATGAAATATTTCTAAAGTGTAACCACTGCTGTAATGTAGGAAATGTGCCAGCCATTTTGCACAATGTCCTCACACATAGGATTGTAATTGTAATGTGAGTTAATCCTCTATTGTACTGACAATTGAGGGATACATTTTGCAGGGTAGCTATGGAGAATCCCGTTCTTTTTCAAAGATTTCCCTCCAGAGAAGGAAGGAATAGCCTCAATATAGGCTGTGCAGCAAGATACAGCACCCGACCTTTGGCCTAGATTAGTTGAAGGTCTGGAACATGAATCAAGTCAGATCCTTCTTCCTTCTGAACAAGGCTAAATATTGATTTCAACATCAACACCCCACGGCAGAAGAAAGCAAGCCTTTGCAGGTAGCCCAGAAATTAACAGTAATGCGGTGATGAGCCAGTCAGGTCTGATTTGCTCCTTTCTCTTCAGGACAAAGGGAAAATGTCACTTTATCTGAAGTGCTAAACCAAGCCAGACTGCCAATCATTGAACATCAGACCTGCAAAATGAAGAAGTTCTGGGGGGACCGAGTGCGTAGCACAATGATTTGTGCTGGTTTTAAAGATACAGAAGAACCTCCTGCAGCTTGCCAGGTAATTGGAAGGAATCAGATTGTAGGTTAACATCACATATTCCCATCATTGGTGCCCCCTCTGTACTCTCTAATCATCATTTTTAATAGACCCGACAGACAAAGTTAATTTTAAGACACAAATTGCTGGAGTAAACTCTGCAGGTCAGGCAGCATCCCTGGAGAACAAGGATAGGTAACGTTTGGGGTTCAGACTATTCTTCAGTTCCTAGGTTCTACAGTTAATTTGAAGTTTACAACACAAGACAAAATGTTTTTCAGAGATCTTTTCAATAGGATAGGCGTTCCTTCAGTCTAGCATCGAGCTCTGGGGCCATAGGAATCCCTACTTTGCTCCCCTGTATGACTAGTCTATTGGTTACCATCTGGGCAGTGTTAGAGAGTTCTCTTATTCTGTGGTGATTTCGTCGGATCAAGGATGACACCAGTTCCGCGCATTCTGGGGTGGTTGATAAGGCTCATGTGGGATCCATACTCTGCTACAGACAGGGCAGGAGATGGGGAAGACACATGGACATTTTGGGAGATGTTGCATTCCTTCTGCCTTTTACGCTGGGCTTCTGTGTGCTCCTGACTCAAGGTTCTCAACGGAATCTCTAATTCTCCACATCATCTTAAGCAGCCAGGCACCAGGGGTACCCGCTGGTTGGTGGACATATAACATATTTACAAGAAACCATTGAGAATATCTTTGATTATATTTCCCCAGTCACCTTGCAATCACTTACTGTGACCAATTCCAGAATAGAGTGCTTGTTTGGGGAATCTGGTGATAAGCATCCGAACAACATGTCCTATTCTCTAGAGGTGACTGAATGTAACACGGTTATCAATGCTAGGGTTGTTAACCCAATAAAGATTGCTCATTTTAATTTGGAAGATTTGGAAGATTATACAGAGACGTTTGTGGGTATCTCTCCAGTGCTCTGAGGTGTCTGTTAAAGTCTGAGATGAACAGGTGGGTGTGGATCATTGCTGCCCAATACATCATGAGATTTGACTATGAAGTCTTGATCTTTTCTGTGATGGAACACTGAAAGCAATGGTGTTTTTCAACAACTAAACTAATCAACCTTTGTTAGTTTAGTTTAGAGATGCTGCGTAAAGTTTCGAGACCCACCAGGTCGGCGCCAACCTGAGATCCCCAAACATTAACACTATCCTACACCCACTAGGGACAATTTTTACATTTACCAAGCCAATTAACCTGCAAACCTGTATGTCTTTGGAATGTGGGGGGAAACCGAAGATCTCGGGGAAAACCCACGCAGATCACGGGGAGAACGTACAAATTCCTTACAGACAGCACCAACAGTCAGGATCGAACCCGGGTCTCCGGCGCTGCATTCGCTGGAAGGCAGCAACTCTACCGCTGCGCTCCTGTGACTGCCAAAAGGTGGCTCGCAAGATATAAGGAGCAGTCCGTGATTTACAGGGCCTCATCATGCACCTTTATTGTTATAATGAAGTATTGTACAGCGCGGGCAGATTGGCAGAGGACCTTTAGAACATAGAATAGTGTAGTTCAGAAGCAGGGCCTTCAGTGTCTGTGCACAGTGTATGTGCACAATGTCTGTGCCAAACATGATGCTAAGGCCAACACTTATCTACCTGCACAGAGAACATAGAACAGGGCCTTCAGCCTACAAGGCTCATTTGAGGACACTCTTGGGGCGCGTCCCCATTAAGCGAGTGTATATTTCGAGTCTTTACGTGGCTCGTCCATGGCGAAACTCCCACCAGCGACCACCACAGGTCCAAGGATTGGGCCCGGCGACTGGGCAGGCTCGATCTTGTAGCTGACTCGATCGTGAGGAGTCAGTATGAATCGGAAAATTTGGAATTTATTGCTCACCAAGCATGGAAGACCCCCACCGCCAGGGTGACGGAACTAAGCGGACCATTCAAGAGGCTAGTGTTTTGTCAAGGTAGCCGTCTTTGTTACATCACCTGATATGCCGTTGTTATCTCCACTTGCTGTTCCCCGGTTCTAGAACTGGGTACCAACAAGGTACGGTGTGCATGCGGTACACGAACCAGCAAAGCTCTAACTTAAAGCTCTTAATCGTCTCAATAAGTGTTACATGTCTCCACTTGCGGTTTCCCTGGGTTCTATTGGCTCTGTTTAGCCGACCCAGGACTGTCAAGGCAAATTAATGGTGGTAAGGGTCTCTCCTCCTCTTCCTGGTGTTAAGCGGAATGAGGATGATTGCTCAGATCACGCAGACATAATCTGGCACAATTGTAGCATTCGATACATTTTACGCAGAGCACCGCTACAGGGGTGATATATGCGGGGACGTTTTTTGTCCGGGACAAGTCCCATCCGGTTAGGCGATCAGATCAGCCAAAATTTGTTTTGTGTGCATCCCTAGTCTGCTAGGTTTCTGATCTCCGCAGATCAGTTTCCTTCCCGTGTTGCTTTCTAAAGTTGTTTCGGCCGACGCTTTGATGTTTAGCGTCGTTTCCAGCGGGACCACGTGGAGGCACGACTCACTGAGGACGGCGAGAACACGTTGAAGCGCCCTCAGCTACGGTAACTTGCCAGAGACTTTGTTAAGAGAGTCATAGTTAATCCCCCTTAAGAGAGTCATAGTTACCTGTATGTGATGAAGGGCTACTGGGATTCACTGTGTATGATTGTATTGTTCTGGGATTCACCGTACTGTGCCTTGTGTTTCAGGGGGACTCTGGTGGCCCACTTCTCTGTCAGCATGGCTCGGATAAGTGGGAGGTTCACGGTGTGGTCAGCTTTGGGCCCACTGGCTGCATTGTTGAAAATAAGCCCAGTGTATTTACCAGAACCACTGCCTACTTCCCCTGGATTGAGAAAACAAGGATATGGGATTACTTCTTAGACTGAAGATAAGGCCAAAGATGCCTCCGTTCTCAATTCAACTTCATTCAGAAGAAAAAGAACTGTTTTACGTAAAAATAAAAGCTTTTGAAGGAAACTGTGTTGGCTGTCTTTGAATGTATGTCCCAGTGAGCTGTGGGTGTATATTGAAAGCTGGAAGGAAGGGTGAATGTACGTCAGGGGGAAGAACGACAAAGATGGATCAAAACACTTTACAACCAGATAAATGTTCAGAAATAGTCACACTTGTAATATTATAAAGTTAACCAAAGGGACAAAGAATCAGTTGGTTGCAATTAATTTGGAGAATTTCAAACCAGCTCTTAATATTTGCAAACCAGTCTTCATAAAATTAGACTATACCTCACACATGATCGAATTTGGATATAATGCAAATATGATACAACACACATAACAAATTGTAAGAGAAGCCTTCTAAGTTTGTTGATAAAATGGTTTGTTATTAATGGCCACTGATAACGTTGCGATCAGTTTATGTTGCTTTATGCAGCAAATCTTTTGGCCGCAATCATTTTGCAGCAAATGCACAAGTTTTGTGTTATGACCTCCAGAAATTATTAAAATCAATTTGCATCCACAAGATACTCCAACTAACAATGTGGGGATTGTCGCATGCTGTTAATCCATCAGCATTGATTGCAATACAACCTTCCCAGTTCAAACATTGCACACATGAGCTGTAAAGTCACCATTTTGAGTGATACTTAAAGGCAGCCTGCAATTCCTAAACAGGTGGTGCAGTGTGGCTGCAATAAATGGAGAAAAGCTGCAATAAATTGGGAAGTGAATTTGTGCTGAGATACTGAACAGTGATTGCACTCGCAAGTGTTCACTGATAGTGCATTGGGTGTGCGTTAGTTGCAAAATGTTGGAAGATGAGGGGACCTTTGTGTCCACAGCAAGACAGATGTACAACCGAACAGCGTTAGAAATAGGTACCAGTGGAGCTCATTGGTGGTAAGTAATGGAATTCTCTTCAAGAAATTGTTTATTAACTCCAATATTTTGAACTCGGTGCAAGATTCCTGCATCTGCTGTTTCTTGTGTCTTGAATTGAATGAATTACTGATTTGATTCTGGCTGTTGGTGGATGGTAATGTGAATTTACTCATAGTAAGTGATGCAGTTGGTTTAATTTAAAAGAGGCACATCGCACCAACTGCTTCACTCAACACATAGTCTGAAGAAGGGTCTCGACCCGAAACGTCACCTATTCCTTCGCTCCATAGATGCTGCTTCACCCGCTGAGTTTCTCCAGCATTATTATCTACCTTCGATTTTTCCAGCATCTGCAGTTCCTTGTTAAACACAGACGATATGCCTTTGATTGCTAGTCAATGTATTTCTTATTTTGCTCGGAGGATGTATGGTCCCTCTGGCAATCAGGATTCAGTGACAGGGCCTTCTGTGAGCTTTGGAATTGTTCCCTGCAGGCACAGCTTTTCTCTCCTCGCCTATTCCCACTTTCCCTCCTCCTCCTTAATTCAGTATTTTGTTTCCGTTTTCTCTGGTTTCTGTTCATTCTTCTGGTTATGTTCATATCCCCAGAGGAAACCCTTCCTGCCACACACAAGCCTTGGTTAGAAATAAAAATCTAAATACTGTAAATGCCGGCAATCAAATAAAGACAGAAAATGCTGGAATCACTCAGCATGCCAGGCAGAATCTTAAGAAAGAGAAACAAGAGTTAATATTTCAGGTCAAAAGCTCTTCATCAGATCTTGTCAGGATTCTCAACCTGAAATGTTTCCTTTCCCACAGATGCTGCCTGACCTGTTGAGCGTTTCCAACATTTTTCTGACTTTATGCTTGTAAATAACTTGCTTCAAAGTTAACCTTTAAAATATTTCAAAATGTATCCAATTATATACTATCCAATTACAGAAAATTACCACCATTATGAATTTCACATACAACTTCACAAAATAACACGATAATGGCCAAAGGTCTGCAAATATTGATTTTGTTTTTAATCTACAGACACATCAAAGGACAGAAGGGTCTGACCCAAAATCTCATCTATCCATTCCCTGCCTGGCCTGCTGAATTACTCCAGAACTTTGTGTTTTGCTCAAGATTCCAGCATCTGCATTTATTTTCAAGGCAGAGAACCAAAATAGAGCAAGTAGCGTCCAATATTCTGACCCTAACCTTGAAGAGGAATTGTTCACAAGATTTACTGGCAACATCTCCTAATGAAGCTTGATGTTTTTCTGTCGGCAGTGAGGCCTCAAATGAAGAGAAATCAAATATTGCTTCCAATTTGCCTTTGATGTTGCAGTTGGTGTTTATTGTCGGCAACTTTGTCTTAGTTCAGGCTGGGATGAACCTGCAAACTGCATTCTTTATGCTAATAATGAACTGCCTAGCAACGCAGCAACTTCATCTTAATTGCTTTATTACATAGTCAATGGTGAATGCAAATGTATTCAGCAACAGAGAGAACATACTCAAATAACCATATTTTGATGTTCTTATGAAACATTTTGCTATTTTTATGACATTCATTTTCACTTTTTTATTAGTCTAGATCCCCCAAACCGAAACGCTGATCATCCTTCTATCTCCAAAGATGCTGCCTGATCTGCTGAGTTCCTCCAGCAGTTTGATTTTTTGCTTCTGAAACTTTAATTTTGCTCCTCTCCCTGCAGATGCTGTTCGAACTACTGAGAATTCTGTAGCATGAACACAACTGAGACTGCAGGCGCAGGAATCTTGTGCAAAATATTTCTTGGACTTTTTTTTCCTTCCATCCTCCCTGCACCTTTCTTTGTATTTGGTCCTTCAGGTTTCATTTTATTTGTCCTGCTATAATTTCAGTCAGAAAATCAGTTTCCAAGTCCCAACTGTAGCTCTGAAGAAGGGTCTCGACCCGAAACGTCGCCTATCTCCTTCGCTCCTTAGATGCTGCTGCACCCGCTGAGTTTCTCCAGCTTTTTGTGTAACCCCCAACTGTAGGGATGTGTGTGTATATTGTACAGAGTACCTTAAGAATGTAATCAAATCAAATACATCTTACAATTAAAAATAATTTACATTATTTTATATGGCTTCTGAATTTTTTTTTACTTTCAAATAATGATTTTGTCAAATAATGATTAGGGAGAAACTGCAGATGCTAGTTTAAACCAAAGACTGACACAAAAAGCAGGTGTAACTCAGGGGGTCAGGCAGCATCTCTGGAGAAAAGGAATAGGTCAAGATTCGGGTCGAGATCCTTCTTCAGACTGAGAGTCAGGGGAAAGAGAAACAAGAGATATTGACGGCACTTAAGACAAATTAATGGAAGATATGCAGAAAGCAACAATAATCAAGGAAATGTGGAACCTACAATGGTACATTGTTAGCTGTGGGATAGGTGATAACGAGCTATACTGACAGTGAAATTCAGCAGGCCAACAGCAAAACTGGTATGACGACTGGGGTGGTGGTGGGAGAGAGAGTTACTTGAAGTTAGAGAAAAGTTCATACTGCTGGGATTTAAATAATGTGTAGGAAAGAACTGCAGATGCTAGTTTACATCGAAGATAGACACAAAATGCTGGAGTAACTGCGGAACAGGCAGTATCTCTGGAGAAAAGGAATGGGTGACGTTTCGGGTTGATATCCTTCAGACTGAGAGTCAGTGGAGAGGGTATATGGAAGAGATATGGAAGGGTAAGGTGTGAAAATAACAGATCAAAGCAGCCGATGATCATGGAAATGTACAATGGTTGTACAATTGTTGGGGGGGAGGGGGTGGGAGGAGTTGTCAACGAGGCATACAACCAGTAAAATTAATCAGGAGGACAGTGAAGCTAGTCGGAGAACTAGAGTTGGGGAGGGATGGAGAGAAAGCAGGGTTATTTGAAGTTACATAAATCAATATGCATACCGCGGGAGTGTAAGCGAAATATGAGGTGCTGTTCCTCCAATTTGCGCTGGGCCTCTGACAGCTGAGGAGGCCCATGACAGAAAAAGGTCAGCGTGGGAATGGGAGGGGGAGTTAAAGTGTTTAGGAACTGGGAGATCTTAGTATGAAAGCCTACTCCTCCGATGTCCTTCAAACCTTCACCTTGTAATATGAGTTACTAAGAGTTAAAGTGTTTGGCAACCAATCGGGGGACCAGGTAGGTTTTGGCGGTGTTTAGGTGTTTTTAATAATTTTGATCTGGTATCTCCCTTTGATCTGGCATTTTGTTGGTTCACATGCTTGATCAATGGTGTTTTATCATTAATGTTTTATTATTATTAATGTTTTGTGTTTTCTGAGTCATTCGTAACTGTCACTGTATGTCACGTTGTTACTTGTGGGCGGAGCACCAAGGCAAATTCCTTGTATGTGAATACTTGGCCAATAAACTTACTTACTTATGACCCTGTCCCACTTAGGAAACCTGAACGGAAACCTCTGGAGACTTTGCGCCCCACCCAAGGTTTCCGTGCGCTTCCCGGAGGTTTTTGTCAGTCTCCCTAATGGTCAAAAGTGGTTTCCGCTTCTTCTATGTTCCAGTGATTATTTCAAAAAATTCAAAACCGGCCACGACTAAAAATAGGTTGCCATTTTAAAAATCGGTCATTTATTAGTTGAAGTCGGTTGTGATGCTAGTTGAAGGTGGTTGCCGGAGGTTGCAGGTAGTGGAAGGCAAGACCTTTTTTCACCCAGTTTTATTCCACCAGGGAGTTCTTACCTTCCACTACCTGCAACCTGCGGCAACCTACTTCAACTAGCATCGTAACCAGCTAGGACAAAAAAATTACCGATTTTTAAAACAGCAACCTATTTTTAGTCGCGGCCGGTTTTGAATTTTTTGAAATAATCGCCGAAACAAACCACTTTCGACCATTAGGGAGACTGACAAAAACCTCCGGGAACCGCACGGAAACCTTGGGTGGGGCGCAAAGTCCCCCGAGGTTTCCTTTCAGGTTTCCCAAGTGGGACAGGGGCATAAAAACCTGAAGGGAAACCTCTGGAGACTTTGCGCCCCACCCAAGGTTTCCGTGCGGTTCCCAGAGGTTTTCGTCCTCCGGCAACCACCTTCAACTAGAATCGCAACCGGCTTCGACTAAAAAATCACCGATTTTTAAAACGGAAACCACTTTTGACCATTAGGGAGACTGACAAAAACCTCCGGGAACCGCACGGAAACCTTGGGTGGGGGGGGCGCAAAGTCTCCAGAGGTTTCCTAAGTGGGACAGGGGCATAATGATCACCTCACCGTCATGGCGCCGAGCGGGGTGGCAACGAACGCATCACGTGACGCGCGCCGTAAAGCGCGACGGCCGCGCTGCTGCAACGTGCCGCGCGGACGCTGGTTGCCATGGTTTGACGGGCCTGTCGGTCGGGCGGCCAGACGGACATTGCTGCTCTCACTCAACCCTGACCCAGCTCCACAACATGGACAACTCGGGAACCGGCGGAGGCTTGCGGGCCGGCTTCGGCCTCTTCGGCGGCGGCGGAGGTGGAGGTGCGGGAGCGGCCGGCGGCTCCGTGTCAGATTATTCGCAGCCCGACCTTTCCCGTGTCCCCTGTGAGTATGGCGCTGGCTAGGCCCGAGGCCCCGAGTACCAGCCAACCTGGCACCGTGCTCGTCCTCGCTTAAAGGGGCCTGTCTTTTGTAAAAATGTTCAAACTATTTACAGCAAATAAGTCAGTTATAACCGCCTTTTGATCTTGAATAACATTCAAAATACAGCTACTCACATTAGCAAAATGACATAGCAGTTAATGACATTCTAACATGTAAATACTGATTATGTTCTATTCTGTTCTGTAGTTTTTGCACAATCCGCAGACATTGCCACTTTCATTTCACATCTTGTATGTGTATGTGACAAAGTTTACTTGACTTGACAATTTACAATTAACAGAATTCATCAATCGCAGAAGGGCATGTACAACATACTCGTAGCCAATGTGAGTTGCTGTATTTTTTAAGATAAAGAACACAAGGCAAAGAAACAGTTTTAATTGAGTAACCAAAATGTGCAGCAAGGAGCTACAGATGCTGGTTTACATCGAAGATAGATACAAAAATGCTGAAGTAACTCAGCGGGACAGGCAGCATCTCCGGAGGGAAGGAATGGGCAATGTTTCGGGTCGAGACCCTTCTTCAGAAGAGCAGTCTCAAAGAGAAGGGTCTCGATCCCAAACGTCACCCATTCCTTTCCTCCAGTGACGCTGCCTGTCCCGCTGAGTTACTTCAGCATTTTATATCTTTGTATTATGTATTTATGTATCATGTTGTATCTATCTTCGGTGTAAACTAGCATCTGTAGCTCCTTCCTGCACATTTTAGTTACTCAATTAAAACTGCTTCTTTGCCTTATGTTCTTTATCTTAAAAAATACAGCAACGCACATTGGCTACGAGTATGTTGTACATGCCCTTCTGCAATTGATGAATTCTGATAATTGTAAATTAAGTCAAGTAAACTTTCTCACAATGTGTGTTGGATATATGGATACACATACAAGATGTGAAATGAAAGTGGCAATGCCTGCGGATTGTGCAAAAACTACAGAACAGAATAGAACATAATCAGTATTTACATGTTAGAATGACATTAACTGTGTTTGTAGTTATATGGCAAAACTGTATATTTGCCTGATATTCATCCCTGAAGCCTGATACAAGGGAAATTACTCAGGTTTTCAATTTGAAGGTAGACAAAAATGCTGGAGAAACTCAGTGGGTGAAGCAGCATCTATGGAGCGAAGGAAATGGGTGACGTTTCGGGTCGAGATCCTTCATTAATTTTTCAAATCAATTGTTTTATTATGTTACATGCCTGTTCATCAGCTTATCTAGACACGGGGAACTGCAGATGCTGAAATCTTGTGGATGAAGACGATGAGGCCCAGTACTGAAGGGCAACTGTTCTGAGAAATTAAAGTAGAAATTGAGGTGTTTGGGATCATTTGACAATCCAGCAACAACTGATTTATACTATGTATTTTTCAGAGGGAGGATCGGAGGTGGGGGTTTGGGATTGATGGGGTTGAGAATAAGTTGTAGATGCAGACGTGATTTGGAACATAGTCTAAAGTAAACACCACAGGAACAAAAAAATATCCCAATTTTTTTTTAAAATATATTTTTATTAGAGGCCATACATATTACAAATAATATAACAATTTTTTTCAGATGTTGTTAATACATCTTTCCAAAATTATATAAATATTAGCAAACCATATATATAGGCCTCACTTTTGTATATAGAGTGAAAAAGAGAATAAGAAAAAAGTATAAAGAAAGAATAGTGGATAATTAAAAGAGTATGATTATATTTGATTAATATAAAACCCCCCAAAAAAAACAACAAACAAAAAACAACAAACAAACAAAAATAAAAAAAAACATATAACTAGTAAACTGTTATTATACTTGTGGAAAAGAAAACAGTATACATCTTATCAATGAATGGAGCAATTTCTAAATATAATATATAGAGACGAGTATATAAATCTGAAATTAAACATTTTTATTTGATCTTTCCACCGGGTACTTATTGAGTTTCAATGCCGAGCCCAGCTACCCCTTCATATAATCAGTGAATGGAGACCATATTTGTTCAAAAAGCTCAAGTTTATCCATTAGGATAAACCTAATTCTCTCCAGTTGTAATGTCTCCAACATTTCCACTGTCCACATTTTAATTGTCGGGGATAATAGTCCCTTCCAAAATTGTAATATTTGGAAGGGACCATTTTTTTCCAATTATTTTTGCAAAAAATAATTTTTTTCCAATTATTAAACAGTAATCCAGAAAATTTCTTTGATTTACTGTTAAAGTTTGGTTTGAATCTAAAACCCCAAATATAATTAATTTTAAGTCGGGGCTTAATGTGATCTTTAAAACTATGGAAATAATTCTAAAAATCCCAGTCCAATAGTTATTAAGTTTTGTACATATTACAAAACTATGAGTTAAATCGGCTTCTATGTGCTGACATTTATCACATAATGGTGATATATTAGGAAAAATTCTATTTAATTTCTTTTTTGAGTAGTGTAATCTATGTATTACTTTGAATTGTATCAAAGTATGTCTGGCATTTAACGAACAGCGATGAATTCGTTGTAAGCTTTCTTCCCAAAAATCTTCTGATATAGGTAAACCAATTTCATTTTCCCATTTTTGTCGGAATAGTTCAGTTTTTGGCATTTCCCTGTCCAAAAAAATATTGTATATATATGCTATTAATTTTTCTGTTGTTGGATGCTTGTTAAGTACTTCATCCAGTAAACCTGGATCTCTATTTCTATAATTTAGCGTATTTAATTTGACATAATCTCTAATTTGTAAATATCTAAATAAATTATTTGCTTGCAATCCATAAATCTCTTTCAACTCCTGAAATGAGAGGAATTTCCCATTCCTATAAAGATGTTCTATCCTTATTATTCCTAAATTTTTCCAATGTCTAAACCCCACATCCAATGTCGAAGGTTTAAACATAGGATTATTCATAATTGGTAAACAAAGTGGCATAGTTTCTAAATGTAAAGTCTTAATGATTTGTTTCCAGGTACGTATATTATTTAAAATTATAGGGTTTTCCTTATATGATTTTTTTTGTACCACCCCAGGGGCAAGGAGTATTGTGATTATGTCGAATGGGAAACAATCTTCCTTTTCAATTCTTAACCAAACCCGGTCCTGTTCCATCTGTATCAACCAATAATTAAAGTTCTTAATCTGAACAGCCCAAAAATAATATAAAAAATTAGGTAAAGCTAAGCCACCATTTATCTTAGATTTACTAAGTAATATCCCAATTTTACGAGTATGTTTTCAAGGCTAGAGGGTCTGAGTTATAGGCAGAGGTTGAATAGGCTGGGACTCTATTCCTTGGAGCACGGGAGAATGAGAGGTGATCTTATGGAGGCGTATAAGATCATAAGAGGTATAGATCGGGTAGATGCACAGAGTCTCTTGCCCAGCATAGGTGAATCAATGACCAGAGAACATAGGTTTAAGGTGAAGGGGAAAATATTTAATAAGAATCTGAGGGGTAACTTTTTCTCACAAAGTGTGGTGGATATATGGAATAAGCTGCCAGAGAAGGTAGCTGAGGCAGGGACTATCCCAACATTTAAGATGCAGTTGGACAGGTACATGGATAGGACAGGTTTGGAGGGATATGGATCAAATGTTGGCAGGTGGTAATAGTGTAGCTAGGGCATTTGGCTGGTGTAGGCATATTGGATAGAAGGGCCTGTTTCCACACTGTGACTCTGGTCCAAATATCTGAATCCCTGTCCCCTGCACCAATTCCTCAGTCATGCATTCATCAGTCCTATCCTATTGCTACCCTCATTAGCAAGTGGCAGCAATAGTATTCAGAGATTGTCACCCTTGAGGTCTTGCATTTTAGCCTAGCTCCCTATAATCACTGCTTAGGACATCATCCCATTTCCTATCTATGCCGTTTATGCTGATGTGCACAATGATTCTGGCTGCTCTCCCTCCCCCTTGAGAATGTTCTGCAGCTGCTCAAAGATATCCTGGACCCTGGCAAATGGGTATACCTGTTTTCCTGGGGAATGGCCAGAGGTGATTCCTCTCTGCCTATTCCCTTTCCTAATGGTCACCCCTCTATTCTCTGTCTGCACTTGTGTGTGACCACCTCTCGAACCCCTATGTATTAAATTCCTCACTCTCCTGGACGAGCCTGAGGCCATCCAGCTGCAGCTCCAGTTCCCTAACACGGTCTTTAAGGGGCTGCACCTGAATGCACCTCCTGCCGATGCAGTCCTCGGGGACACTGGACATCTTTCTGAGTTCCCACAGGCCGAGCACCCAAATAGCTTCCATCTCGTGCACACCAGTACCAAGTTGCATTCTGAAACAATCAAAAAATATTTGTTGCTTTATAGTATTTTGCATGGTTCAATGTGATTATAGAGGAAAAAAGTCTTCGGAGAAAAGAAGTGTTGCAGAAGTTTCTATTTTTGTAAGATAAGCCTTAAGTGGTTAAGTTTAAAATTGAGCTGGTGCTTGAGCAATGCAGCTCGGAGCCAAGGACAAGGGTAACGTTATTGTTTTGTCGATGTGCAGCCAGAGGAATTTGAAGTTGCATTTTCAACAAGGCAATTATTTTATATCCATAGGCAGTCAATATTGAAAACGTATGCAATCGTTCTAAAGATAATTCACGGTGCAAAAGATAAATGTCTATCTTGGTTTTGATTTAATGTTTTGTGGGTTGCAGTAAGTATAAGTATTATTTATAGATAAAAGCCATCTCTGAATTCTTTTTAGGAAGTATTGCTTGGTAGGCATAACATTCTGGGAATAGTCAGTTTATTTGATAGTTTCCACACAGAGATTCAGAGTTTCAAATTGATGATCTTTCATTGCATCTGGGGAAAGTTGGAAATGCAACAGGTTTTGAGCAGCTGCCAAAGATGCTTCCTGTCCTTCGTTGTTTTATAATATATATATATATATAAATATTTAAATTTTTGATTTCCGCTGTCTGGATTATTTCACTTTTGGAATGTTTATATGCAATTCTGGAAGGTATTGTTATTGGTCATTTTGTTTTCCAAATCCTAAGGAGCCTTTTGTACTGGTCTGGGGAGACTTACAGTGTTTTGATTTAAACTACCCTGTTGTACTGCACAGTCCACTAGTCCAGAGGCTTCTCTCCTGTCTCTCTGGCTTACAATTGTTGTTAATGTTGATTTTTGCATGGTGCCACAATTAGTAATAAGTTGCTTTGTTGATTAGAATTTGGATGCTACTGCTAACATCCAGGTAAGATGGACAGTAAATGCTAAAGTAAACCATTTGGAGATAAACGGCCAAATCCCAACTAAAAATACAAGGCCTTGGGGGCAGATGGGGGCACTAATGAAGTTTTAAAACTCAACAGTGGAGGACTTCAGTCTTTAGACTTTAGAGAAAGTGAGTGGAAACAGGCCCTTCGGCCCACTGAGTCGCAATCGCCCCATAGAATAGCATTATCCTACACACTAGCGACGATTTACAGAAGCCAATTAAGCTACAAACCTGTATGTCTTTGGAATGTGGTGGAAACTGGAGCATCAAATTTGAGTGGCAACTCAAATTTCACTGTACCTTAATTGGTACAGATAACGATAAACTGACCTTGATATCTGGAGAAAACCCACGCAGTCACAAGGAGAATGTACAAATTCCACACAGACATCAACCACCATACATTACTGTTTTTGCCTGTTTATGAGGTTTAAACAATCCTAACATTGGATTGAACTTTTTGCCAATTTTGCATTTTGTTTTTGCAGGCAACCAATTGAGCATTAGTGCCAAGTACATTTATGCTTCAGCGCAGCAAAATGGGTGTCATTAAATTCCACTCCGAAATTAGCACAAAAGTGGGTCCTTGTCCAGTACGTCAAGATGATCTGGAAACCACTCTTGAAAAGTGGACTTTCTCAAAGGAAATGTATGAAAGCTATGGATTCTTTAAGTGAAATGTCATTCAACAATTTTTAGGTGTGGGTGTGGGAGCAAGAAATACATGCGTTGGTGCAGAGAGGGAAGGTCAGGTTGTGCCTGAGAGGAAAAAGCGAATGAAGAATTTTGCTGCGACTAACTGTTGCTGTTTTGCTGTTTTCAGTGACTGGAATGAGCCCTCTGTCTCCATACCTGAACCTTGATCCTAGATATTTGGTTCATGTGAGTAGAAAATGCTTTTTTGTGATATATTTTAAGCTCTGTAATGATTGGAGCGTGTCCTATGTTTTATGAGTGAGACAGATAGAATAGAGTATGCTTTCATACAGGATACAGCTCAGATTAGTTTGCAGCATGAGTGTGCAATTCTCCAATCTATATTTCATTGATTAGCAGTTATTCGGTTTTTGAAATGTGGGCAGTGCTGGGAAGACCAGCCGTTATAGTGTGTACCAGTTGGTCTTGAGAATGCGGTGCTAAGCCGCCACCTTGAAGCAGTGTAATCTTTCTGGCAAAGTTGCTGTTGGGTAGGGTGGGGGTGTGGAGCTCCAACTAACGGGAGGTTGGTATAGCTAGCTGCAGCCTCAATAGTTCATAACTGATAGGAGCAGAATTAGGCTGTTTGGCCCATCAAGTCTATGCCATTCAATCATGTCTGATTTATCATTCCCTCTTAAACCCATTCTCCTGCCTTCTCCCCATAACTGCTGACACCTGTAGTAATCAAGAATCCATCTATCTCTGCCTTTAAAATATCCATTGATTTGACCTTGTTCTCATAATCCTCTGGACCCTCTCCAGCACCAGCACATCCTTCCTCGCAAATGGAGCCCAAAATTGCTCACAATACTCACAACTCCAGCGACCCGGGTTCAATCCTGATCTCATTTCCATTGGAAGTGAACTGCTTGTCCAATGTCTTCCACGGAGGAATGCTAGCCACAGAGGAATGGTCTGTGTTTCATCTAAATTGGCAATGGGAAAGTATTGGGAGGTGGAAAATACAATACAGATTTTACTTTGATGCTAATGCAAAGCGAGTGCTGTCAAATCCAGCAGTGGCAATGCTGCTGGCAAGTTTGTGACGTTTTGTACAACTCCTTAAAACTGGGTTCAACACTTTGATGGACCCAACCTCTATTTTAATCTCCTGTAGGTTGGGTGCCAGATCGAAGATGGCCTCAAGTGTGTTCTGTCAAAAAAGCTTTCTAGTGCCATACATACCTAATTGGGTGGGCGCCATATCTTTTAAGAGCGTGTGAAAGATACATCTTCTAGATGCGCTGGGACGCATCCTCAGTGATGTGACCTAGGGTGTTTCGGGTCTCACAACATCAGACACCCTCGCCCAGGCGACCCAGCCGGGGTTGATCAAGCCCCGACTTGCGTCCCAGCAGCAACTGCCAAGGATCAGCCCTCTTAATCCAAAGCCACCTAGTGGCCTTCTCTGCGGCTTCGCTTGCAGATTGAACGGCCCTCTTCTTTGCCAGCCCCGTAATGCCCAACTGGTTGAGGACTTTGCAGAGTGAGGCTTTGCAGGGCGCTCCACAGCCCACCTCTATGGGCTCATAGTATGTCTTCCAGCCTCTGTCCTGGCACATCTCCACCAGTTCCTGGTTCTTTGCACGTTTCCTCTCATTAGCCTCTTCAATGCACTGTTCCCAGGGCACTGTCAGCTCCAGAATGATCAGCTGTTTTGTCATTTTGGAGGTGATGATCATGTCTGGCCGGAGTAATGTGCTGTGGAAATTTCGGCTGTTTGCCCAGATCGACGTGCAGCTGCCAGTCAGTGGCTGTGTAGAGGAGACCCGTCCTTGTTTTTGGTTGTGGTCGGGGATTCTCTCCAGCTTTGACAAAAGTGATTGATTTCTTTGGGGCATGGGGGTGTTTGCTGTTACCGATGGCAGTGGCTATGCTCTCAGCAATCACCTTGAGCACTTGGTCATGGCGCCATCGATAGCGACCTTCCCCAAGAGACTTTGGGCAGCTGCTGTGATGTTCTAAGCTTAGCTGGGAATGGGAACCTGATGACCATTGTGGAAGAGAGAGAGACAAAATTGGCTATGGAAGGTAGGGATTTAATAAATGAGTCTAGTCAGAGGAATGAGTTGGAAAGCAGAGGAAGAAAGACTGGAAAGTGGTTAATTGTGTATTTAATGCAATGCTAGTGTCGTGTGAAGAGAGGCAACAGACTGAAGGCATGGAAATACTGTGGGAATATGATCTAGCCACTTCTGAAACATGGATTAAAAAATCAGTGTGGATTATGAGGTCTGAGGCAAGATGAAGGTTTAATGAAAAGGGGGATCAACGATATTTTTTAAGGACAGTTACAGCTGTGAGATAAATGATCTGTTCTAAATCCACGAAATAGACCACATGAGATGAGGAGAAATCAGTGGGATCATATTAAGGCCACCAAACAGGAAGATGACGATGGAACAATACTTATCTTTTTTTTTTCATTGTTGTCCTGAGAAATGTAACAACAATTAGGCAGAAATTTCAACTACCTATAACGTTATTGGGGACATCGACTGAGTAAAAGATGTAGAAGGCACAGAATTCTTGAAATGCATTCGAGAGTATTATCTTAAATCGGCAAGCGAGGCTATGGTGCTGGGTTTAATTTTAGGTAAGCATTGGTCCTCCAAATAGATGATAATGTTTATTTATTTGTTTGTTTATTTGTTCCGAACAAGTAAAGACATAAATAGGAATAAATAACAACAACAAAATTGAAATAGTCAAATAATTGGACATTCCAGGCAATATTTGCAAAGCAGTGAAAAGCATAAAGCAAAATATAAATGTCCAACACTTTTTATTTACAAGCTCGAAAAGGAGTGAGAAGAAGAATAACTTATTTAATCTCACCCCTTCTTCCATATTTAATAATTAATTAATTAATAATAATAATTATCACCATTATTAATAACATTACTTCTAATAATAATGATAATGTATCAATAGTAATGTAATATGTAACATATACAATATATAATCTACAATAGCTAATTATTCATTTGAGATACAATTTAACCGTAGATGTACCCCAGACAATTTTTAGAGAAGCATACAGACATATATATACATACAACTGATAAACACATACAAGTAATATGTATGAAGTAACCAAAACACATAAATAAATAAATAAACATTAACCCCTGTTTGTCAACCAACCCCTTCATCCCTGTGCCTTGTGAAAAAAAAGTTTTTTGTATGTCATTTTGAACTGGTTCATGTTTGGACATTGCTTTAACTCCACATTCAAACTGTTCCACAATCCCACTCCACAGACCGAAATACAATGTTAGAGTGAAGACTATGACTTGATGAGATTATCATAAGGATATGATCATAATGAAGTCATGGTGAAATCGCAATGCTGGTGCCACATAACAACAAGATGCATGGCCTTTGAAGAAGTAAAACTTCATGAAGGACTTTGCAATATTTACTTTTGTCTATTGTGACCATATTCTTATTCGGAATGTAGATTGATGAGATCGAGGTTAAGTAATTTTCCTATATGTTATTTCCCAATGACACCTGCTACAAATGTAGTCTGTTAGTAACCAGCTGTGTTCTTCAGGCTTCAGCCAGTTCAATGACTGATGGTACTGCCGGACTGATCTTGGCAAGTGTGCAGCCCTGATGCAGACGAAAGTTCTGTAACATAGAGTAGTACAGCACAGGAATATGCCATTTTGGCCCACGTCACTTCTGGTGCTTCTCCATGTTAAACATCACCATGGAACAGTATCTCCAATTGAGCAATGGTAGCAAACAGTCATCCACTTGATGATGCTCCATGGAGCCTGGAGGCAATGTTGAGAACTCCTCATGCCTGCAGAAATGACAGATGTGAGACGGAGAAATGGAAGAATCCTGGATAATGGCAGAAATAGTGCCAGTAAATCAGGACCACAGTTACATGCTGAACTGTGTGACTTCATTAGATCATTGAATTTACAGTACCAGCAGCTGTTGTGTAAGAAGCTTGGAAAAATTGCTCACCAAACAGAAGGCACAAAGGAAATACAGAGAACAAGGAAAGAGGAAACATTGCTTCAATTCTCTATTTAATCAACAGTTTTTAATACTGCACAACACTAAAGCAGTTTGGCAAAGAAACGCTTCTAACCTCATGGGGTTGTACATCCATTTAGTCCCTTGGGTAATGTGCTTTCTCTGATATTGTGCATGCTAGTTAGAATGAGCTCTCTTACATAACTCATTTTCTCCACTTCCTGTTGTATTTCCGTGCATCCAATTAAAAAAATAAATAAAATAATAAATGAAAATTTAAACTGGTTTAGAGTATGTGAATTGCTTGTGTACCTGGGATTTTGAGGGACAGCTTTATTTTAAAATAATTTTGCCAAATGGTGCATGTATGAGATTTTTGTTTTGCTTATGGCCTTTTCTTGCCGGGGTAGGGGGAAAGGTGGTGAACATAAACATAAACTTATATTTATTTGGAAGGAGGGAACACTTGTCTTTTGGGTTTTTTTTTGTGTGTGACCAAACATAACATTTTTCTGGACTTTTCTAAAGCATTTGATGTCATCCCACACCAGAGACTGCTTCGGAAGCTTGACTTCTACGGTATTCGTTTCAACACGAAACGATGGATTTCCAGTTTCCTGACAAAATGTCTTCAGCACGTGTGTGTGAACGGAAAGAGCTCCAATTGGCACCCAGTGTTGAGTGGTACACCCCAGGGCACAGTACTTGGCCCACACCTATTTTTGCTTTACATCCAAGACATCCATGAAAAATACTCAAGTACGACCTGATGATTGTTTGCTGTACCATCCAATTAAGTCAGCTGATGATGAAGATGCTCTCCAAAAGGATCTCGATACTATGGTCGAGTGGTCACAACAATGGGGCATGCAGTTCAACCCTTCCAAATGTGAAACCATGCGTGTCACCAGAAAGAGGAATTCAGGCGTCACATCTTACAACATACTTGGTGTCACCCTTGAAGAATCCAAACAAATCAAGTATCTTGGCATCAAATTGCAGAATGATCTATGTTGGAATGGTCAGACTCATCACGTAACAGTGAAAGCAACAGGTGTCCTAAACTTCCTGAGGCGCAACTTCCATCATTGTTCAGCTTCTGTCAAGGAGAAGCTGTATTTCACCCTCGTTAGACCTCATCTGGACTACGCAGTTGCAGCTCGGGACCCGTACACAGATAAAAACATTTCATCCATCGAACATGTCCAAAGATAGGCCACTTGATTTGTTACTAACACCTACGAGAGAGAGAAGCGAGTGTCATCAAACTTCCGAATTCTCTGGGGAGGAACCCTCTCCAAGACAGACGTGAAGCTCACCATTTGACCTGTTTTTACAAAATGTTAAATGGTTAGCTAGACATAGATCACAAGACCTACACCAACCCCAAACCAATTAGGAGCAGATGAGGGCATTCGCTCCAATTTGTAGTCCAGCCTCAAAGACAGATGTGTACAGCAATTCGGTCTTTCCACGCACTATTAAAGCATGGAATAATCTCCACCAAGCCACGGTTGCTCAGCCAGATGCAACTAAATTTAAAGTGGCACTTTCTTCCCAATAACCCTCTCTGGCTGAACCCCTCCCTTCACCACCACCAGTTTAAATTCCAGTTGGAATATTTTGGAGGACCAAGTAACCAAGAACCAAGAACATGCCATCTAGTGCCAGAATATTGGAACAACTGCACAAGAGCTACAAAAATCTTGAATCCTCAGGATTTTTTAGTCTGACTAGCAGATTTTCTGGAGTCTTGGAAATTATTCTAGTATTCCAATGTTCTTTTAATTATTTTTTAAGATTTTGCATAGTAGTTAATACACTTTAAACCCAATGAGTTTAAAGGGAGCGCACAAAATGCCCAGCGTGCCAGGTGGTGAGCCATCCAGATTTCCGGATATCGTGGATTATCAATTTTTCTGTAAGGGCCTTCTGATAGCCATTTCATCTCACAGTTTGGTTGATCTTAGTTTTTTATGTTGTTTCCATAGCATGTCCATCACTGTATCCAATTAGATTCTAATTAAAATCAATGCAGCAGCATACACTGCTGTTTGATCTTTTCCATTCTCCTGCTCTTTGCATCAGAGCCCCTCAACTAATTTTTCTTGAAATGCGTATCAATTTTCTTGAAGTTGTTGATGAATTCTGTACCCACTACGTCTACAGTCACTGTGTTTCAGATCACAACTACTGATGAACATGACTTAAATCTGGCATTTTCAACACGTGTTGCTGGGCGGGATGTGATGTTGGCATTGTGGCTGATCAGAGAGAGATGCATCATAAGATTATATAAAGACTAATTCTCATTTTTGCTTCTCTTTTTCAGGATAATGATGAATTTATATTACCAACAGGAGCAAATAAGACCAGGGGAAGATTTGAACTGGCATTTTTTACAATTGGTGGCTGCTGTATGACTGGTATGTTTGGATTCTTGTTATTAGAATAATCATGCCGTGCAAATTAAAGTTTAATAGACTCTAATTTTTACTGGTAGATGAGACCTTACAAGCAAGTTAAGATGCAGAATTGATAGATTAGTTCGGGGGGGGGGGGGGTGTGTGTAAGGGGGATGGAAATGTAAGCCATGGGTAGATATACAGTAGTGACAAACTCAATATTGTTGAGTTAGAACATAGAAGACTGTGATCAAATTGGACCTTTATTGAAACTAAGTGGTTCATGGTACATTGAGAGAACAATGGTATACTTGTGTGAGAATGCCTGGTAGATATTTGGTTTACTTGGTGTTACTTGATCTGGAGTTGTGTTATTTGGTCGGTTGCAATAGTTAATATCATTCTTAATCTTGAACCACCTACCTCTGCTTCCCAAACAAAGCTGCTCTATAGTAGTGGCCAAGGGAGGCACGGTGGCACAGCAGTAGAGTTGCTGCCTTACAGTTCTTGCAGCGCTGAAGACCTGGGTTCGATCCCGACTACGGGTGCTGTCTGTACAGAGTTTACGTTCTCCCCGTGACCGCATGGGTTTTCTCCGAGATCTTCGGTTTCCTTCCACACTCCAAAGACATACAGGTTTGTAGGTTAATTGGCTTGGTATAAGTGTAAAATTCTCCCTAGTATGTGTAGGATAACGCTAATTTGCGGGGATCACTGGTTGGTGTGGACTTGGTGGGCCGAAGGGCCTGTTTCCACGCTGTATCTTTAAACTAAGCTAATAATTTAATCTCTGCAGTTAATTCATTTTGCAACATTTCCTACTGACTAATAGTAAGTTTAATTGGAGATGTCAGGTCACTGGAAGTGGATGGAAATGTTTCAGCTCTGTGTGGAGCCTGGAAGAGATGTGCATTTTTCTTGCAAGTATGAGTGAAAAAATGCTGATGAGCATTCCACTGTTTCTGACCAATATAGGCAACACAAATCAATGTAACCTTGATCCACGGGGAATTATTTCATAATGGCTCCTCATTTAGTCAATATTTATGGTTACATACTGACTCCTTAATGTGGAAATGTATGCATCAGTAAAACAAGAGATTAATGTTTTTTCGTTGAATCTAACTATTTTAATGGAGCAAGTAATGCAGCTTGCTCCCCAGTATTAAGACAAAATCATCATGTGTCTATAATTCACTTCATATACATGTTATTAATTGAGAATTTGGCACCAGTTTCTTCAGGTAAAAGTCAGACTTTTTTTTAAACCTGGAATTTTCTGTATATTTTGTTTCGTCAGGTGCTGCTATTGGTGCAGTAAATGGCTTGCGTCTGGGCTTGAAGGAAACTCGGGATATGAATTGGTCAAAACCTAGAAATGTCCAGTGAGTATTTTTTCAGTGCAGACTCCTTTCCCAATTCTATAAAGAGCAAGGAAGGCTATACATTAACCATAAAATTTTGTAATCAATGTAAAGCTAAATTGATAAAGCGTGTAAGTGGTATGAAACGGAGGGACCCAGAAGTGTTTTTCTCCCAAACTAGGTTTGATGAAGGGCCTTGGCCCAAAATGTCACCTATTCCTTTTCTCTGGAGATTCTGCCTTCATCTAGAAGAAGCACATGCCATATTCAGATGTTTTTGTGTGAAATCTATTAGAAAATCAAGAAAGGACATTGTGTGTGCATTTATGTTTGGATATTTTCAAGATAAATCAATTTGTGTTTCAGACTAAAAGTGGTTTCAATGGCGCTCTATATATTTAGACACTTTGATAATGTAAAATCTATAATTATACATTTTAACCATGTACAATACCATTATTCATGTAGATGCGACCATGTATAAGTTGCAGATTTTCAATACTGTATAAATCTGTAACCTATTTCTGTTGCATGTATGTACAAGTCTGCCATTTTGAGGATAGCCGTTTTACATAAAAGCCTTCCTTGAATTGAAAATGCACATAGCTTTCTTACCTTGTCCCCATCCATAAGATTTGGATTAATAGTATGTGTTTGGGTGGGGGGAGGCAACAAAATGTAAATTTCTACAGGGCAGTAGGGATAAATGTGAAATCTACAGGCAGGTGAGCCTTGCATTAGTGATAGGGAAGTTGCTGCCTGTTACGTGTATCTCCATGAGGGGGAGCTGCACTTCTGTGCTGTCATTCTCACAGCTGGTGAATCTGGGTTCCTCTCTAAATCTTAAAGCTCCGAGCCAGAGGAAATGCCTTGCATGGATTTCAAGGGTGCAAATTCCATACTAAGCACATATTTTCTGTGGGGCATGAAGTTGTGATTGTTCTTATTGGAGTAAATCGGTGTCGTGGAGCTAAATTCTATTACGTGACTTATTGGGCTTGCAAATTGTTCCCGAAGTACTAATAAATGAAACCATAAAGCTTCCCTTGCATATCCTCCCATCTCCATAGGGTTGGCGCTGATGGCAAATCCGCAAAAGGTGCTTTCAAAGCAACCCCTCTCGCATGCCGAGGCCGGGAGAAGGGAGGGAGAGGGAGGTCTCCTGCGTGCGGGGTGCAGGAGGAGGAGGAGGCGGTGGAGCCGCTGTTCGGGGCCCGTCATTCGCTCCGACCCTTCGTCACCACGCACCTAGTATCTTTGCCCCGCAACCAAAGATACTGGAGGAATACAGCCACCGCCGACACAATACGTCAGTTCCTATTTGCCAGAGATGCTGCCTGACCCGCGGAGTTACTCCAGTTTTTTGCATTTCCCAGTATAAACCAGTATTTGGGTGCCAAGCCAGGCAAAATGAGTTGGAGTTTAGGTTGCCCGGTAGCACTTTCTGTGGTCAATGGCACCCAGGCAACCGCTAATTTTGAGCCCTGATATAATTAGTTATTATTAGATGAGGCCAAATTGGCGGAATTCCCAGTGACTGAGCAGTCTTGAATAATCACTTGAACCACAGTAACCGACAAATCTTTGCTCTAGGTTTATCATTTGGTACTGAAAGATTATATGTTGAGCAATGTAATCTTTTTTACTACATCACACAATCCAAATTCTATGGATCCTAAATCATCTGTCACGAAGGCCCACGTTTTTGCTATTTGGCATACAACATTTGTTGCTTCAATAACATTCGATATACCTGTGACATAATATTGAGAGCTGAATCAACTTGGTTGTGTTTTTGACCAGTTAAAATATATTCCTCATTTCCAACTTTTTAAGCCTGTATTGGTGCATTTTTTCTTTTGCATATTACTTACACTGATAATATCGCTGTATATTGCACTTAAATACCACAGTGTGCTGGGTTCTGGTTTTGCCAAGGTGTGCATTCTTATCAGGATACAGATTGTGAAGAAGGGTCTCGACCCGAAACGTTGCCTATTTCCATCGCTCCATAGATGCTGTCTCACCCGCTGAGTTTCTCCAGCATTTTTGTCTACATAAACAATAAGGTTTTGTTTCAAACATTGATGACTGAGAATAGCTTGCTTGCTCTCTGTGCTGAGAAGCCCTTGGGGTGGGGGAAACAATGCATGTAGTGTGTGAGAGGAAAAACATGAAGGTTGGAGCAAATTAATTTTGAGATGTTTTAGTAGAGCTTTGATCAACATGGTTTTTGTACCTTGATCTCTTTCTTGCAGTGTTGCTGAGTTGACAGGTTCTTTTTTGATTAGATTAGCAGTTAATTGTGACACAGGCACAAGATGTTTCATTAAAAATACCTCCCACCTTCCATTACATAGCTGGCAGATCCATTCAGCTGAAACTAGGAGAGGCTTGTGACTTCTGAGTGAAGGCTAAAGTCCATTGTAGCTAAGTGCTGGAGTCGGGTTAACTCCACTAGGCTTGAGTATTCAAATTGGTAGCATTGACTGGTTCCCAGCAAGGCAGAGAAATGTGACCACTGATGCCTATGGAGCAAGTCTCCATTGACATTGGGAGAAAATGAATATGGTTGGGGTTGTGTGCCTGCGTGTGAAGTACAGGCTGATTTCATTTCTCTCTGGTTTAATTCAATTGATGTTTGCATATTTTGTTTCTTTAATTTCTATAATTGCCCAAATGTTCTACAAGTGTCAACATTTGCATGCATTGAATCTAGATGCTGTCTTTTGCCAGTGGGCCTGCTGGCAGGATCTTGAAGACTATCAAGACAATCTACCTGTGCTATGAGAAGCCTGGTGGTGCACTGGGCCTCTGGTCAGGCTCAAGTAAAAGTGTGTCTGGGGAAACAATGAAATAAGGGGCAGATGATCCGATTTGAGGAGCTTCATTTCCCTGCCACTCCACTGAACACATTAATTTTCCTGTTTCTGCATTATGCAGAATTGGACAAAATCCTGACACTAAGCTTAAATACTAAATGGTTGGGGACGAAACAGGCTGGCAAAATAGACAAGTTATGATAGATTACGTTTAATACAACATAATATGAAATACTGAATATTTGGGGATGAAACTGAGAGGCAATACAAATTTAAAAACAAACTGTTGAAGGAACTCAGCTGATCAGGCAGCATCTGTGGAGGGAATGGACAGATAACAGTTTGCATTTGGGTCTTTGTACAGATTTGGGGGGGGGGGGGGGAAACTAGGCAGGAAATATGAGGTGGTGGTGGAGTAAGACCTGGTGAGTGATAGATGTTTACAGGTGAGGGGGTGATTGGCAGATGGGTAGAGATAGTGACAAGCTCTGAAGGAAATCAACAATCTGAAACATTTCCGCCTCTTTCCATGTGATTCTGTTTGTAGTTTGTTGGTTGTTGAACATGTGATTCTGTTTGTAGTTCTGTTTGTAGTTTGTTGGTTGTTTGTTTGTTTTTTGCACAAAGTCCGCAGGCATTGCCACTTTTCATTTAACTGCACATCCCGTATGTGTATGTGCCAAATAAACTTGACTTGACTTCATCTGCACATTTGTGTGTGTTTTCACAATTCTCATCTGCTGTGTTTTGCTTCTCAGTTCTAGCTCTGTCTTTTGATGTCCATCTCTGCTTGCATTCCCTTTACTTACCACAAGGTCATCTGAAATTAATTGGTCAACCATCTTCCCCAAGTCAGCACCGCCACTACCGCTTATCAGTCGGTCTCTCCTGACCTCCACCCTATCACAAAAAAAGGGAGGGAGGGGTGTTCTTTCCAATCCACTCCTTTTTTCCCCTATAAGTTAAAGCCTGCTTTATGATGAGTTCTGACAAAAGGTCATTAACCCAAAATGTTAATCCGGTTCCTCGCGACATTTGCTGCGTGACTCAGAGTATCTCGAACGTGCTTCATCTTTGTCTCCCATTAATCTTCGATGCAATACATGTTCCCTGCATGCTGCAAGACCCGCTGTGGCTTTAGATGTTCAGTGTCAAAATCATTTATTTCCCTTTAGTGTGAAACCAAATCACTTTGATAAATACAATTACGCCAAATGCCTCTTAGTCTGCTTGAAATGACCCCCATTGTCAGTAATCCATTTTGTGTAGCTCACTTCAAACAGAACCTCAGCCTGGAAGGATTAATTGTAAAATTACATTGCCTGGCACTTTAAATGGTCACATTGATGTAGCCCTATGGTTGCATTAATTAAATCCTTTGATAATGACCTCTAATTTTGTGAAATATAAGCTCTTTTCAATGTTTTTCCCAGCTTCAAGTTGTCCCAATGTATTTTACAACCATTGGGTACTTTTCTATGAAGAGTAGTCACTACGGTATGTCGTAAATAATTTGTGTACAGGAGGTACACAGTAATGTGAACAGTAGTAGTTTTCATTGGGTACAGAAAAGGCTGGAGAAACTCAGCGGGTGCAGCAGCATCTAAGGAGCGAAGGAGATAGGTGACGTTTCGGGTCGAGACCCTTCACTGCTAGTTTTAATTCACTGCTGATCCATGATGTCTACCATTTTGGCTCCTTTTGCGGATACAAATTAAGGTCAAAATTGAATGCCCAGTTTGCTGTTTTGTTTTCCTCTTTCCACCCATCTCTATCTTTATTGGCTTCCAGTCGAACGAGAGCAACAGACAACAGTGCAGGCTCTTGTAGAGAAGAACCTGATGAGCTACTTGGGGGCAGCTGATTTATAATGGTATCTCGCCACCAGTTGTTACCCTCACTGAACATTTGGAACAACACTACATTTAGTAAATGTTGACCTCCACAGCTACTGACTTTTCATTATCTGTAATTTCCCTAAGGTCGCCTAACTTTTCGTCATGTCTTATCAATAGTTGTACAGCTGTTTCAGCGAGTACGTGTTATTAGTCTGATCCGCCAAGCCCAAAAGATCGCTTATCTTTTTTTTCAGGAATGCTGCATTTATTGCAGAGAAATATCTTGTTTGTCCCTTTTTTTCCTCCCAACTGAATTTCATCCTAATTTATTATCGTTCTAGAAATGTATTGGTACTGCAGTGGTGAGCATTTGATATTCAAAGTTGAAACATCAATTAATAATCCTGCATTAGCAAACATGTATAATTCACAGCATTGATGAATCTATTAAAAAATGTTGTAAACATGTTAAAAATACTATTTCTACTAATTATGGTACTATCGACGCGTGGCGCCGCGAGTTCGTCCTTTCGCCAGCAGCTGTTCGTCCTTTTGACTTTTTTTTGTTTTTAGTATATCTAAAAGTATGTTTTAATGGGGGGGGGGGGGGGGGAGAGACTGTTTTTCAGTCACTTACCTCGGTAGAATGTGACTTTTCTCCTAGTCGCATTTTCGCCCTTCCTCGCAGCCTAACAGCTTGGATTGGTGCGGCCTCTCCCAGAGTCGGGCCCGGAGCTTCTAGCCGTGGGCGCGGTGTGGACTTTTCATCGCGGAGCCTGGGATCCCTTGCCGGGGATCGCCGGAGAAGAGCTCCGACCGCCGGCCTATAACATGGTGAAGCCGTGGTCTCCGGTAGGAAGCAGCCGATTCGGGACATCTGAGCCGCGGAGTGTCCGTCCGTCCCGACGTCGGAGTTTTGATCATCCCGCCGAGAGAGCCTGTACATCGGGCCGTCCGTAGCGGCGACTGCGGAGGTTCCATGGCCGCGACCACTGATGAACAAAGGAGGAGGACTGACTGGACGTTATTGTCTTCCACCACAGTGAACAATGTTGATTCCACTCTGGTGGATGTTCATGTTATATTTTATTGTGTATTGTGCTCTTTGTGCAAGTCAAATTCCACTGTACCTTAATTTGTGCATGTGGTAGCAATGTTACAAAATTTTGAGATTTTAAAAATCAAGTCTGCAATTTATCCCATCAGATAAAGCATAAAAAGAAGTTTAATTTGACACCTAATTTACTTTCATATCTTCAGTATTAAGAAAGTTATGGCCATTTTCATACTCGGAAATGAGCATCTTGCTTCCCATTGCCTTTCAATTGACTTAACTCAAAAGCTGTGATCTGGAAAAGTTAAAAGTCCATAACATTCTTAAAAATTAAGAGAACTCAATGAAATTTTCAGTTATTATAGATTGAAGCATTCTGAAACAAATATTAAACAATCTTACTTGGATTACCTGAAATTAAAGCATATAATTAGTTAGTTATCTAATTGTAGCTAATTACAAAATTCAATGAGTAGATCTAAACATCTATCCATTTCTTAAGAAAAGATAAACTTTTTTAAAATTGCCTAAGTGTCCAAATAACATTCACACAATAATCCACAATATAACATAATTTTTAAATCTCATTTTCATGAATTTCTGGGCCAAATGGAAGGAATTTAGTGTTTTATGCCTGTAAATTAATGGCCATTTAAATCAACTAGCGAGTGGGTTTTAGTGGAATGCGGTGGATTGGAACGTTGCGGTTAGCAGTGAAGTCGGGGTGAAAAATACTGGGGGTTCATACATTTTTTGGGGACCCCATTTCGCAACTTAAAAATATTATTAAAGCCTCCCGAAAAACCAACTTTTAATATAAAAATAAAGTATTTACCTTTTTTTCTCCCCTATGCAAAATGCTTCCGGTTGTCTGCGGTCACGGCTTTTGAAGGTGATTTTTAAATTACTCTAGTTAATAAATAATCTAGAGTAATTTAAAAATACCACCATTCATTAAATGTCGGAGCGATTTTTCTTCAGCAACCAAATCGCCCGACATTCATCGATTATCCAGGCCTGTGGAAAAACGGCACTTTAAGCCCGCCCCCCTCTGCAAGGCGCGAAAGTCGCGCACACGGGGAGCGGCAGAAGTGCAGCGCCGGTAAAGGTAAGTTTTGCAACATACCTACATGTGGCAATAAAAGTAAACTTGAACTTGATTATCCCATTTTCTACTACATCAGTTTAACATGTTCATTAAAATAACTATTGTATTTACTTCAATTTACTCAAGCTGATGATTCCAAGTATTTGGAAATTTGTTCTGACATCGACCCTAAAATTCCAAAAGCAAATGCTACAGCTTAAATGTGAATGATTCCTTGAATATTTGAAATCGGGTGACTTTATTTTGCAACGGTCCATGTTTGTGCAGCTGTGTTGGTTTGTGTACTGGTCATCTTATCAGTCTGAATGATGCAAATGGGGAATAATTCTTTGAACCAAATGTATGGGTTTTATGCTGTGACCCTGCATTTTACACGGCCCAATCTGAATGATGCAACAGTGACCAATGTATTTGAACAAATATGCTTAAAAAAAAAAAAAAAATTCCACCCTACTGTTTATATTTTTGTCCTCATTACTGCAAAGGCCACTAGAGAAAATTAAAACCACAGCACACTTTTAAATCCTATTGGATTTAATGTTGAATAATTGTGATAAGAGCAAGCACAATGTTTTGTTTAATTAATTATATAACTTAAGTGATATAAGTTCCAAAGGTACATGTTTGTAGATTAATTTGGCTTTGGTAAAATCATCCCTACTGTGTAGGATAGTTCTAGTGTACAGGGATCGCTGGTCTGTGTGGACTCGGTGTAAATTTAAAAAAAATAATAATAATTTCAATGAAACATAAATCTCGCTGGAAGTCTATAAGTTTTTTATCAATATCTTCTCAGTAATATAATGTGTACTTCAGACCAAGTGCAGATGTAACTTGGATTGGTAAAACAGAACAAATGTGCTTTGACATTCTGTTCTTGGAAGGTATAAGTAGATCCTGAGGCTTCTAGCCCTTGATGTAAAAAGGTCCATCTCTGAAGCTTTGGAGAGGATGCTGATTCCTGGAGGCCTCAGTTCCTCCTGGCATTGGTAAAATTATCCCTATTGTGTTGGATCGTGCTAGTGTACAGGCCGCCTCCTTTAGCTACTGATCGGGGGAAGTGGTTCTGGTTCATAATGTACTTGCTGCAAGGACCTTGGCTCCAAATGTGAGTTTTCGGAATCAAGTGGCAGCTTTTTTAAAAATTTTACTTGATTTGGAACCTCGAAAGTATGGACTTTTTATACTACCATTTATTTAACCTGTTTATAGTGGATTTCCTGACTGTGACGTTAATGATATTATTTCCCTTTATCCTTAAGCCCATTAACTTGCTGACAAACGCTTATTATTTTTTATATAAAGTTGGTACAAAACACATTTGTATTTTTTAGCATATCAACAGTCCCACTGGAGATTTGGGTAGAAAGTTTAGGTTGACAGCTTGTGGAAGTGCTAAAGAAAGTCGAGCACTAGTCTCGTTGGTATGCTTATGTTTCGCTGACACTTAAAAAATAAAAGGTTCCATGTGCCCTTTTGGTTGTGGGCAAAGCAAGAACTCAGCACTATTTTGTCTATTCTGTTTCCTGCATAATAATGTTTATTCAAATGAAAATTTCGGTGGATTGCAAAGTATTTTGGGATATTTGGTCACTAAGAACATTACAGAAATACATCTGTCTGTAGGAAGCATGAGAGCTCAGAATTAATTTTAGTTGCCAGAATGTATTAATCCCAAGTAGTGCATAGAAACATGGATGAAACCTTTTCAACAGCACTGCAGTTAATTGTGCCTGGGTCCGTGACATGTTTTGGGGAAAGGCCATTGATGAATGAATAAGTTTATTGGCCAAATATTCACATACAAGGAATTTGCCTTGGTGCTCTGCCCGCAAGTGACAACATGACATACAGTGATAGTTAGGAATGACACACAAAACATTAAACATTAATAATAAACATTATTGATTAAGCATGTGAATTAAATAAAATAGCAGCGCAAAAGGAGGCTACAGATTTTGGGTTATGAGTAGAGCTACTACTCGTGGGGGAAAAAACGCTGTTTTTATGTCTGGCTGCGGCAGCTTTGACAGTCCCGGAAGTCTATTCCTGCCTGATTAAGTTGAACCTGAGCTTTCCAATTATACTGCTCCAATCCATTTTTTATTTTATTAGTTGCACTTGGAACTCATTGTTACCACCCGTTTCATTGACCTTGATATTTTTGCTGACAATCTCCATACTCCACCCTTTTAGATTAGCTCTTATTCCTTTGATATGATCTTTTTTATTAAATGCCATGCACTGCCTACCACTAGCTGTGTACAATTTAGTGTATTGAATTATCAGAATAATTGCTGCCAGTTTTAGCGCTGCCTTTATAAATATTTTTTAATTACTTTATACAGCCTTGTTTTATTTCTCTGGCTTGTCCATAGTCAAGACAATTTCAACAGCTCCATTGCAGTGTTTCTTTAATGTATTTTGTTTCTAAACCCAACCCATGCAAAACTTTGCTTTGCTAACACCCACAGCTTATGACTCTGGACAATCATTTCAAAGAATCGTATTTCAATCTTTCCCACAGTCTTGCTCCACTGTTTTGCACCACCTTCCCACATCTCTATGGCCTCCATGATCCCTCTGCTCCTCATTCCTGCCTTCAATCCCTCAGTCAGGATTTGAAAGAAATCCCAATCCCTAAAGAAAATTATGTACAAAGGAGCTGCAGATGCTGGTTTACACTGTAGATAGAAACACTGCTGGAGTAATTCAGCGGGGCAGGCAGCATCTCTGGAGAGAATTGGGTGACGTTTCTGGTTAAGGCCCTTCTTCAGGCTACTTGTCATAGAATGATACAGTGTGGAAACGGGCCCTTCAGCCCAACTTGCCCACACCGGCCAACAATGTCCCAGCTACACTAGTCCCACTTGCCTGCACTTGGTCCCTATCCCTCCAAACCTGTCCTATCCATGTACCTGTCTAACTGTCTCTTAAACGATGGGATCCCAGCCTCAACTACCTCATTTGGCAACTTGTTCCATACACCTACCACCCTTTGTGTGAAAAAGTGACCCCTCTGATTCCTATTAAATCTTTTCCCCTTCACTTTGAACCTATGTCCTCTGGACTTCTGAAGAAGGGTATCAACCCACAAGATCACCCATTGCTTCCATCCAGAGATGTGGTCTGTCCCATTGAGCATTGTGTGTCTACCCAAAGAAAATTACTTGGCCACATTTCTCATCTTACACTGATCCCCTCTTGGTTGATCTGGATCCCACCTTCTAAAATGTGATGGGATTCCTGCTAAGTTTCAATGTTTTTGAAGACATCATTCCAATATTTATAAATGAGTGCTCAAAGCTTGTCTTATTTTGCAGAATCCTGAACATGGTCACGAGGCAAGGAGCTTTGTGGGCCAACACATTGGGCTCCTTGGGTAAGTGTGTACTTGTGTTTGTCAATAGTTAGTTCACATATTTGTGGTGGGGTGGGGGAGGGTGGATGGTGGAACAGTTTAAATTCTTGCCCAATAAGCATTTCTTGGCAGAATTAATGGTTCGTTCAATAGTACTTTATTGTCGCATGCACGGAGGTACAAAAGAGAGCATTCATTTTTCTTTGCATCAATTCTTTTGGAAACATTTCACTACTAAGAATAGTGTATCCTTGATTCACACAATTATGGTTATTTCATCCGCCCACTTTTATACCCCAACTTCAACAAATCCACACCTTTGAAGGTTGGAGGTTTGGCTGTTTTTTTGATTTGTGCTAAAAGCTTTTGCTTTTTTTTCCCCCAACCGTGACTACAAACTGTCAACTCTCAGAACAGGATTCTGCAGTTAGCAGTGACCCTCCAGTACTTTCCCCAGAGGCAGCGAGTCTTGGTCTGTGTTACCTTGCTATGGGTTGCTGACATGCCACTGCACAGTGGGCTCTGATCCCATCAAGTAACCTCAGTGTCATGGCACCTGTAATCAGGAGCACGATCCTTATTCCGTCTGACGTTCCCTTCTCTATCGTGCCTCGCTCTGCTGCTGCATCAGTCTGCTGCTGACAAGACTTACTCGAGGAGGAAATGAAATTGAAACATGGTCGACAGGCACACTCAGCTAGTTAGGCAGAGACAGACAATGTTTCGGGTCAACCATCATGGGACACGCTGATGAAGGGTCATTGACCTGAAAAATTGGCTGTTTCAGTTAATATTAGTAAAAGGAAGTGCTGATGGAATGCATTGCACTGAAAGCTGATTAAACCGCAGGGCAAGCACAGTAGTTCATTGTCAATCCCTGGAACTCTGATTCATGCCAGGTAACTTCAGAAGGCTATGAGGAGTCGACCTCCTTGATGAGGAGCTAGAATTACACACAAGGTGATGAAATGAACAATGATACATTATTGTGCCTGAGGAACATCAGTGAATGTGTGCTGTGCAATCATTTGTAGGAGCAAAAGCTTTTATTTTTAACTTTTCCAATGTTTTTTAAAACTGATTTGAAGTCCAAAGGTTACAAAAGAATTCCACGCTGGAGTGCCATTATTCTTTGAACTTACTAAAGCAAGTCTCTGACTTGGCCCTATAACTACCCCAGATCAATGAGATTTGTACTGCTTTGTGTTTGTATTGCCCATGGAACAACTTGTTATTTGCGTACCATGACATCTTGTTTTCCATGCCTTGAGCACCTATGTTTAAACCTCAGATAGACATAAAAATCTGGAGTAACTCAGCGGGACAGACAGCATCTCTGGAGAGAAGGAATGGGTGATGTTTCGGGTCACCCATTCCTTCTCTCCAGAGGTGCTGCTTGTCCCGCTGAGTTACTCCAGCTTTTTGTGTCTATCTGAGTTTTAAACCAGCATCTACAGTTCCTCTTACACATCTTGTATGTTTAAACCTCACTGTATGACCACATCACTTACACCTGACTTGTTTATGCAGCTCTCCTGTACAGCACGTTTGGTGTTGTGATCGAAAAGGTTCGAGGTGCAGAGGATGACCTGAACACAATGGCAGCGGGGTCCTTAACTGGTTTGCTGTACAAATCTACAGGTAAGTCCAATGGGATTCAAGGTTTCATTAGTCTAAAACTTTGCTGTCTGGTTATCGATCGTAATCTATTACAGTCATGTGTACTCAGCTAGTGAAAATCTTTGCATGTTATCCACTCAACTCGGCCTATACATGAGCACTATCAATACTCGAATACAACAGGTAGTGCAAAGAAAAATATACCAGAGTGCAGAATATAGTGCTGCAGCATTATTGTTAAAGCCCTGTCCCACAGTACGAGTTAATTCCAAGAGCTCTCCCGAGTTAAAAAAAAATCAAACTCGTGCTAAGCACGGAGAATGAACGTAGCTGGTACGTTGGAGCTCGGGGACGTCTCTTAGCGCTAACGGCAGGTATTCGGGAAGACTCGCTAACAACAGGTAAGCACGGGAAGACTCGTGAAGATCTTTCAACATGTTGAAAAATGTCTACGAGAGCCCCGAGTACCGACGAGTGGCCATTACTGTAAATCTCCGAGTTAGAATCGGGGCAAGCTCAGGAGAACTCCTGGAATGAACTCGTACCGTGGGACAGGGCTTTTACAGTGAAGTGCAATTTTTGTTTTAAACTACAAGGTCTGCGATGAAGTAGGCTGGGAGATCAGGACTGCACCCTAATTTATGGGAGACGGACTATGCTCTAGCTTGTGAGAAGACTGTTCCATTAGTCATGAGTCTGAAGAAGGGTCTCGACCTGAAACATCACCTATTCCTTTTCCCCGGAGATGTTGCCTGACCCACTGAGTCACTCCAGCATTTTGTTTATCTTCTGGTCCATTAGATACTGCTTCAAATTTATTATTGAGTTGGAGATATGTTTGTGCAAAATTAGGTTTCAAAAAGGCAAACTGAAATAATTAAATGAAAAATGACAGAGCGTGCTTAATGGTCTGATTACCTTGAGCTGTTTCTATGTACACACTGTGAATATTTCATTGGGTTTGAAAGAAGTTTTAAGTACATTGCATAATTTAGTTTTTGTATTTGTAAAATATTGCTAGGAAAGTCCAGCTAGTTATTTTGGACCAGTTTGAAACGTGCTGTAGTTCTCCAGACATTCATCCATCCATCCATCCTACAAAATGTTTGAGGTCTAGCTTCACTATATTAGGAAACTTTTATTTTAAGCTCCTTTCTTCACAGCTTATGCTCACTGATGTTATTGATCTGCCTTGCTATAGTTTAGCTGAAGAGCCAGTGTATCAGAAAATTCTGCCAAGACGTTCTGTAGACTACGTGCAGTGTAACATTTGTCTCCCCTTGTTTCTTTACCCCAGCTGGGCTTCGTGGGGCTGCACGGGGAGGATTTATCGGTCTAACTCTGACTGGACTCTACGCTCTCTATAACAACTGGGACCATATAAAGGGCACGTCTGTGCGACACTCCCTCTGAGGCTACACTTTGGAATTTGTGTGGGAAGAATCAAGGTGACATCTGAATAGGAAATAAGTGAATGAGACCTAACATCTGAATTGCATCAGCTTTTTAAAAAAAAAACCCATTTAAATACCTTATCCTTTTTTTTTTGTGATTTGATTTGGAAAGCACTCGCACATTGTGAGTGGATTGCACTGTTGTACCGGCTGATTCATCCCAATCTCATTGTGACAGTGAAATGAGCAGAATCAGAACAAGTCCCAAATTCCACCAGGCATGGCTTTTGAGATTAGCAGCAATCCCAAATAGAACGGATCAGTGTAGAATGACGCTCCGTTGGCAGAAATTGGAGACTGCACTAGCAATGAGCAGAATGATGCAACAAACATTGGATTAGAATCTCCATGCCATTATAACTGTTGGGACATTGCCACCAGACCCCATCCCTTTCAACTATTTTCAATGGCCAATTTTGTTCTTTAGTTGTGTAATAATGTCTGGATCGGTTAGAGATATCAATATATCATGGACTGCTCTTGACGTCCATTCTATATTAAATTCTGGCATTGGGCATCTCTCAACCTCTGCAGTGGTATAGACCTGACATTTACCCAGACCAGTGTGTCTGATATAGGAGCAGCAACGATTGTCCACACACTGTTCTGTTGGTCTCTGACGCAGCCAATTTGTCTGCTGTGACATAATTATGTTAAAGGAGCTGATCAGATGGTTTCCTCTCACTTCCTCTACTGTGTAGCACTTGCTGAGAATGGACTAGCTAACCTCTTGCCTTTGTACGGTTCAGCCCAGTTCTGTCTGGTGTTGTGGGTTAATGGAATGCTTCACTCGTCAGCATTTATAATTGTGTTGTGGGGTAGTAACAAAGTACTACAGCTGCTCCTACCTACTTGTTTTTTTTTCTTATCACTTCAGAATCAAGTTTCTTCCCAATAAAACAGAAAATGTGCATGCAATCGGTTTTATTGGTGTACTTCCCTTTAAATAAAGCTGTGTACTCAGTAATTATGTATATGGACATGCTTTAGAAAAAATGAGCAATAGTTGTGAAGAAAATTGTGACCTGGAAAGGGAAAACCAAGGTTAACAACTGAATAAAGACGTTGAGAATGGATGTCAAAGAGGGAAATTGTCTTCTGATCACTTGTAAAATATTGGAGGAATCTAGAGAAAGGTGCACAGGGACTCGGCAACGAAAAACCTTGTGGGCTGCTCCTTGAATTGTTACTAGTTATTTGGGTCAAAGACTCCATCCCTTTTTAACTTTTCTATTTGTATGTTTTGTTTTAATCAAATGTATTCTATCACGAGGAATCTAGTCACAAACTGTATGGCAAGCACAGCACAGAATAAAGGAACGCTATTTATTGTGTAAAAAAACATGTTCTGATTCTACTTAATATTGTTCACTAATGCATGCTGCTTAGTTCAAAAAACTATTTGTGTAAAACATCTCAAAACTGTCAAGAGCACCTATTGAATTGCTTTGGGAGATAGAGGTACCAGGCATATATGAAAACAAAGAGTAACCATTCTGAGACCATGGTTCTATACTGTGAGTAGTTTTCCTGATTGTAAAGACTGCAAGAGATTTTTCAACAGTAAGGTAATGGATAGCTATGGGTTTAATGCAGGCAAGTGGTACTGAGGTGAAAGATCAGCTCTGCTCTTAAATGGTGGTGCAGGCATATGGGACCAGTGCCTGCTTCCACGTCTTTATGTGCTTATCAAAACATTTTCAGGTCCTCCCATAGTCACGTACTTCCCTTGGTCTTGAAACCTTGATCCACCTGATCTTACAAATCAGATTTCATTCTTGGTCATTCCAAATGGAATTTAAAATCGAGGTTATCAACCCACCTGATAATGCTGAGTCCTAGTTGAGCAATGTGCTCGGATCTTCCAATTCCCCGCAGAATATTTTCCACCACTCTTATTTTCTACATAAAAGGACTTTTTTCATCATAGCTCCTTGTTTGAATTATTTATTAATGGCACAACTTCCCTTTCTTTACCTTGCTCTGCTCTTGTACACCTCTTTCTCAAAGTTCCCTCAACCTTTAATATTCAAAGAATGAAAATGCAAGTCACAAATTGATGGGGTGACCAGTGGTGATGGGGTGATGTTATGGACATCCAAATTCTCAACCCACCATGTATTCAATACCTTATCATGCAACTTTGCAGTAGTAATGCAGCAGTTGAGGACCTATCAACCCATTTGATGTGGCTATCTTTTAATTAAGGCAGGTGTTTTAAGCTAGTCCCATAAACCAGGATTGGCAAGGATGGCAGATTTTCCTGACAGTGAACCAAATGTGCATTCCCAACTCACTGGCTGCTTCCTGTTTTAATTTCCAACTTAAATTCCACAGCTGTCTTGGTTGGATTTTCAGGGAACAGTGCTGGTTGTGGGGAAACAAAATGTCAATTGAAACAGACACCAGGGTAGTCACAAAATACTGGAGTAACTGGATTCCTGGGATGGCAGGACTTCCATATGAAGACTGGATAGACTCGGCTTGTACTCGCTGGAATTTAGGAGATTGAGGGGGGATCTTATAGAGACTTACAAAATTCTTAAGGGGTTGGATAGGCTAGATGCAGGAAGATTGTTCCTGATGTTGGAACTCCAGAACAAGGGGGTCACAGTTTAAGGATAAGGGGGAAGTCTTTTAGGACCAAGATGAGATGATCATTTTTCACACCGAGTGTGGCGAGTCTGTGGAATTCTCTGCCACATAAGGTAGTTGAGGCCAGTTCATTGGCTATATTTAAGAGGGAGTTAGATGTGGCCCTTGTGGCTAAAGGGATCAGGGGGTATGGAGAGAAGGCAGGTACAGGATACCGATTTGAATGATCTGCCATGATCGTATCGAATGGCGGTGCAGGCTCGAATGGCCTACTCCTGCACCTATTTTCTATGATTCTATGAGCAGGACAGGCAGCATCTCTGGAGAGAAGGAATGTGAGACATTCTGGGTCTAAACCCTTCTTCACATATCAGGGTAAAAATTAGCAGCCAGAGGTTCAATGGGAATAGTCACAACCCAGAACAGTGGGTCATTGTTTAACAAAAAATAACAGCCCACAGGCAGAGAACTCGATTACATACAATTTTGTCTGAGCTTAATTTACAGATTTGTACAATATTTAATATAAAAACAGAGACACTTAGTTTTGCTGCAGCATTTTATTAAGATGATTACATTTAGAAACAAAATCCATAAATAAGAATGATTGCTGAAGCAATGTCAAGGTAGATTTTCAATGGAGAAGAAAATAAATGTAACTTAGTGTAGCTTCCATTTATTTTGATTACACAAAAGCAGTTGTGGTCGCAATAATGAAACTGATTACAACAAAGTAGCTAGTACTTAGGGACCAGAAAGGCCTGGAGAATCCCCTAAAGTCACATCACTGTAATTTAAGGACTTGATAATGACCCATTACCCAGATCTTTACAATTTAAATTAAAACATAATGCCATCAGCAAAGTGAACTAATGTGGGGAAAGAGAAAAGTTGATCATTATACTGAAATTGGGAAGGATTTCATTAAAAATTGAGTTATAAAAAGGACATGCCCACTGATGGTGAGTTTTCTCAAGACCAGTGATGTTGATGCCCTCTATGGCAACCTGATACTTTCACACACACATTCCACTGGCCTGTGGCAGGCAAGGCAGCAGAGCTGTGCCTTCCATCACCACCAAGCACATCTGTTCATTCGTCCTCGGCATATTGACAGATCCACCCAGAGCCTTTCCAGTCTCTTTATGCAAACGTCCTGATCTAATCATCAGGAGCAAACAGCACCTAAAAGAGGCCACACACTGAACTGGAGATGTCAAATGCAACGTAAATGCTAAGCATGTAGGCAGATCATGACTGGCCTCGGTGAAACCAATAGATCAGTGGTTCTTAACCTTTTTGGCACCATTACTTGCATACGCAAACAAAATAATGTATGTGGTATGTACCTTTGTTAGATTCCTAAACATGGGCTCAACAAACCGATATGTTATTTGTGTCCTCTTCATGACCCCCAGGTTAAGAACCACTGCAATATATTGGTTGGTTGGTTCCAACAATGTAAGAGATACGTTTTCTCCTCTCCTTCCTCCCTGGGTGCAACTGATAAATCATCCATTAGTGCTAAAATAATACTGAATAGCACCAATTACTTTGTTAACGATTACATTGAATTGTTTTTGACAAAACTAGTGACAGGAGACATCAATCAGTGGATGGCACTTTGGAATAGATTCTCCCATGCTCTTTACTTACACACACACACACACAAGACTGAAGCTTTCATGGTAACTGGTCAACTTGTCTTAGACTGGTTTTGCAATTGTTTTTCCAAATATCCCAATTTTTAAGAAGAAACTCAAACTGTGAAGCACTGATTTAGAAACGTCAAAACAACAGATCCAAACTATTTCAACCACCTAATGCTACAAGTCAACTGTTTAACTGGACTGAACAATTTCACCATACTCAAAGGCTGGCAAGGCAGCTTCGATGTCGACACACCAACCTCAGAACAAAGTGCGTACTGATCTTCTCTGAGCACAGGTTATACTGCAGCCATTTTATGGTCAATCACTGGATTAGTTTACTATCTGGCATGTTAATTCAAAAAAACATTAAATCCATTGCTTGATGAAATGTTAAATTTAGACTTGGCCTGTCAATACAGACTGGTGCACTATGTTCTCTGCTGCCAGCACTTGCTGTAACAATTCAAATGCCTAATGCAAGGCAACGAGGTTTAGGTTTCCAGTAGGGATTAATTTGTTAATTTAATTCACCACTCCCTTTTCTAACACTGTAACCAGTTGTACTGCTAACTAAATCGACTAGAAATCCTCCAATACAGGTCAAATCTAATGAACCTAATTCACCTCACCAGAAGCTATAATCTGTCTTGGAGGGTGTTAGCAATGTTACCAGTTACGTGATGCCTGGATTGAAAGTGGTCACCGTGGGGAGGAGGGGTGGGAATGAAGGAATCTCAATAAAGAATTCCATAGCATGTTGACGCCACTCAGTTTCACAGTACAACTCACACACAAAGGATTTGAACACAAGAGTGGTCTTCAAGGCAGAAGCAAGGAATTAATTCAGCAGAATTTCAGGTGGTGAATGTATCCGACGCGAGTCAGCCAATTCATCTGTGACGCCAATGGTTCAAAGCTACAAAGAGAAAAAAAAATGTTTTAATCAAAGATAAAATAATCAGATGACCTTTACTAGAAATAAAACATTCAGCAACCTTCAACAACTCTGTTCCAGCTGACTTATTTTCCCCTGTTACCTTCCATAAGTCATTCACAACAATCTGAGAACATTTGCTAGGACCAGTGTAAAGGTCTGTGCCAAAACAAACAGATTGGGGCATAAGGCAAGGCTGTTGGCCAACATGTTACAATGTTAACCTGCAATGATGTCAAGCAGCTGCTATTCAAGCTTTAATTATTAAAAGGTTACAGAGCACACTTCAGGACTAGAGCACCCCGATGATCGCTTAAACTAGTGAAGACTTGGACTGGAATGTAATACAGACTTTCACCTGCTTGCTCATTAACTGAAAATTAAGGATAGTTAAAGGCTGAAAATTAGGGATAGTTGGAAATGGGGTTTAGATCTTGTGCTAGGTGGCACAGCCGATGTAAAAGTGAAGGTGTTCATTTTTCAACAACAACTTGGGAGAGATCAGAGCCGAGTCAAAATGTGTCAGCCACACCTGTGCTGTAGAGAGATAAACCGTCGTACAGATGAGAGATAAAGTAAAAGACTCAGGAAGAGCAGCAAAGTTGGAAACTTGGGCTGTGAAATTCCAGGTAATTCCTTCACAGGCAACATCTTCACATTCCAGAATTTTGCCAATGGATTTCAAAAAAGTCAAACATACAAGGTAACAATACAAGGGTCTGAAGAAGGGCTTCGGCCCGAAACGTTGCCCATTTCCTTCACTCCATAGATGCTGCTGCACCCGCTTTCTCCAGCATCTGCAGTTCCTTCTTAAACATGGCAGCAAACCAAATGGATGGTAATAATATACTAAGTTAATCAACCAAGATAATGGTCAAAGGGGCAGATTTGAGTGCGAGGAACATGGTAAAAGATTTGTATCACTGGAATGGATCCCAATATACAACTTAGTCAAAATCCTTACTTTGAAGAGCACTGTTTATTGGTTGCCCCTACTTCAGCTAGAATGCAACAAAAACAGAGGAAAAAAAACAAATGGCAGGCCAAGCAGCATTTGTGGAGGTGAAGGGTCAATCCTTCAGTTCCATACCCTGCATCAGCACTGAGAATGTAGGTGGGGAGATAGTCAGGGGAGCGAGGGTGAGCAGTGCTCCCATTTTATGACTAATACTGCAACCTGGGAAGACTGAAAAAGTTAATGGTCAATAATGTTTCACACAGGCAGTCAGTTAGCCCAAAGCTATCACATTATTTAAGTCGACAAAAATTCTGGAGAAACTCAGCGGGTGAGGCAGCATCTATGGAGCGAAGGAAATGGGCAACGTTTTGGGTCGAGACCCTTTTTATTTAAGTACATCACTGAGTGTTCCTTTCTTCATTTACCACCCTGGTTCCATAATTACAGCATAATCACAGCTCCCTTGCTGAACATTGGAACACTGCTTCCATCGAGCCACAAGCTGCCTTTTACTGTGATCTGCAAGTGCCCGCAATCACTGCTCACTTGCCGACTACCCTTGCTGGGCTGACCAGTATCAGTGCCCACACAAGATAATGCAGTAGAAATCTATATTGCGTTGGTAATGATGGGTGCCTATTCGAAGAGTTCATGCTGTGGTTTATATCCCACAAAATTCTCTCATCATTGTTCAATGCACATTCCTCTACTGACCTGGTAAGAACCTTGGAATAGCCATTTCTCTGGAACAAAGGGCTCCTTATAAGGAGAAAACATATCGTCAAATAATTTGGATTGATCCTACATGGAAAAGAAAAAAATGCACAAATCAGAACGTGTTGTCAAGTTTGTACAATTTAAATGACAAGATTGCACCCCAACTCTTATTAGGTGTCTACCTACATCAGATCCAATTTCTCCCAACTACAATAACAAAAAGCAAGTTGCATGCCCCATCAAAAGCATTGGAAGACAGGACTTCACCCCCACCCCCCACTCAAAGAAGCACAAAGTTACCAGAGATCTTCCATTTTACAGATCAAGTGTAAGTTAAAGATTCCTTTATACCCAAAGAAACCCAACTGCTAGTTTTCTCGTTTCATAATAAACAGCAACCATGAAGTGAGACATAGCATTAACCAGTTTTTTTTAGACACACAGACATGCACAGACAGTGCACTCCATAATTTTTGGGACAAAGACCTATCATTTATTTACTTGCCTTTGTACTCCACAATTTGAGATTTGTAATATAAAACATCACATGTGGCTAAAATGCACATTGTCAAATTTTATTAAAAGCCATTTTTATACATTTTGGTTTCACCATTTGAAATTACAGCTGTATATATACATAGTCTCTCTCTCTCTCCCCCCCCCCCCCATTTCAGGACACCATAATGTTTGGGACAGTTAGGCAGTCCATTTGCATGAGTGACACTATATCATAGATACTAACCTTTACTGGAATCTTCTGACCAACAGAAAGATTAGAGAAAAGATTGGACACTTCAGGAATACCATTCAGTCCCTATGAACAAAAACAGTAAATGGTTTATGAAACATCAGGGAACGTTGATTATTGAATGCCGCAACATAGAAAGATAATTTCCACTGTACTACGTAAGCTGCACTGCACTAAACTCATGTTAACTGAATAGGGAATAGGTAAAACAGCCAACGTGGTTAGAGACCAAGCGTAGACTAGGCAACCGATTCACTAAACACTAGGCCTGCCAATGCATATTGGATCTCCCAGTTGCTAACCATTTGACCTTTCTGTCCTTGGCCTTTGGAAACCAATGCCTTCTTACTGGATCAGAATGACAAAATAAAAAGTACTGTAATACAACAACCTCTTCTAATCCAGTTCAACTCCAAGGTCGTAAGTATAGAATCTCTCTGGAATCACCTATTGACTGTAGAAAAATAAACTCTGATCGATGACATCTCCAACCATCAGCCAGTTTGTTTAATGCTCTATCACCAACGTGTAATATGGCATGACGCATTCAATGTTTACATGCATGGCCTTGAAAAGGGCTGTTGAGTGAATGCGATGGAAAGAGACTAATACATCACAAAAAACTCATTGATTCAAATAGAGGTTAAAATTCCAGATAAATCATATTGAAGCAAAGGGCAAGTTCTAACCAAAGCTGTTCCCAATTACGTACCAATGATCAGAACAGTTTCCATTGGTCAATGTGTCATTATGGGACCACTTTTTTTCCAATAGCTTTTTCACAATTGGGGAATGAAAACATTAAAGACTTATTTTCACAACCTGGGGTCTTTAGTTTTCAATCCCAAAATGTAAATATTCTTTAAATATAGATCTCGCCTATCCTGATATAATTCAATGTATATCAGTGGCAATGCTTGTGAACTGGATCACAATGTTATCCCACATTAAAGGGGTTTTTTTTTTTTAAAGTGCAACCTGGTGCGGAGACCAAGATGGGAATAGGGGAGCAGAATCAGTTAAGCAAAAATAAAATCTTGAATCAATCGAGTCAAACGGCTCCCATCACAATTAAGACTGAGGATCACACAAAATGCTGGAGTAACTCAGCAGGTCAGACTGCGCTTCTGGAGAAAAGGAATAGGTGACGATTCGGGTGGACACTCTTCTTCAGACTGAGAGCCGGGGAGAGGGAAACTAGCTTTATGAAAAGGTATAAAGAACAAATAATATCCAATAATATGTTTGGCTTAAGATTCCAGCATCTGCCGTTCCTCGTGTCTCCATCAATATCCACTATAGTAATAGGTCTCTTTCCTATAGTGGGGGCCCAATATATGACCCGTTTCAGCAGTGGGCATGTCAAAAAGAGTCAATAACAACACGATTAGGGCAGTACTCTGTTTTGCACTGGCTATTGCTTTTCTCACCCAATATTGAATTAGTTACCTACAGAACCAAGTGATAAATATGAATAAATCTATTACAATGTTTACCATAGCTCAAGCTAGTTTCTGGAGCAGGAAGGGAGTGGAGAGATTCTTACTTGTGCTTTCTTGCGCAACAAAAATTTATTTTCCACTTCAAGCTCCGCTCCCTTCTCAGGACCCGCGGGGATTTTGTGCATCCACTTATCCAGATTCATGGGTGTGGTGACTGGAGTGTTTGACTTCAGGTCTTCTAGTGACTTCACGGGAACGTTGACAGAAGACTCCAGGGGTGGTAGCTCTCTTGCCGATTTTGTCAGGGGGTGCAACCACTGGTCTAACTCGCTCTTCTCTGGCGCTGTGATGCCCTTGTTCGGCTGACCCGTCTGCACTCCATTCTTGTCCTTCCCTCCTTGCTTCAGTAGCCACCCGTTGATGGCTTCCTTCTCGCAGCTCCGTCCACACACACACGCAGAGAAGCTGCTGCAGGGCTCGTTAGCCTTGCACACGTCTGCAACTTGAATTGGCAGCATTGACTGCTGGAGAGGCCGTGCTTCACTCGGTGAAGCTGGTGGCGACTTCTTGGCATTCTGGTGCTCACTCAGGCATTTCAGCTTCCCAAGATTTTCGATTTCGATGGCTTTTGTTTGAACTCCACAGCAACTAATGCAGGATTCAGACTTGGACTTCAAAAGCCACTCACTGGCAATAAACCTCTCTCTGAATGGCTGGGTTATGGATTTCCACTTGCCTTTATCGCTGCTGTGATCGCTCACTTTCTCTACACGTGCGTGCTTCACATTGGAGCCACTCGTCTTTGCATTAGGTGGCCTCTTCTCTTTCTCCTCGTTGTCCACAACCTCCATGTCAAATTGGTCTACTAGCTCAAAGGTGGAAGAACTACTGGAAGACTCACTACGCTCACAAACAGGAGCTTCCTTGGAAGGATCGGATTTCTTCTCAGCAGGAATGAGCCAGTGCTCAAGGCCCTGACGATGCCCCCACGCCTGCAATCTGTAGTAATTCATGTCGATGTGGTTCTCACGGGTTGAACGAATGTATTGTCGTACAGTTGGTTTCTCCGTTGCGTCATTCTTCTGCTTGCTGGGAAGCAGCCAGTGCTCCAGGCCCTGCCGTTTACCCCAGGCCTGTTTTCTATAATAACCTGGGTCCTTCAGTCCCAGGTTACAGCTGGCAGTGGTTTGAGTGGATTGTTGAGCCATGATGTTCTCAGTTAGGTTGTTCTTTTGGTTACTGGGACACAGCCAGTGGTCAAGGCCCTGTTGACATTCCCAAGCCCTCATGTTTGTCGGTGAACCCTGTGGGAAAATTAAATACCAGAGTTAATTTCAGACAATTGCAACTGCTTTACACCATACAATGAATGTTAACACCACTCTGCAATCAATTACATTAAACTGTTCAGGGATGCTTACATACGCACTAAGCTTCAAATGCCAAATACAATAAAACTCCATTAATTCACATCGCGACACGGGCCTGGATGGGCAGATTTTTATACTGTCGAATGTTGTTTTATTTATTCCAATATATACTTATAATTCATTTTTTTAAAGAATGTTACACAACATTTCAGTAACGTCAAGGAGCACTGGAACTGGGGCCCAGGTGAGTGGCAAGTGCCAATGTTACCTGGTGAGGCTGATAATAACCAAATGTATCTCCAAATGATCAGACAGCAGCTTTTCAGTGCTTTGCTGTAATCCACCTGTCCCACAACTCAATGCCATAGTATGATCTGTTTTTCTTCTAGTGTTCCCTCCAACAAACATCGTTAGTTTGCCTATCGTTTTAGTAGATTCAATATCCACTATTGTTATCCATTTAGTTACCTATTGCCATCTTGTACATATTTTCAATTTCCACTATCCCTAGACATATTGAATTCACCTCTCCCCAATGAGCAACTCTTCTCTAAACTGATGATGTTCCCTACCTCAATAAAACTATTCAAAAATGTATTTGAAGTTCCAATTGTTGCCAAATCTGATTGCCCCCTCTCTGTAGCGTAAACATGATCAATTCATTACAAAGAAATGCAGCCCACGATACAAACCATTAAACATACATTTTTAAAACAAAAAATATCAAATTCACAATGTTTGGCATGGCTAGATCCTCACTATGCATTTAGTGCGATCTAATTAAGATTAAAAAATGTATTGGTAATTAATAACTAGATGGGTTAGAATTCAATTATAATAATTTTTTTATTATAGTTTATTTAATTGCATGCTGATAACTATTTGAACTCTGGCCTATGTAGTCATTAATTACAAATACTTTTATCAAACCACAATGTTACTTCATCTCTTCCTATGCTGACTAAGAGTGAAACTTGGCTTACCATGCCTATTACACCACGTTAAATCCAGTTTTACCAGTACCAATTCCAAAGCAAAAATGTTACGGCAATGGTCCTCAATAGTATTAAGTTATGCAATATAATAGCTGTCTCCTTCGTTCTAATGACTGACAGAACTTGCTCAGCAATCATAAATAGTTTCCTCAACAAAGCTATATCCTCTAAATTTGTAAATAAAATGTATTGAATTGGAGAGATTACAAAACACTCCACTTCAATATTGACACGGGGAAACTACTGATGCAGGTTTGGGTCTCAACCCCTAAACAACACCCACCCACGTCTACCTGACCTGCTGAGATACTCCGACTCCACTTCAATACCCAGTAGAGAGATGAACCAAACCACACATTAACCCAAGATTTAAAACAAAAATGGAAACATTCCCGTCATAACTGTCCTAAGGCAAAAGGATCAAGATACCTCACACCGAATTATTCATAACTAGGCAAAGTCAAGAAAGAATGTGTAAACCAAGTGTTACACAAATGAAATGCCAATAAATGTCATATCTTAAGAATCAGGATGTTGATCGAACATATTTCCCTTTCAGCATTCAAAGGGAACATTTGCTTCACTCGAATTTCCGTAAAACATTCTTGTATAACCACAAAACATACTTCCTGCTCTCCCATTATTTGGAGCACAAATTCTCATTCCAGGTGAAATGCCAATCAACTAGTATATGTAATTTGTGTATCTGATTGTTCATAATGTCATCTCTACATGGGAGAAGCAATGAAGAAACTGGGCAACTGTTTTGAAACCATGAATCCTGAGCTTCAAATCAGCCACCACTTTAAAACTTTATACGACTCTCCTCAGCCTCCTGGACACTCCAATCAAGCTCAAAACATAACTGTGCTTAATTGAAGAGTGGGTTGCATGAGTTCCAGGAGCCACAAGAGCAGATCCAGTAGACTGGAGTAAAAACAAAACCGGGGTCACTCGGCAGGAATGGTAGCATTTGTGGAAGTAATGGGGTGGTTGGTGTTTCAAGTAAAGACCCTACCGGAGTGAGACAGTACAAGGTGCTTGTGAGGGCAAGGCAGGTGAGGGAAGAGGCAGTGTACAGACAGAGCCATGTGGGAGAGAGGAATATGGTGGAGTTGGGAGAAAGCAGCATGTGGGTGACACGAGAAAGAAAAAAGATAGATGGAAATTGGAATGTGGCAAGTGGAGACAAGAGGCTGTGCATGCCAGAAAATGATAAAGGTTTAGAACACCTAGAATGTATTGTGCTGGGTAATGGGCAGATGCATCCTGGTGAAGGAAGGGGGAACTTGAGTCCACCAGGAAAGAGAAAGGAGCACAGGGAATAGTGATTCAGAAATAGGAAAAAAGCGGTCATACCCTTCGATTGTAGACTGACCAGGCATAGAGTCAAAGAGTGTAGAAACAGGCCCTTCGACCCAACTCGCCCACACTGACCAACAATGTCCCAGCTACCCTAGCTCCACTTGCCTGCGCTTGGTCCATAACCCTCCAAACCTACCTATTTGCAGCTACACAGGTTAGCAGTTTTTTTGACAGAATACGCAGGTTACAAATACTGCTGCTTCTACTTATGTCTCCCCCTTTTTTTTGCCATGATCTATTACTATACCCTTGTGCCTTGCACAACCACCCCTTTTGATATTTCCCTTCTCCTCCTCGCTCACTGTATCGTAAAACTTTTATCTTGTCCTGATGAAAGGTCATCCTGAGAGTATTTCCCCCGCCATCCAGATACTGCCCAACCTCCTGAGCATTTTCAACAAAAAAAATGTTCCACATTTGTAACAACCGCACCTTTTATTTCAAAGAATATTGAACTTTAAGGGTGGGGAAAGTTATTTCATTGCAACAGAGTTGCTGGTTGATGAACTCAACTGCTTGAAGTCATGACTGGCACGATTAACAAGCTGTTTGGAGACAGGATCAACCATTCTACCTTATATAGAAATGTATAAATAATTCTCGCTTAACACAATTTTGTACCATCGGTGTGGAGTTTGCAAGTCCTCCCGCCTTGACCGTATCGGCTAACTTCACCTTAAAAAGACACCTATTGGTAGGTTAATTGTCCATGGTATTACCCCTGGTAAGTAGTAAACGTGGGACGAGCAGACTGGCAGACTCAGAATAGCAGGGAGCCCTTTTGCGGGTTTATGCCTCCACGAACCTACAGCTAAACTGATACCCACCTGGCTGGGCTGCTTGAGTGGCCGATCTTGCATGTTAATGAATGGCATCCGCACAGCAGGGGGGCTGCACAGCCAGTCAGCGAGCGGGCACTCGTTTCCATTGGGGATTGCCTTCTGCAAGAAAAGAGCCACGGTTAATGCTTAGATGCATTAATGTAAATTAGATGCAAAATAACGTAGGTGCTGCAAATACTGAAGTCAGCAATACTGAATGTTAAACAGAATATAAAGTACTGGAGGAATTCAGCGGGTCAGACAGCATCTTGGGAGGCAATGGAGGATGACATTTTGGATCAGCACTTTTCTTAAGACTGGTTTTAGTATTCAGATTTCAATACTAACTTTAACATGAATGATATTTCATAGAACAGTGCAGCACGGTAAATAGGCCCTTCTGCGCCAAACATGGCACCAAGTTAAACTGATTCCATCTGCCTATAGGTGATCTATATCCCTCTATTTCACGCACTTCCATACACCCATCTATAAACTTCTTAAACGTCACTATTGTATCTGCCCCCCCCCCCCCCCCGGTACTCCATTCATGGCCCCACCACTCACTTGTAAAAAACAAAACCTGCCCTGCACATTACCGATAACCCCCCCCCCCCCCCCCCGTGCTGGACATTTCCACCTTGGGAAAAAGATTCTGATCGTCCATCTATCTATGCCTCTCATAAATTTATGTACTTTTATCATGTCTCCCCTCAACTTCGAACTTTCTAGGAAGAACAATCCACGTCTATCCACCAAACATAAATCAATAGCACGCTTGAAATGTAAAGACATTCACACAGTGTACCTCTCTTACAATAAGAACATATTATTAATTTTTAATACAGTTCACATAACTGATAGTTTCATGATTTTAGTTTCAAAGGGATCACAAAGTGCAAAGTTACAACTAATAGCAGCCAAAATTAAGGTACATGATAATCAAAAGCAGATAAGATTTATAATATTTGTAATAACTGATCATTATGAATTATAACCCCAATGTCCAACTCACTTATGAATTAGCTTACACCTCAGAAAAGGGTGCTTCACGTTTTTGGACAAATTGATTTATATGTTCTGCGATGGTCCTATTGGAATTTAGAATTTGAACCTTTGAGATCCAGATCAAGGCTGTAAGCACCAACATTACTCAACTTTATACTCAAAATCCTGATGGAATACTTTCCAGTATCTGTGCATTCCTGATGAGTTCAGTAGCATTTAGTAACTACGCCAATCCCAAGGTAATTTATAGCATTCATTCAATAATTGTATAATTAATGTAGTTTGCACTTTGTGTACACATACCATCAAACAAAGAATGAAAGAGGACAGCTTGTAAGCACAGATGAATCAAGATCAATAGAATCAACCCACTAGAAATACAAACAATGCAATGTGGCGCCCTGCATGTAAAAAGACAGTTTACCTTTGTCAGCATCGGTATTAAGCAGTAATCCAGGTCAGCTGCCATGGTGCAAGAATTCCTGCAATCTCTTTCTGAACCCTACATCAGATCAGAAATTTATTTAATCAGTTGATTTATGCAGCCAAAACATCAAGTCAATCAACATTGGTCACTGCCACCAATCTTAGACCCAGGGGTATACATAGCACGAACGGCAACCGATTCACTATCCAAAAATTTGGAACTCTATTTGGTCATCTGCCTTTTCCTTGAAAACAATTCAGCCCCAGAAACCAGATTGTTACCTCTGTTAAGATAAACATGGTGTAATTTCTCAATGAGGTTTAGAATACAAGCCAAAAGTCTCAGAATTCATTAAACATGTCATTATGAGCATGGGCACAGTCACAATTTCTCCCCATTACTTTGGTGATCAAAGCAACTTTTGCATGGCAGAGATTATACTTCTCAAGTAACTGTGTCACTAAGCAATTCCTATTGACACCTTTTAACTCGGGTATGAAAGAAGAACATTTCTTTGGGAATAACATAACAAATGTGCACAATCTAAACATACAAAGTTGCAGCTCTGATAGCAAGAAAATAAAGCTGTTGAGGAACTCGGCGTGTCAGCGAGCATGTATGAAGGGAAGTGGAATAAATGATGTTTGGGGTTGAGACCCTTCCTCTGGGCTTACAAGAGACAGGATCTAGGTAGGTGTGGGAGTCGGTGGGAATGTCATAAATGTCAGTGGATAGTTTGTCTACTGAGGAGCAGATAAAGGGATGAGGAAAGGGGAGAGAATTGGTCCAAGTAAATTTGATGGCAACTGGAAGTTAGTAGTAAAGATGAAAAAGATGCAAATCCTACAAAGGTTACATTTATGATAATAGTTGGTGGTTTTATTCTACAAAATCATGTTGGACCCAACCTGCACACTTACAACATCCAGTACAGAGAAGCCATTTTTCTCAAATATACCACAATGGTAACTTGCCAGTGGAGGCCTGAAGTACTGTGAAATAACACTTCATTCAACTAGTGAACAGAAAATAAAAGGATATTTTCTCATCTCAATTTATCCACATAATCAAAAAATTAAGATGCTTTGCTCCACTAATTTATTACAAAGATAAACTTCTCTTAGTTTAGTTTAGTTTAAATAAAAAGCTCTTATTGCAAGAAAGTTTAAGACTGTTACCAGAGTTTTGATGGCCCCGAAGCTTGTGATGGCTTGGCGGAGTGAAGGGATATCGGCTTCAAAATTCAGGAAGGGAGATTCCTCTGGTTTTAGGGTCAGGTCCTTCAATCTGGAAACGAAGTGTCAATATCAATGAAAGGAGGTCTTTTAGCCTATTTTCGGAAGCACGGAAATATATTCTTCGGCCCACTGAATCCGCGCCAACCAGTGATCACCCCGTATACTAACACTATCTTATACACGAGGGACAATTTACAATTTTACCAAAGCCAATTAACCTGCAAACCTGTACGTCTTTTGGAGTATGGGATAAAACCGGAACATCCAGAGAAATCCCATGCGGTCACAGGGAGAACGTACAAATTCGGTACAGATAGCACTGGTAGTTAGGATTGAACCCGGGTCTCCAGCGATGTAAGGCAGCAGCTCTACCGCTGTGCTACCTGTATGTCTTTTTGATTATTTATTTAATATTTAATGACTGGCCATTATTTAAGTCATTGAATCAAGATCCCTTAAGTCACAGAATCCCACTTTCCAGTTGTACCCAACCGTGCACTGAACAGAGCTTGCTTTCTTTGACACAACTCCCAACGGTCCCATTAGCTTTTTCAATTCCATGCAATTTATTCCCACTCGCATATCCATCAACAGCCCTTTGATTCTTCTTCTGCTTCCCACTTGCCAGTTACAGTAGCAATTAATCTAACATACCAGTTAATTACCATTTTTGCCTCTGGGGTGTGGGGTGAAACTAGGGGGCCTCTGCATGCAAGCATCACTCAGACAGTAGGAGCCAGATTCCCTGGAGTGGAGAGACAACAGCACTACTGTGCTGCTCCTGACAGCTACAGGTATTAAGCCCAAGAGAAAAGCCAACACTCCTCTCTAGAGATTGATTTAAATAAATTTCTATTTCAATATCAATAGCAAAGAAAAGTTGCCAGAATTTAAATCAACTCACCTCTCCAGGCAGGCTGTAATTTGATTGATTGGCTGGTTATTCTGGGGATATTCCAATTGATGAATAAGGCAATTGAACTGGCCAAGCAGCTAAAGGGAAATTAAAATTGCATTTACACAACATAAATTTGCATCACCATGTATCAAAAATTAATTTATAAGATCTATTGGTAGCTCAATGATTATATTGAAAGACTGGTAATTCAGAGATCAGTCCAAATCATATGGATAAAAGTTCAAAGTGCACCACAGTTAGCTAATAAATGTTGCATCTAAATTTACTGTCTGTTGTATGAAAGTACAGGATTTGCATGAACTGAATGGGTACATTAATCTCAATCTGAAACAAGGGGCAATTGCCTGACCTCACACCGTCTAGTTTAGCTGCACACACTCTTTACACCCATTGCACAACAATACAGTCAATCCTTAAGGTCATTCCATTCCTCAGCAATAAACAGGCAGGCCAGTCTGCTCAAATTTGTTATGAACAACAAATGCCAGAGGCACCCTTTCCCCATGAATTATATTATAAAATATATTTTGTGCACAGGGACCAAATGAGGTTGCCAGCTTGCAGCAACAGTAATCTACAATTACCAAAGAGGAAGAGGAAGCACTAACTGGAGAAGGCCCAGTACAGAGAAGGGACTTCCCCTTTGAATGGGGGAGTGGGGTTCATGGCATAAAGGAGCACAGTTTAATGCCTCGCTTCAATGGTCTCATCAGCAACAAGGCAGCACTATCTCACTATATTCCAGCCAAATTCCAGCACACATGATGGAATTCCAATAAAATTTTTGATTCAGAGGAAAGAACACTAATCGATTGGACAACCTGCAAGGGGAAGATTTGGTGTAGTTTCGCTCAGGGGCAAAGGCACATTTCCAGTATCACTATGAAACTAGATTTTCAGTTGCATCAAACCAGAGATTCTAAGTGGCCACTCCTCACATGATCAATCTCCGTGATCATAGTAATAACATAGAAACTAGGTGCCAGAGTAGGCCATTCGGCCCTTCGAGCCTGCACCTCCATTCAATATGATCATGGCTGATCATCCAACTCAGTATCCTGTACCTGCCTTCTCTCCATACCCCCTGATCCCTTTAGCCACAAGGGCCTCATCTAACTCCCTCTTAAATATAGCAAATGAACTGGCCTCAACTACCTTCTGTGGCAGAGAATTCCAGAGATTCACCACTCTGTGTGAAAAATGTTTTTCTCATCTCGGTCCTAAAATATTTCCCCCTTATCCTTAAACTGTGACCCCTTGTTCTGGACTTCCCCAACATCGGGAACAATCTTCCTGCATCTAGCCTGTCCAACCCCTTAAGAATTCTGTACGTTTCTATAAGATCCCCCCTCAATCTTCTAAATTCTAGCAAGTACAAGCCGAGTCTATCCAGTCTACATTTCAACATACATTTTGAAATTCAAAAACAAAGTAAAACCAGGCAGAACTCCATCTCCATTAAGATGCCATCAATGCACAGAATAAACAATTGAGGCTAGGGGTCAATTAGTCACCAAATGATAGAGATCAAATCGGCTTTCATAAGGAGGTGCAAAACACGATTTAAGGGGGGGGGGTGTTTAATGAAGAAAGAAAACATAAATGGTTACAACACTAAACATAGTTAAATATATGAAAACTGCAGAAAGGTGGTGCATGGGATCCCGTACGGATATGGGAATAAGAACAAAGATGTGTAAAATTCCAATGTTGGACCGACTTGGTTAGTATTGGTCAATGGATGGTGAAATGGAATTTTCTGCCAGACAGGAGATGGTCAGTTATTTTGCACCAGATCATGTCCTGTGGAGAAGAGGGACAGGTCAAAGAAGGAAAAAAAAAATGCAATATTATAGGTGGAAGGTGAACATAGGAGGAAGACAATTGGGGGGGGTGGGTGGGAATGAACGATTTAATGGAGGATCAGGCACTGACCACTACAGTCTGAAAGTCATTAGATTTAGCTTTTGATTTACACGCTGGCTTGATTTATTACTACTAGTTGGATCTGTAAGACCTTTAATGCAAGAGTAATTTTATAGAATGCAGCATCTGGATTGGATTGGACATGCTAGATGCAGAAAAACGTGTTCCCGATGTTGGGGAGTCCAGAACCATGGGGCCACAGTTTAAGAGTAAGGGTGGGCCTTTTGGAACTGAGATGAGGAAAAACATTCTCACCCAGAGAGTTGCTAATTTGTGGAACTCTCTGCCTCAGAAGGCAGTAGAGGCTGATCCACTGGACTCATTCAAAAGAGAGTTAGATAGAGCTCTTTGGGCTAGCTGAATCAAGGGATATGGGGAGAAGGCAGGAACGGGATACTGATTGTGGATGACCACATTGAATGGGTCGAATGCCCTCCTCCTGCACCTACTGTCTATGTATCTATGTGTCTTATCTTTACCCTACTGAATGCAAAAGATTATAATGAACAAAACTTTGCATGACCCCTCAAATGCACCCAGCTCTTACCCAGTAAAGCTGCTGAATTTGTTGGTGCAAGGATTCTTCTTTCAGCTGTTGAACAAGGTCAATCTGCTCCAAGAGACAAACCTCTCTACTCCGCAGGCACTCCATGTGACGGCTGATACAACTATGAATTTGAAATTTTACCTATAAAAGAACGAGAAACCAAACCATGGTATTAATTTCTTTAAAAATGTCAAACACCTATATAACAATGAAATGCTACAGACTATAGTTAGGGTATGTGGATAGGGAACACACAGGGTAAATGCACAATCTTTTATCCAGAGTTGGGGAATCGAGAACTCGGGGACATAGGTTGAATGTGAGGAGGGGCGGGGAGAGAGAAAAGATTTAATGGGAACCCGAGGAGCAGCAATTTATTTTCAAAACACAAAGGGTAGTAGGTGTATGGAACAAGCTGCCGGAAGTGGTAGTTGAGGCAGCTATTATCACATTGTTTAAGAAACATTGATGACAGGTACATGGATGGGATGGGTTTAGAGGGATATGGGCCAAGCGCAGGCAGGTGGGATTAGTTTAGATGGGGCATTTAGGTTGGCTTGGGGCAGATGGGCCAAAGGGCCTATTTTCATGCTGTATGACTAGACTATTGATTTACTTTGTGAAATTAACATTGCATTTGCCAGTTAGTTGTTGCCCACCACTTATTATAGTACACGTTATTTTACCTCTTGACTGTTTGCTTTCATTTCTTGTTCGGCCTGAATGATGGTGTTAATGGCCATTTCCAGATCTCGTTTGGCCTGCATACAGTTAGTTAATGAATCCTTGAATTGGATGCTGGTAGTTTCCCCACCTTGGGCGTGTGTTGGGTTCATCTTGGTCTTAGCTGAAAAAAAAGTGGTGTCACGATAAATTCAACTGCGAGCGTGGGTGTGCAAGATTAGCAGGGAGGGTTTCACACTGAATCAACCCTCACCAAATAACAGAACTTTAAAAGCAGCTCGAGGTTCATCAGTTAACTTACAAATGGCATGTCCATGTTATTCCAAATTTTGTGCACGCAGGTTTTATTTCCAAAATGTGTGTCAATAATCTAATACCTCCGAAATTTTTGCTATTCAACTGCAGCTGCTGGTTTAAACCAAAAATAGACACAAAAAGCTGGAGTAACTCAACGGGACAGGCAGCATCTCTGGAGAGAAGGAATGGATGACGGTTCGGGTCCAGACCCTTCTTCACTGCAGATGCTGGTTTAAACCAAAGATAGACACAAAAAGCTGGAGTAACTCAGCGGGACAGGCAGCATCTCTGGAGCGGAGGAACAGGTGATGTTTCGGGTCTGAAGAAGGGTCTCGACCTGAAACCTCACCCATTCCTTCTCTCCAGAGAAGCTGCCTGTCCCGCTGAGTTACTTCAGCTTTTTGTGTCTATCCTTGTTGAACAACCCTGTTGTAAAGTTTTGGATCACAAAAAGTTGTCACAAACTCATCAGTTAACTTGAGGAACATTGCTGCTGACATTTGCATGCACAAGCTAGGAGGAATTCCAATAATTCTGCATTTTAAATATCTTAAATTTGCAGATCATCCGAAATCGACTTTGAAACTCAATTCTAAATTTTTTAAATTGGCACAAAATCCCAGCAGTTGGATTACTGAACAGTTTATCACTCAATAGCACCAGCCGATTCTAAGCATTTCCCAATACAATAGCACATATCTGTAAACGCAATATCTCTATTGATAGAATATTAAAAGGTCTGAAATAGGTTCTCAACCCAAAACATCACCCATTCCTTCTCTCCAGAGATGCTGCCTGTCTCGCTGAGTTACTCCAGTATTTTGTGTCTGTCTATCATCGAACATTAAAACACTGCAGGTTTGAGGATTCACGACTAAAAGTTATTAAGCTAAATCCTCGCATGCACACAAATTGCCTCAGTACAAATATTCAGAATAAACTTTCATCAATACTTCTTGGCTCCGGCCTTAAGTTGTTCATAGTTCATTTTCTGTGACAGAATCCTGCAGAGGGTAATCATATGACGATAAAAGTAATCTAGATTAAAATCTTTTGGAGAATCCAACAAAGGATACTCGTCGAGAGAGAAAACAAACAATCTGATGAAAAAACTCCGCGGGACAATAGCATTTAGTGGGGGGGGGGGGGCAGATGGAATGCAACTTTTCGGATCAAATCCTGCATCAGTCCAGACCCGCCGAGTTCTTCCGGCAGTAAAATGGAGACAATAAACTACAATGCTGGAATCTTGAGCAGAAAACAAAGAGCTGGAGGAATTCCGCAGAATGTTTGCCGCTCCAGCTTCCAGCATCTTAAGTCTCTTGATTCATTATCTTCAGAGACGTTTGTTATCCCATGCAAATAACATATTAAGGTGGAATGGGACAACACTAAAAATGTCTTATGCTGCTGCACAAAGCTGGTGGGGTGGCATTCTTGTCCAAATCTCGTCTAACCACAGCTTCTTAACCCCAACTCACTTCCTTGACTTCAACCAACTGTCTACTAGCATAAACTGAACACTTTAGGATGCTGTGCACGCCTAGTTGGAAATAGCTTCTGTAGGGAAGGAAGTCAGATCCCTGTCGCCGATCAGTGCAGGCAAAGCAACCGTGCGGCCGTCTCAAATGACGAAGGACGGGGTATGGGCTGAGCAGCACAAGTCTGCGCCGTTGAGGGCGAGGGAGAGGGGGGGGGGGGGACGGCGGTACCGGGGCCGTCGAACGTGGCGCAGGCCCCGGGTGTGGGAGTCACTCCGGTTCCACAGGGGAAGGGGGTGAAAGAAAGGGCTGAAAGTCCCTCCGGGCGCAGGCTGCGCTCGACCACAGGCCAAGACCGTACCGGTGAGCAGGACGCCAGCAGTTACCCCCCCGGTCACAGACTCCGTCTCCGTCTCCGTCTCCGTCTCCGTCTCCGTCTCCGTCTCCGTCTCCGTCTCCGTCTCCCTCACCTCCGCCTCCACCGTCGCCGCCGCTTCACAACCGGCCCGCCGCGGCTATTTATACCAGCACGCTGGCCTGCGCGCTGACGTCACGCAGACCCGGGCCACGCACACAGCACGCAGTCCGCCACAGGCTGATCGCCGGCGTGCACGTACACAGGCCCACCAGGGCAACCCTGCAGCAGCGAATCTCCAGCACACGTAATCTTTGGTATCTATCACTGGCATACAGCACTGGGAGTGAGTGCACAGCTGCTCAGATAAGAGTGACCAACTTTGCAACATTTTCCAAAAAGAGGCAACGTCGACCATCCGCAATGCCACTTCCACAAAAAAAATATTTGATATTTAAATAAATCAGGTTAAGGCGAACAAACATCTCACGAAATGTAGGAAAGAGCTGCAGATGCTCGTTTACACCGAAGATAGACATAAAATGCTGAAGTAACTCAGCGGGACAGGCAGCATCTTTGGGGATGAGGAATGGGTGACGTTTCGGGTCGAGACCCTTCTTTAAACTGAATTCCTCATCTCCAGAGATGGTGCCGGTGCCGCTGAGTTATTCCTGCAAGTCTCATGAATTTATTCACTCACCCTTTGTATCATCAAGAACACAAAGGGGATAAGCACTATTTTAAGCAGCATTTGCAAACATTAACATGAGCGTTTAGGTGCAAGAACCAAGAAAAAGGCAGGTGCTGACAAACAACCTAAAATTTTAATTTAGCTGCATTCTTTACAAATCCCAACTTGCCTTGAACGTTTCCTTGTTTTTTGCTTTCATTCCGATGTGCAGGAAGCTATGGGTGAAACAAGCTTGCTGAGAGAAAAGATTTCAGAAACAAGGAACTACAGATGCAGGATTACTAGAAAAGATCAAAAGGGCTAGATGGATAGGTGACGTTACGGGGGGGGTCTTCTTCAGACGGGGGGCGGGGGGGGGGGGGGAAGGGGGAGAGAGCTGGAAGAGAGGGGATAGAGAAAAGCTGAAAGAGGTGGATAAGAGATTGTACTTGTTCATGTGGGCACTTGCAGAGGCAACAAGCCAGATAGATGTTTGTCATCTTGTCCAAATGAAACACAGCTAACAAACAGTACTTAGTCGCACCAGCCTGCATTGTTCATCAAAATCATGGGAGGAAATTGAATTCTTACTCTGGCAACAATGGGAATGAGTTGTAAGTTAGAGGTTTACCAGAGCTAATACCATTCTGTGTTTAAAAAAAATGCTCCACACATCCACTGTGAACTTTGTCCCTACTGTGCCCTCTAGTCTTTTTCCCACTCAGCTAAAAGGTTATGCCAGTCTAGTCTATCTGTGCCTCATCATTTTATATATGGCAAACTTGTAGGTTAAATGAGTTTGGGAAGTGTGGGATTATCCACTTTGGTGCGAATATTTAGATAGAAAGAGAGATTGGATTGGCCTCGGGCCAAAAGAGGTTTACCAGAACGCTGCCTGGATTGTTCTTTACAATTAACTATCAGGCGAGGTTGGACATTACTGTGTACTCTCCTCCAGATTTGGAGTCAATGCCATGTCTAGCACTTACTCTTTTGCTTGCCATGCCCTAACACTGACATTTTTCGTAAAGAACACTCATTTATTTCTGAAAACCAACATCTAATTCTCTCATTTTATCTCTGTACTACCCACTCCCCTGACATCAGTCTGAAGAAGGGTCTCGACACAAATCTCTGGCATCTGGAGTTTTCCTGCACATCTAATTCTCACCTCCTATCTAAATATTCTTACCAAAGTGGATAATTTCACATTTCCCATCATTTTACAAACTCATTTAACCTACAAGTTTGCCATATATAAAATTATGAGGCATAGATAGACTAGACTGGCATAACCTTTTAGCTGGGTGGGAAAAAGACTAGAGGGCACAGTAGGGGCAAAGTTCACAGTGGATGTGTGCAGCTTTTTGTTTTTAAACACAGAATGGTATTACCTGGAATGAGCTGCTACTGATGGTGGAGGCAGATACAATAGTGGCATTTATGAGGACTTCAGGTAGACACATGGATATGCAAGGCAGGATATTGATCATATGCAGGCAGAGATTAGTTTAATTTGTTGTCATGTTTGGCACGAATATCGTGGGCTGAAGGGCCTACTCCTGTGCTGTACTGTTTTGTGTTCTATCTTGCTTTGCAGATTGCTGGTGCAGCTGACGTCCAAGTTCTGCAGTAGATGGGTTCCTAGAAAACAATTAGTGGCATGCCTGAGCAAGCCTTAAGAAAAAGAGTTGGGAGAAAATAAACTTCTTGCTTACTTTCATTCACATACATTTCGTGGGAATAAGTCCTATATCCAGCTCAATTTTTTGGGTAATGATTCATTAATTCAGTAAGGGTGAAATTCCAATAACAGAATGTCCTATTATAGAGGTAATCTGAACTAACATGCTAATGATTTTTCGTTACCAAATTTAATTCCCAAACCTCTTCATTTTCTTTGCTCTTGGTTATGTTGTTAATGTTTTTAAGAGTTTTTAATGTAAAGTCCAACAAGATATTTGACTTAATTCCTTACAATCTGTTAGGTTACTAGCATTTTATTTACCTTACCTTTATCAATATTTCTAAATTCTCTCAAAATTGAGATTTTTTGCAACTTCAATCCAATACCATCAATACCTTTTAATTAACCGATGATTGGGCAGTCATTGAGAATCACTATATAGTTGGATGTTTACTACTATTTAACAATGTCATATATTTGAATCAACATTTCCCAATTTACTGTCACCAACTCACATGCCCCCAACATCCACTTAATTGTCTTTATTTAAATTTGACTTGTTTTGGAGAGGTTAGACACATTTGAGTAGCATAGTTTACTTCAAGGTATATTAATCTTTGGCCTTCAATCTCCTTGCAGAGATTATGCCTTTTCTTGACCAATACCTTTTGTATCGTTTATTATTTGCCACGTGTACCAAGATAGAGTGACAAGTTTTGTTTGCATGCTAATAGATAACAGGGATGCGATTTCGCTGGTTCTCCATTCGACCACTTAGACAATAAGAACACTTACGTCAGGCTGTAATTCATCAACTACAGATCAGCGTTCAACACCATCACCACCAAATGTTATCAAACTGTGGGAACTAAGTGTAGGAAGGAACGGTAGATGCTGGTCTAAACCAAAGATAGACACAAAATGCTGGAGTAACTCAGCGGGGGCAGCATCTCTTGAGAGAAGGAATGGGTGACATTTCTGTCGAGCCCCATCTTTGGACTGAGCGGGACTGAGAGGGACTAGGTCTCTCATCCCTTTGCAACTGGATCCTCAATTTCCTCCTTGATAGACTATAATCAAAATGAATTGGCAACAATACTTTCTCCTCAATAACAAGCACCTCAGGGCTGTGTGATCAGTCCCCTGCTCTACTCACTCTATACACATTCACAGTTCCAACGCCATCTTTAAATTCGCCGACAATATCACCATTGTTGGATAAATAACAGATAACAATGAACGTAGGAGGGAGATTGAAAGGTACAAGAACAACAATCAGCAAGACCAAGGAGCTGACTGATGATTTTAGAACTTGACTTAATCGACAGGTTGGCAGTGGAAAGACCAGTTCAAGTTCATGGACATGCACATCTCTGAAGATCTGCCCTGGTCCCCACACAGTTATACAAGCAAAACAAAGCCCATCAACACCTCTATTTCCTTAAAAGATTGAGGAGATTCAGTACATCGGCAAAAACTATCTTGAACTTTGTCGAGGTCTACGATACAGAGGATATTGACTGGTTGCATCACGGCCTGGTTCGGCAGCTTGAAAATCTGGCAAACCACCCTGGCCATGTTCTCATTTTACTCCTACCATCAGGAAGATAAGAGTTTGAAAACCGTGACCACCAGGTTCAAGAATTGCTTCTTCCCAACAACATCAGGTTCTTGAACACTACACAATGCTAACTTCAGCCATGAACAATGGACTGTCTTTGGTTGCACCAAGGACGTTGTTTTTTCTTGCATTCGTATTGAGATTATTAATTTATTGAATTTTTGTTCATAATGCAGTAAATTGGAAGACAGAACTACACCCTAGCTTATGGGAGGTTTGTGCAGTGGTCTGATAACAGCAGCAAAGAAGCTGCTCCTGAATCTGGTGGTTTGTGCTTTACATGATTATAGTGCAAGACTTTTCAACGAGAAACAACTACAACTGAAACTACTGTTTAAGATGGAACTACAGATGCTGGAAAATCGAAGGTGGACAAAAATCCTGTAGAAACTCAGCGGGTGAAGAAGGGTCTCGACCTGAAACGTCGCCTATTTCCTTCGCTCCACCTCACCCGCTGAGTTTCTCCAGCATTTTTCTCTCCAACTGAAACTACTATTAAGTCCAAATAATGACACTGGAGTTTAAACTCCACACAACCCTGTTTCCATCTGAAAACATCTAATCTGCCAGCATATATCTCTAATCTATTTTCTTTCATGTATATTTCTACTGCCCTTTAAATGTATCTAAAATAATCACCTCAACCAGTCACATGGTAGCAAGGTCCATATTTCTGCGATTACTTCGTGGAATTTATTACATGTATAGATCTGGGCCCCATGTGGAAAATCAGCTTTAAAACCACCTTATTGACTGCAAAAAGACACAGTTTCTCAACAAAGGGAGTGGGTGGCATGACACAATCAGTAAATAACATAAGATCCCTTCCAGCTGGAAGGTAAAAGTTTATTTTTAAGACACGCTCAGCAAATTACTTGGATTTTGCCCTCATCCACAATCTCCATTAGATTTAGAAGTTAATATTGTACAAAACAATCACTGTTAACAACATGTTTAAATCCTTGTAAATAAAGCAACAGATATCAATTTCCACAGTGCTCAGGGAGGAAAGCATCAAGAAAACTTTATTTTATACTTTTTAAAATGCAGATGATTCATTTGATTGTGTCTATTCATTATTTTGCATAGCCCAAATAAGAACCACAATGTGAAAATTCAGCACTAAATGCAAGCATTCTTGTGTACATCATGAATGGTGAAAAACTCATGTATAAACCATGCATCAGAAGTTTTTAGTTGTGATTTTCGATTAGTGGAACATTAAACCTCCAACATTTAATGTTCCACTCTGTTATCAGGCTAGGATACTGTCCAAATCACCTCTAACCCACTGCAGACGTTGTACTTTGTCTCTGGAACTGGTGGAACTGAATATAGTTCTCAATGTTGAGAACTATATTCTGCACTCTTTATCTTTCATTTTGTTCTATCTGTTGTACTTGAGTTTGGTATGACTGCATTTATGTATGGTATAATCTGATTTTATTGGATAGAATGCAAAACAAAGCTTTTCCCTGTACCTCAGTACATGTAACAATAATAATAAACCTAAACCTAATGTACAGCCAAATATATCTACTGAAATAATCCAAGTCCTGAAACTTGCAGCCAGTGGCAATGTTCACCAAAGCCCTCAAAGAAAGCAGCATACAAAGATCTGTTCATCTGTAATGCCCCTCCTTTCCCAAAATCAGCTTCCATTGATCACCAATCAAACGGGATTGATTGCACTCAGTAACATTTGATATCATCTGAAGAAGGGTTCCGACCAGAAACATTACCCATCCGTTTTCTCCAGAGATGCTGCCTGACCAGTTGAGTTACTCCAACACTTGGTGTCTATCTTTGATATCATCAAGCAGGTTGAGCAACAAAAGAGAATGTTTAAAGACCACGGAATTTGGAATGTTATCATAAGATCATAAGAGATAGGAGTAGAATTAGGCTATTCGGCCCATCAAGTCTAGTTCGCCATTCATTCATGGCTGATCTATATCTTCCTTCTAACCCCATTCTCCTGTCTTCTGCACATAACATCTGACACCCCATGTTGAGCAAAGTAAACCACAATATTGTGGTCAAGGAAATGTTCAGAAAGACTTGTGAATAAGGGCAGCATTGTTTCACTCATTCAAACCTGGCGCGGGATACTTTGTAACTTTGGCAGCACCCTTTACATGGTGACTATTTGCATACCTTGGGTATGCAAGCAAAGAATTTCATTGTGACGTCGCATGTGACAATAAAGTATTCAATTCAATTCTGAAATAACTATTTAAAAAAAAATACTTTAACAGGAAGAATAAGTTGATGTTCTGGGATTTCAAAAAACAGGCTTCCATTTACAAGGATCTTAACAACACATCTTGTACAGGAGCAGACTAATACTGAGAGCAGCGTCTGAATGTTCACAATTAACCTCACACATCCATAACGAAGAGTCTGCTCTCAGTTTCAGTGTAGAGACAATAATTTCACGCCATAACCACAAATGGTTTGTGCTATTGTCTTTGAATAGAGACCGGGCGTCATTTCCAGTTAAGCAGGTTGCGTCTGAAATTTATATCGATCAACAAGGAAATCAGGTTTGTTTTGTTTCACATTTGTCACTAAATTTCCTTCATCTTACTTGGCACTAATTCAAAGAAACGATCACATTTCATGTGTCTTTTTACAATCGTGGAGAGTTTTTGACAAACATAAGTATTCCCTTTTTTACACCAATACGCTGTTCATAACAAAAATATACCCATCACGTGAAACCTAATAAATAGCAGATATAAATTAGATAATTTCACCTAAAGTCAAAAACATTTTTCATAATGGACAAATTTTCATCGATTTCCCACAATTTTGGACATCGAGTTTCATTAAAAACTCTGCCACATTTAGTCATGAATATTTAATTCATAAATAAACTTCATATGGCCCCTCATACATATACGTTTTGATAATGGTCTAGGGAAATATCTTCATCTAAGTAACAGAAAGGTAATACAGTACAGTAACGATCCCGTAACGGTCGTTGTGCTTGGTGTCCATTGTCACAATGACCGTTCTCGGGGGCGGTACGTCCGTAAGTTAAACCACGGAGGTTCCAAAGCTCTAATGCTTTTCAAACACCCCGAGGTATCCTCTGGTACTGGCGATCTTTGGGTGAGTTGATTATTTCTTCTTATTTTCCAATTTAATATATCGAAAACATCGTGGCGTCAAAAACGCAACAACTGTTTACGATATATTTTCCGACTTTTTAAAATGACTTAGAAACTGAGTCAATCTTCAATTTAGCAACAACTGTCTCTTGTTTACCCGTCATACGGACCAAGTCGCTAACTTCATTCCTTCGTGTCAACCCCTGGAAGCTCCACAACGACCGTTATGGAGACATTTTACTTCCAAACAAAATCAGCCCGAATCAAACGATCTGACAAATCATCGGCCATCGATAGCTCAAATACATAAGGTAATATACCGTTTTAAACAAATGCATGGTTTTTGCTAATAATGTAACATTCGTTTTCTGGGACACCAAACCCTTTAGTGTCCACCGTAACGAACGTTTGTGTAGCGCACTTTGCAGTGTCCACTCAGATGGATGCAGTATTCTACTAAATGATTAGGTGAAACGGTGTTTGCAATTTTATTGTCCCATGTGGTATTCATAAACATAGAAATGAATAAGAAATATGTGTACTTACTGTGCCAACCTGGTCACTGGTGGCACCACGCAACAACCGTTACACAAAGTGTATTTGTGTATTCTGATGCCATTTTCAGAAACTTGCCATCAATATGCTATCTTTTCTTATATTTGTTGTTGATACTATGTTAGTCATGAACCCAATAAAGTGCTGGTCAACGTTTTTGAAGGAATTTGAAATTTGACCCCATTTGCCACATTTTTGTGTGCAGTATTGTAAAAAGACACATATATTAGTCACAGAGCACTAAAGCGGACCCTTCGGCCCAACTCAATTTAGTGCATTTCGTCGTTGCCAGTATAGCCAGTATAGCATTCTACAACTGTGCCCTCAAGCCAATAGTAGATTCCCAGACATTGTGAATCGACCAAAAATCCTGATGGGCCAATTTCCTTTCACAACTTTAGATAAGGTTCATAGCTGACTGGTTTCTGGGAAATAAAGAGCAACTACCAGGAATACTGAAGATCAATTTGTTCTATCCATGCAACCCCAGCCAAATTAGATTAATTGCACTTGCACTTTAGACAATATCTCTGAAGAAACCTTCATTTGAAATTTAAACATTCAAAAAAGTCAAGCAAGATGTCCATGATGCATAAATTTTCACTGACTAATCATGGGTTTTATGTCATTTTCAACGGATGACAGCCACAAGCACTCTCTGAATTCTAAAATGTTAAATGCAAAGCAGTACATAAAAACATGGTGTAAGTGTCAAATACTAAAGGGAACATGTTTGAGGTGAGAGGGAGATGCAAATTTACACATGCACGCACAGTGGTGGATGCCTGGATGCTGCTGCCAGGGTTGGTGGTCGAAACAGCTACAACTGCAACGATTTAATAATATGTAGACAGGCTGGGAATAGAGGGATATGGACCACAAGGAAGCACTAGATTAAATCAACATCATGATCAGCGCAAACATGGGGGGCCGAGGCCCCGTTCAACTGCTGTACATTGCTATGTTTCTATGTAGATGCATCAGGAAAACCGTAAAATTGGTATTTCAGAACCATTGATAATTGTTAATGATTCACAATTAAAGACATCATCTGAGCTGTGGAGGGTGAAAACTGCTTTGGAGATACAAGACTTTGGAAAACAAATGAACTTTAGCCCCTCTGCAGTTAACATTTACTTGACAACACCTTGGGTGCATGTATCATTACAATAGGAATTGAAAACACTCCTATATTCAAAAGTTAAATAGCTGGTTGGTGATACCTGGCATTTCAAGTCAGTTGATTGAAGATATTGCATGGAAAAGGCAGTATAAAATATGCCACTTGGCCCAAAGCCACCCATATAATGATTATGTACCTAGAGGAGCCCATGAATGAAATGGCACTAGATTAAAAGCTGTGAGAACTTCTACTGGATTGCATTGCTGCAGACTCCTATGAAAGTACTTCTTTATACAGTTGATTGAATTGAATTGATTGAGTCATGCTATCTTTCTAATTGCCCAGCAGATAACTTTATCAATAGCTTATCCCCATGGCAACCTTGTTGTCTCTCAATCATAAAAATCCTTTCTATCCCTCTTCCAATCTCATTAAACTAACCTGTTTTCCCTTCCTATTTTAATGAAAGTTATTTGACCTAGCACAGTAATTCTATTTTTCTTTCAGTAATAATAATTCCTTTTTCGGTCTAACCTACCGAATAAGTGGCAGCGGTGTAGCAGGTGCACTGCTGCCTCACAGCTTCAGGGACCAGAGTTCAAATCTAACCCATGGTGCTGCCCGCGTGGAGTTTACAAGCTCTCTACAAGACCGATTGGGCTTCCCTGCGTACTCCAGATTTTCCTACTTCCCAGAGCTGTGCTGGTACGTAGATTAGTGGATGTGGGCAAGCTTTTGGAGAATCTGAGACAAGCTGTTGAGCATCTGTGAGAGAATTAGTTACAGGAAAATATGTGGGGAAATTGGATTTTGACAGGAAAGCTCTGAGAGCCAGCATAGCGTTAAGGGGTCTCTCTGTGTGATTTGTGGAAACACAAATCTTTCCTGCATTCTCTAATTTGATGTCAGATTTCTGGAGTATTTTGGTTTTATTCCACTAATGCAAGTATGGTAATAGTGTGCACTGTAGATCTTAGAAAAGTCTTAGTGTCTCCTTATTAAGGAGCAGAAGATGGTGTTGTGCACAAATTGGCTGCCACCTTTCCCTGTATAACAGTGATTGCCACTAATGAAGATTTTTTGAAAAGAAAAGGGGTTTATGATGTCCAACGGATGTGAAATATGTAACGTAAGGCAAGTTGTTTCCTTCTGTCTAACCAGGTTCCTGGCAATCTGCCACAGGCATGAGCAATGGAAATGTCTCAGCAGCTTATATTCCACGTGTTACTTGTATAATATTTCCATTAAATCAGCAGAGCCTAATTGTCCTGTTATAATTATTACAGGTTATGTGAGGTATCATAAGACATAGGAGCAGAATTAGGTAATTCGGCCCATCATAACTACTCTGCCATTCGATCATGGCCAATCTATTTTTCTCTCACAACCCCATTCTCTTGCCTTCTCCCCCTAACCTTGACTTCCTTACTAATCAAGAACCTATTGATCTCCGCTTTAAAAATACCCAACGCCTTGGTCTCCACATCCGTCTGTGGCAATAAATTCCGCAGCATCATCTCCCTCTGGCTAAAGAAATTCCTGCTCATCTCCATTCCCATGAAAAAAGCCACATGATAAAACCCACTGAACTGAAAAATCAAAAGTAAAATCACAAAGGCAAGTCAGTTCTGAAGAAGGGTCTAGACCCGAAACGTCGCCTATCTCCTTCGCTCCTTAGATGCTGCTGCACCCGCTGAGTTTCTCCAGCTTTTTGTGTAACCCTCAGTTCATAAGGTTGTGTATGTTTATACTAAATACAATTAACAGGGACCTTGCATTTTAATACAAAACAAACCCCACTGTGAGATAATATTCTCCTAAAGGATTATGTACTCAGTGATATTGTCATCATCATCTATCACTTTTCCATAGAATAATACACTCGCCACCCTTTCTGGGCTGTAACATTCTAATCCTAATCCTAAAAAGGGAGAAGGCAGGAATGGGGTACTGATTGTGGATGATCAGCCATGATCGCAGTGAATGGCAGTGCTGGCTCAAATGGCCTACTCCTGCACCTATTGTCTCAAGGAATAAAGCAGGTTCAACTAGTCTGCTGGGAGTACAATTCAGTTGCTTACACACAGATCTATGGGAGAGGGCCTGGTGAGTGGTTGAGGACAGAGCCCCAAGGACAATTTAAACATAGGATGCATCTGACAGAACTTGGAACAGTGAACTTGTCAGCTGATGGCTCAAGCATGTTGATTTGCCGAGTTCCAGCACCAGACTGGGATTACCAGACATGGATAATAATAGCATGCAAGATAAATATTGTGTGCCAGACAGGTTTTGTTTGATATAGTTTCCTCCTTTTTAATTTCTCTCCCTATAGATTATACAAGCATGTTTGTGGATTTTATTTTCAAGCTACAAACCATTACACACAGACCCTTTCTCATCTATCACTATATATTAACAATGGTGACAATTACATCGCAGAGAAAATGACCATGGAATAGATGGGTCAAACTTCTAAACCAGTTTATGTCCAAATTAATGTTCAACACAGATTACTTCAACCCCACTTCACATTAACCAATTAACAAATATAACTTGTTTTCTGCCTTGTCAAGCACCATCTACAATTTTGTTCTTCATTACTTAACGCACAGTGCAGTAGGATGGCTGGACTATAACATTTGAGGAACTTAATAAACACATTTCTGTAGGGCCCCCTCATCAAATACCAATGCCTCACCTGTCAGCCTACATGACCCTTCACCTGCCATCACCTCTTCTATTCCACCCACCCCCCTGCCTTCCCTCCCTCATACGGCTACCCACTCCCCCCTCTTCATCTCCCTCTTTCCCTCCACCCCCCCATCATTCCTTACCTGCCACCTCCCTTCCAACCCCCCACCCCAATCACTCACTTGGGCCCCCACCCCTCACCTGCCCCTCCATTTCACACCTGGCACTTTCCCTCTCCCCCTCCATTCATCCCCTGGCCCCCACCAATCACTCACCTCCCCCTCATCACCTATCACCTCCACCCCAACTCTTACCTATCACCTCCCTTTCCACACACCCCTCAATTGTCACTATCGCTGGCCCCCTTATTCTTCACCTGCCTCCTTCTCCTACCCCGGCGATCTGTCCCCTCTTCACCCAGCCCCTCCACTCCACCCCTCAGCCGGCCCTACCCACCTCCCCCAGAGGAGGAGCAGCCGCCGCCGCCACCACACCGGTCCCTCACCCTCACCCTCACCCCCCGCCATCTTTGAACCCTCCACCCGCTCCCCGCTGCCGGTGACAGTGCGGCTCCCACTGCGGCCACTCATCCACCCGCCCAGACCAGACCCACTGACCCGCGGCCACTCACTCATTCACTCACCCGCGTCCGTCCGTCCCGCCCGCCCGGCGCCGCTTCACCTTCACCCTCGCGCGTCCGTCCGCCGGCACCAAGTCCCGCGAGACCCAAGGACCCACTCCGGACCCACCCACCCCGCGGAGCCTGAGGGGGTGCTATTCTCCTCACTGCAATCAATAGAGATCAACATCCTTACAATTAACAGGAAATCAGAATGTTATTACATCAATTATTATTACATCCAGTATTTTACAACTAACAACCACGTTTATACCAGTGCAAGTGTCTACTGTAATTTGTATTGTGTTACAGGATGATAAACCACCCCTATTATTCCGGTATGGTTTGGTCCTCAATCCATTCGCATTGATGACGGCGCTCCCGCTGGTCCTCCCAGTCTGCCGCCCCCCAGCGTCCGGGCGGTCACACTGCATGATGCCTCTATTCGGTCCGCAGTGTGGTCCTGAGCCTGCAGTCTAGGTTTACAATCAGCTGTGTAGAAAGGGACTGCAGATGCTGTTTTACGTCGAAGATGGACACAAAGTGCTGGAGTAACTCATCGGGACAGGCAGCATCTTTGAGAGAAGGAGTCCACACCTGGAACAGTGGATACAGTAGATGAGGTTGGAGGAGGTGCAAGTGAACCTCTGCCTCACTTGAAAAGATTGTTGAGGTTCTTGGATGGAGGAGGTATCAGGACAGGTGTTGTATCTCCTGTGGTTGCAGGGGAAAGTACCTGGGGAGGGGGTGGTTTAGATGGGAAGGGATGAGTTAGCCAGGGAGTTGCAGAGGAAACAGTCTCTGTGGAAAGGGATGGAGATGGCTGGTGGTGGGATCCTGTTGGCGGTGGCGAAAATGTTGGAGGATTATGTGTGGTATGCGACATAAATCTACTGACTCCCACAGCTATCGAGCTCACTGTCTCCATCACAGGAGATGGACTATCGACTGATAACTCTTATAACTTACTCCCACAGCTATCTAGGTTGCATACAGCACAGACAGACTGTGTCTCAACGAGAGGAAACATTAGTTTGCAATGAAAGAGAAGGTAGGGATAAGTAGAACAGAGAAAATATCTCAGACATAGTGAGACAAAATGAGTACATGTGGCGGTTAGCATCAGATTATTCTGCTTTGACTTTGTCATGTATTTTGAGCAGAAGCTTACCCTAAACAGAAGAAGAAGTATACCATTTTACAAACAATTGATAATGACGAGGCAAATTTCCATTCTGCAGTTTTGTGAATCATAGTCATTTTGAGAGAAATTCATCCCTAACATATGACAGGTAATTTCAAGAGTCTGATAACAGCAGGGGAAAAGTTGTTCTTGATTGGATGCATTGGGCAGGCACATGAGAGATGACATTTACACTGGAGATAGAGATAGGTAGAGATAGCTTGGAGCAAAGAGGTCCTTCTGCAGTTGTACAGAGCCTCAGTGAGACCATACCTGGAGAATTATGTGCAGTTTTGGTCCCCTAATTTGAGGAAGGACATACTTGCTATTAAGGGAGTGCAGCGTAGGTTTACAAGGTTAATTCCCGGGATGGCGGGACTGTCATATGCTGAGAGAATGGAGCAGCTGGGCTTGTACACTCTGGAGTTTAGCAGGATGAGAGGGAATCTCATTGAAACATATAAGATTGTTATAGATTGTTAAGGGCTTGGACACACTAGAGGCAGGAAACATGTTCCCGATGTTGGGGGAGTCCAGAACCAGGGGCCACAGTTTAAGAATAAGGAGTAAGCCATTTAGAACAGAGGCGAGGAAACACTTTTTCTCACAGAGCATTGTGAGTCTGCGGAATTCTCTTCCTCAGAGGGCGGTGGAGGAACAGGGTACTGATTGGGGATGATCAGCCATGATTACATTGAATGGCGGTGCTGGCTCGAAGGGCCGAATGGCCTACTCCTGTACCTATTGTCTATTGTCTATTGTCTAGACAAAATGCTGGAGAAACTCAGCAGTGAGGCAGCATTTCTCCAGCATTTTTGTCATGCTGCCTCACCCGCTGAGTTTCCCAGCATTTTTGCTAGCTTCGATTTTCCAGCATCTGCAGTTCCTTCTTAAACATTTGGGGATAGAGATAAATAAGATAGAAAGTAGCAGGGCTGGTTTTGTTGCATTTTAAAAGCTACAATATTTTTATTGTAAAATCAGGCTGCCATTTATTACAGACATAGTTTTATTGCACTATTTTTGTTCAAGTCACAGTTATATAATTGAGAGGATATTTGACTACACTGGTGTTGCTTTCTTTGATCAAAGGAGATGGTTGAGAGATTTCATTGAACAGGAAGGAACTTAGCAGGAGGAATGGTTACTGGGATATATATAGTTAAAATAATCAATGTAAAGTTTACACAAGGATTGAGGCACAATTTCCCCAAGTAGCCTTTGTCCAACCATCCGACTATCAAATACCCTCCCCACCTGTGTCTGCCTATTATCTGCCAGGCTTTGGCCTGTCAGCTGTGTTTCATTTGGATGAGATGACAAACATCTATCTGGCTTGTTGCCTCTGCAGGCGCCCGCTTGATCTACAATCTCTTATCCAGCTCTTTCAGCTTTCCCCTCTCCCCTCTCTTCCAGCTTTCTTCCCCCCTCACTCCTACAATCAGTCTGAACGAGGGTCCCACCCTTAAACGTCACATATCCATGTTCCCCAGAGATGCTGCTGCACCTGCTGCGTTACTCCAGCACTTTATCTCTTTTGTAAACCAGCATCTGCTGTTCCTTGTTTCTTCAAACTGGACAATGTGGCTTCCCCTTTCTAGATGCTCTTCCAAGTGTGTTTCAATATGACCGAGGTTTCTGCTTCTGCCACCCATTCAGGCATGAGTTCCAAGCTCCAACTGCCCATTGAGTGAAAATTTACGCCCTCAAACCTCCTGTAAACTTTACACCAATTAATTTAAATATATATATCCTGGTTATTATTTCTTCTGCTGTTCCTCCTGGAAATGCTACATATGCAAAGGAATAATTGTTGTTAATAACTGTTGTTTAAAAAGGACCTAAAGTTGTGAAAGGAATTTTTTAAACCCTTCCATTCAATGTTTCAATCTCACTCCTATCAGGTAAAAAGGTGTAGTTTATTTAAAGACACAACATGGGAACGTTGTTCAATGGTCCTTCGGTCCTTCAGCCCACTGAGTCCATGCCAACTATTGATCATCCGCTCTCACTAGTTCTGTATCTCACTTGTACATCCACTCCCTACACACCAGGGACAATTGACAAAATCCAATTAACCTACAAACCCATACGTCTTTGGGATGTGGGAGGAAATCGGAGCACCTAGAGGAAACCCAGACATGTCACGGGGAGAACGTACAACCTTCATACAGAGACAGACACAAAATGCTGGAGTAACTCAGTGGGACAGGCAGCAGGAATTCCTTCTCTCCAAGATGATGCCTGTCCCACTGAGTTACTCCAGCATTTTGTGTCCATCTTCGGTTTAAACCAGCATCTGTAGTTCCTTTGTACACAAACTCCATTCAGAGAGTACCAGGGGTCAGGATCAAACCTGGATCTCTGGCGCTGTGAGGCAGCAGCTCTACCAGCTGCGTCACTGTGCCACCCTGACCTCTCCATGGTATTAGCATGGGAGATACAAACTCCCTATCTGCCTTTCATTAGAATGCGATCAATTTAGCAGGCAGGGGGCAACAGCTAGAATGTAGATACAAAGAACTGCGGATGCTGATTTATACCAAAGATAGACACTAATTGCTACAGTATCTCAACGGGTCAGGCAATCTCCCTGGAGAAAAAGGAGAAGTGACCTGGTCAAATAACATCACATCAATAGTTAAGAGAGTGCAGCAGCGGTTGCACTTTCTGCGCCGGATGAGTAGAGCTCACCTCCCCCATCCCATCCTCACCACTTTCTACAGGGGCACCATAGAGAGTATTCTGACCAGCTGCATCTCTGTCTGGTTTGGGGACTGAAAAGCCGACTGGAAGTCCGTGCAGAGAGTGGTGAGGACGGCTGAAAAAATCATCGGGACTTCTCTCCCCTCAATCGGGGACATTGCGACCAAACGTTGCGTGTCTAAGGCCAGCTGTATTACAAAGGACCCCACACATCTCCATCACGGACTGTTCACTCTGCTGCCCTCGGGAAAAAGATATCGTAGCATAAGGAGCAGAACATCAAGGTTCTGCAACAGCTTCTTCGCACGAGCCATCAGACTCCTGAATGCCATGTAATGGGCTGCCACCATTGTCTATTTTATCTTTTTATCCATTTTATCTTTTTTTCCATTTTATCCTTCTGTTTATTATCGTGTTGCACTGGGAGCCAAAAGCAACGGAATTTCGTTTGGAATTGCATATATCGATGTATTTCTAAATGACAATAAAGTTTGTTTGATTTGATTTGATTGATTTGATTTTGAGGTGACGTTTCGGGTTGGGACTCTCATTCAGACAGAAAGTAGGGGATGGGAGTGGGAGGGAAGAGCTGGAGGTGAGGAAAGATCAAGACAAATCAGGGCCACAACACATGACCTCAGGCAGGGTGGTGCCCTGGTAGACCCATTGTTGGCTGGGGAAGGTGTGATCTCAAGAGGGATACAATGTGGTGAACTGTGGAACTGGTTGAATGACTGGCATGGAGGAAGGGGGCAAGGGGGAGGGGAAAGTTATTTAAAATTAGAGAATTCAACATTCATACTGCGGGGTTGTAAGCTACCCAAGTGAAATAGGAAGTGCTAATTTTCCAATTTGCTTGTGACCTCATTCTGGCAATGGAAAAGACTGAGGAAGGTCAATGTGAGAATGGGAAGGGGAATTAAAATGGTTGGCAAGCAGGAATGGGAAGGGCAGCTGTTCTCTTCAAACTGCAGGGCTCTACACACATGAAACCATAGGGATCGACACGCATGGTTTTAATTTTGACAACATTCCCTTTCTGCTCCAACTGCTCTGAAAGCATTGGTTGATTAGCAACACACTCGGCATAGCAACCAGAAAATCGTTTTGAAACATAGAGATGTTTCACGTGCAGTTTCATGTTTGTGAGTTGAGACGTCGCTCACTGAGATAATGTGCCGTGAATAAAGATCTTCATCTTGCAGTTTTGGCCAAATTCAAAGCGCGATTCCTTTATGTTGGTTTGGTTTCCAGTCACTGGATCCCCATGTTGATGAGACAAATTCCAGACCCCATTCTGGCAGAATTGTTATAACCAGAAGCTGAGTCGAGCTAGAGAGCGATCTTGAGCTACTATCTACCTCGTTAAAGACCCTCAGACTATCTTTAATCGGACTTTACGATACAATAGAACTTTATTTATCCCAGCAGGGAAATTGATCTGCCAACGGCCATAAAAGCACAAAATACATGAAACATGAAATTAAAGTGACGAGTGGAAAGGATTGGGGATGTGCAAAGATTGGGGGGGGGGGGGGGGCTCAGTCTGAGTCCACCGCACGACAGAAGGGGGAAGAGTTGTACAGTTTGACAGTTGTGGACAATGTGTGAAGCAAAGCAACAATTTCATTGTCCTATCTGGGACACATGACAATAAACTATCTTGAATCTTGATCCCCGCACATTAACACTATTCTACACGCACAAGGGACAAATTTATATTCATACCATGCCAGTTAACCTACAGACCTGTACGTCTTTGGAGTGTGGGAGGAATCCAAAGATCTTGGAGAAAACTGACAGGCCACGGGAAGAAAGTACAAACTACGTACAGACAAGCACCCCGTAGTCAGGATCGAACCTGGGTCTCTGACGCTGTAAGGCAGCCACTCAACCGCTACGCCACCGTGCCACCCAACTGGCTGAGAAATGGCGGACTACGGTCACTTATAAGTAAAATGAATATACATTAGGAGCTGCAGACCCGACGTCATCCTCACAATAACCTCTCATGAGATGGCCCTTTATTGCACAATGCATTGCTCCAACTTGTGCTCTCTCATTTTCTCCTATTCTCATTTTTCTGCTCAGCAAGTTTGATTTTTATGGGTCAATAAACTGGAATAAACTTATAGCACAACGTACAGTCATCTCATGAAGAAGCAGACCAGAGCTCTGCCCATCCGGCCCAATAGCACAATGAATGATTTTCTCTCCTGCCCTTAGGGCTATTGTAACACAGTGATTACATCAGCTGACTGGTATTCAGATTCATGAACGCACAGCAGTTGGAAAATTAAATACCTTTCCATACAGCCAGGAAGTTACTGCACCATTGTAAAAAACATTCTCATTTACTGATTGTTTTTAGAGATACAGCAGGGAAACCGGTATTATGGCCCACGCAGTCCACACCAACCCTTGACGATTAACCGTTCACACTAGTTCTTTGTTGTCCCACTATTTTATCCGTGGATGCATTCGTGATCATTTTCCAATCTATCTATATTCTATTCTTCTATCTATATTCTATTCTATTCCATCTATATTCTATATTACATAACTAAAACTCTGATCTTGTTATCTTCCGGTTTGGTGGTCTTTCTATTTGCGCAAAAACGGTTAGCGATGGGATACGATTTTTCGCCAGTTCACTCACCGTTCTCCTGTGCTGCGATTGCACCAAGTTTTGTTCTGATCGGTTGAATGTTGTAAAAGTTAGCGAGGTTTAAAAATCTTTAAAACCGCGCATGCGCAGATCGATCACTTCTCCTGCCAGTCAAATTAGTCTCCTCCCCTGTCACTCCCCGGGACGATCCGCCCCTTCCTACGCCATCGCGTCTTTACTGGAGCTGAGGATATCCGGCGGAGGTTTCCAACCGGACTTTTGGAGGGACCCTAAGCAGCCCAGCCCAGCCCAGCCCACCCCCGAGCAGACCAGCCCAGCCCCGAGCAGCCCAGCCCCAAACAGCCTAACTCTGTTACTCTCCTCAAATGATCACCTTTTGTATTAACCCAGATCCCAAAGACAGTGCAGCTGGAAAACAGGCCCTTCAGCCTACCAAGTCCATGCTGACCACCGATCACCCGTTCACACGAGTTCTATGTTATCCCATTTTCTCATTCCCTCCCTACACACGAGAGGCCATTTGCAGAAGCCAATTAACTTACGAACCTCTTTGGGATGTGAAAGGAAACTGGAGCACCCAGAGGAAATCAACGCAGTTATAGGGAGAATGTACAAAGTCCACACAGACAGCACCGAAGTTAAGATCGAACCCAGGTCTCTGGCGCTGTGATTCCCCAAGACCTGGTTGGATGAAGGACCAGGTGAGCCACGCCTGTAAGGGGGGGAGAGCCTGGAAGCCGCCGAGGAGGAGGGAGCCACTGGCTCGCAACGCTGGTGCGAGGAGAGGGCCAGTGGAAGAGGGACTGGGGTGTTGCCTCCAGCTCCTTCAAGGTTGCAGGAGGCGCCCCGGAACACAGAGGTGGTCAGGCGGGCGAGGAGAGGGACGTCGGTTGGTGGGCTGAGCCGGTCGAGGGCGACGAGGGAGGCCCTGTAGCAGCTTTGGGAACTGCTCCAGTACATCGATCGCATGGACTTTTTGTAAATAGCGCCAAAATATGGAAACTCGTGCCTGTGTGAGCTACGCAAAAAGTATTTCACTGTGCAGTGTAGACATGACAGTAAAGCACCATTGCACCACTGCAGTGGCTCTACCGGCTGCTATGATGCCCTTATTGCCGGATGTAGTAACATCCTGAAGATTAATCTTGGATTCATGTCAAGTGCTGGAGAACCGGGGAACTGTGGCTCACCTAGTTAAAGAATAAGTAAAGTTTCCCTTCCTACTCTGGAAAATATATGTTACGAATGCTGTTCTATTAGAACATCCATCCAGGTTGCATGAATCTGACTGGTGGCTCTGCTCTGTTTCCCAGACCTGGTTCGGGTTTTATTAAGGTGAAGACCGAGTCCATGAGTTGATGTAGAGAAGACAACTGCACTAATGGGTGAGACCAAAGACGTGCAGGTTTGTAGCTTGTTTGACTTCTGTAAATTGTCCCTAGTGAGGAGGATAGAACTAGTGTATGGGGTGATTGCTGGTCAGCGTGGACTTTGTGGGCTGAAAAGGCCAGTTTCCATGCTGTATCTCTAAACTCAACTAAACTAAGTTGAAGATGGTTGGAAAAAGGTTCTTGTGGAGCACGTATCTGCCTGGAATCTGTTGGATCAACTATCTTGCTTTTGTGTTAAAACTTTAGAATAATTTGTATTTTTGCATAACATTCTAATTTTTCTTCAGGAACTAGAAGTTAAAAGTCAACTGCTGAAACATCCACATGAAGAACCATAACCATTGTCCCCAGGGTCGTTCCAATTGAAATTGTGGACACAAGGATCTGCAGATGCTGGTTTACAAAACACAAAGTCCTGGAGTAACTCAACGGGTCCAGGCAGCTTTTCTGGAGAACATGGACATGCAACGTTTTGGGTTGGGACCCTTCTTCAGTCTTGGAGCAGTAGAGGGGCAGCAGTGAGGGAGGGTCTCACAGAACTATTGAAGAGAGGGGAACTTCTTCAAAGTAGATATAACTCGAGGAGACTTCGCAATGGAGCCATACAATGTGGATACAAGGAACTGCAGATGCTGGATTCCCCAAAAAAAAGACACAAAGTGCTGGAGTAGCTCAACAGGTCAGGCAGCACTTCTAGGGAATATCAGACCGAAGAAGGGTTCCGACCCGAAACGACACCTATCCACGTTCTCCAGATATGCTGCCTGACCCGCTGAGTTACTCCAGCACTTTGCGTCCTTTTTTTCCACCATAGAGATTGCTGTGGGCGCTTGCAATTCATTTTACAATTGTCTTCAAGAAATTCTAGACTGAAGAACGGTTACAAAAGACAGGACAAAGCGAAGCAGGTAAGTCTTGGGTCACTTTATGGCAGAATCTTGGAGGCTCCTGTTAATATAGTAATTCCAGTGAAAGTTCAGCAGGTATGTGGAGCAGAACAGAACATCCACTGACAACGACAAAGAATTGTGATTTACAAAAGCCGTATTGTTGAGCATGCTTGCGAGTATTTCTCCAGACATATTCTTGCTGTAGTATTGTGTTGTTGATGTAATATTTTCTGTTATTGATGTGGCATTTTTTTGTGGAGTTGTTACATTTTCGCTTTGATGTAGAACTTTGCACCATGAAGATAGGCAGGATGCTGTTTAAACCAAACCTAGGAAGACAAAGAGAGTTAAACAGAGACTGGTTCCCCAATTTACCCCTTTCTTAATTTCCAAGTGCTGTTGTAACCATTACCCAGCCAACGCCGCGTAAATGAGGAATGGCACTTCAGGGGCCATTTAACCATGAACTAATGAATGAGCAACTATACGACTGTTGTGTGAGTGAAGGTTTGGGCTCAATCGAGGCTAGATGTCCCAGTCTGATCCTCCCCTTACCTCGGTCACACAGAGCTGCACACACATAACCTGCACTCAAAGTCACACAAACCTTGTACATAAGATTGCGCTCATCATATAACCATATAACAATTACAGCACAAAAACAGGCCATCTCGGCCCTTCTAGTCTGTGCCGAACACTTACTCTCACCTAGCCCCATCTACCTGCACTCAGACCATAACCCTCCATTCCCTTCCCATCCATATATCTATCCAATTTATTTTTAAATGATAAAATCGAACCTGCCTCCACCACTTCCACTGGAGGCTCATTCCACACAGCCACCACACTCTGAGTAAAGACGTTCCCCCTCATGTTTCCCCTAAACTTTTGTCCCTTAGTGTCATCCTGCCCCTGAAGTGTCATCCTGCATTCCTCCCTCTGGCTTCACCATCCTTCTGTCTCAAACCTTCTGATTTAATCTCTAGCCTTTGTCCTAACCATGTACCTATCAAAAATCCATTTAGCCTGTGACCACCTCTTACATACCACACCTATTTCTTCCCCTCCTACAATCACGGTCTAGGCATAAGCTCAGGGGCAACCGTGCCTTTGCGGTTGCAGCTCCTAGACTGTGGAACAGCGTCCCTCTTCCCATCAGAACTGCCCCCTCCATCCACTCCTTTAAGTCGGGACTTAAAACCCATCTTTACTCTCAAGCCTTTCTTGACGTCCTCTGAGGGAGGGTAATATGTATGTATTTATGTATGTACTTAATCTATGAACCACTGTTGGTAACGTTAGTACCTCCACCAATGTAAAGCACTTTGGCCAACGAGAGTTGTTTTTTTAAATGTGCTTTCTAAATAAAAGTGACTTGACTTGACTTGAAAAAGGGCCCTGACCCAAACACCACCTATTTACATCAACCAGCTTGCAACTTAAAACACAATCGCCTTCTGGAACATGGAAACATGGAAATTAGGTGCAGGAGTAAGCCATTCGGCCCTTCGAGCCTGCACCGCCATTCAATATGATCATGGCTGATCATCCAACTCAGTATCCCGTACCTGCCTTCTCTCCATACCCTCTGATCCCCTTAGCCACAAGGGCCACATCTAACTCCCTATTAAATATAGCCAATGAACTGGCCTCAACTACCCTCTGTGGCAGAGAGTTCCAGAGACCCACCACTCTCTGTGTGAAAACATTCCTTCTCATCTCGGTCCTAAAGGATTTCCCCCTTATCCTTAAGCTGTGACCCCTTGTCCTGGACCTCCCCAACATCGGGAACAATCTTCCTGCATCCAGCCTGTCCAACCCCTTAAGAATCTTGTAAGTTTCTATAAGATCCCCTCTCAATCTCCTAAATTCTAGAGAGTATAAACCGAGTCTATGCAGTCTTTGTTCATAAGACAGTCCTGACATCCCAGGAATCAGTCTGGTGAACCTTCGCTGCACTCCCTCTATGGCAATAATGTCCTTCCTCAGATTTGGAGACCAGAACTGTACGCAATACTCCAGGTGTGGCCTCACCAAGACCCTATGCAACTGAAGTAGAACCTCCCTGCTCCTATACTCAAATTCTTTTGCTATGAAAGCTAACATACCATTGGCTTTCTTCACTGCCTGCTGTACCTGCATGCCTACTTTCAATGACTGGTGTACCATGGCACCCAGGTCACGCTGCATCTCCCCTTTTCCTAATCGGCCACCATTTAGATAGTAGTCGGTTTTCCTATTTTTGCCACCAAAGTGGATAACCTCACATTTATCCACATTATATTGCATCTGCCAAACATTTGCCCACTCACCCAGCCTATCCAAGTCACCTTGCATTCTCCTAGCATCCTCCTCACAGCTAACACTGCCCCCCAGCTTAGTGTCATCCGCAAACTTGGAGATATTGCCTTCAATTCCCTCATCCAGATCATTTATGTATATTGTAAATAGCTGGGGTCCCAGCACTGAGCCTTGCGGTACCCCACTAGTCACTGCCTGCCATTGTGAAAACGACCCGTTTACTCCTACTCTTTGCTTCCTGTTTGCCAGCCAGTTCTCTATCCACATCAATACTGAACCCCCAATGCCATATGCTTTAAGTTTATATACTAATCGCTTATGTGGGACCTTGACGAAAGCCTTCTGGAAGTCCAGATACACCACATCCACTGGTTCTCCCCCATCCACGCTACTAGTTACATCCTCGAAAAATTCCACAAGATTCGTCAGACATGATTTACCTTTCGTAAATCCATGCTGACTTTGTCCAATGATTTCACCACTTTCCAAATGTGCTGCTATCCCATCTTTAATAACTGACTCTAGCAGTTTCCCCACTACCGATGCTAGACTAACTGGTCTGTAATTCCCCGTTTTTTCTCTCCCCCCCTTCTTAAAAAGAGGGGTTACGTTTGCTACCCGCCAATCCTCAGGAACTACTCCAGAATCTAAAGAGTTTTGAAAGATTATCACTAATGCATCCACTATTTCAGGAGCTACTTCCTTAAGTACTCTGGGATGCAGCCTATCTGGCCCTGGGGATTTATCGGCCTTTAATCCATTCAATTTACCCAACACCACTTCCCGACTAACCTGGATTTCACTCAAGTACTCCTTTGACCTGCGGTCCCCTGCTATTTCCGGCAGATTATTTATGTTTTCCTTAGTGAAGACGGAACCAAAGTAGTTATTCAATTGGTCCGCCATATCCTTGTTCCCCATGATCAACTCACCTGTTTCTGACTGCAAGGGACCTACATTTGTTTTAACTAATCTATTTCTCTTCACATATCTATAAAAACTTTTGCAGTCAGTTTTTATGTTCCCTGCCAGTTTTCTTTCATAATCTATTTTTCCTTTCCTAATCAAGCCCTTTGTCCTTCTCTGCTGGTCTCTGAATTTCTCCCAGTCCTCTGGTATGCTGCTTTTTCTGGCTACTTTGTACGCATCATCCTTTGCTTTGATACTATCCCTGATTTCCCTTGTTATCCACGGATGCACTACCTTCCCTGATCTATTCTTTTGCCAAATTGGGATGAACAATTTTTGTAGTTCATCCATGCAGTCTTTAAATGTCTTCCATTGCGTATCCACCGTCAACCCTTTTCGAATTGATTGCCAGTCAATCTTGGCCAATTCACGTCTCATACCCTCAAAGTTACCTTTCCTTAAGTTCAGAACCATTGTTTCTGAATTAACAATCTCACTCTCCATCCTAATGAAGAACTCGACCATATTATGGTCACTCTTGCCCAAGGGGGCACGCACAATAAGACTGCTAACTAACCCTTCCTCATTACTCAATACGCAGTCTAAAATAGCCTGCTCTCTCGTTGGTTCCTCTACATGTTGATTTAGATAACTATCCCTCATACTTTCCAAACAATCCTCTTCCTCAGCGCCCCTGCCAATTTGATTCACCCAATCTATATGTAGATTGAAGTCACCCATTATAACTGTTTTGCCTTTGTCGCACGCATTTCTAATTTCCTGTTTTATACCATCCCCAACTTCACTACTACTGTTAGGTGGCCTGTACACAACTCCCACTAGCGTTTTCTGCCCCTTAGTGTTTCGCAGCTCTACCCATACCGATTCCACATGCTCCAAGCTAATGTCCTTCCTTTCCATTGCGTTAATCTCCTCTCTAACCAGCAACGCTACCCCACCTCCTTTTCCTTTCTCTCTATCCCTCCTGAATATTGAATATCCCTGGATGTTCAGCTCCCAGCCTTGGTCACCCTGGAGCCATGTCTCCGTGATCCCAACTATATCATACTCATTAATAGCTATCTGCACGTTCAACTCGTCCACCTTATTACGAATACTCCTTGCATTGAGACACAAGGCCTTCAGGCTTGTTTTTACAACGCTCTTACCCCTTATACAATTTTGTTGAGAAGTGGCCCTTTTTGATTTTTGCCCTGGTTTTGTCTGCCTGCCACTTTTACTTTTCACCTTGCTCCCTATTGCTTCCACCCTCGTTTTACACCCACCTGCCTCTCTATCTTGTACCCATCCGCCTGCCACATTAGTTTAAATCCTCCCCGACAGCACTAGCAAACACTCCCCCAAGGACATTGGTTCCATTCCAGCCCAGGTGCAGACCGTCCTGTTTGTACTGGTCCCACCTCCCCCAGAAATGATTCCAGTGCCCTAAAAATTTGAATCCCTCCCCCTTGCACCATTTTTCAAGCCACGTATTCATCTGCAATATCCTCCTATTTCTACTCTGACTGGCCCGTGGTACTGGTAATAATCCAGAGATTATTACCTTTGAGGTCCTACTTTTGAGTTTATCTCCTAGCTCCCTAAATTCACCTTGTAGGACCTCATCTCTTTTTTTCCCTATATCGTTGGTTCCAATATGCACCACGACAACTGGCTGTTCACCCTCCCCCTCCAGAATGTTCTGCAGCCGTTCAGTAACATCCCTGACCTTTGCACCAGGGAGGCAACATACCATCCTGGAGTCTCTTTTGCGGCCGCAGAAACGCCTATCTATTCCCCTGACAATTGAATCCCCTATTACAATAGCCCTTCCCCTCTTTTTTGCCCCATCATGTGCTGCAGAGCCACCCATGGTGCGATGAACTTGGCTGCTGCTGCATTCCCCTGATGAGCCATCTCCCTCAACAGTATCCAAAATGGTAAACCTGTTGAGTAGGGAGATGACCGCAGGGGACTCCTGCACTACCTGCCTACTGCTTTGCTGGCTATTGGCCACCTTCTCCCTTTCTGTCCTCTTACCTTTTTCCTGTGGCGTGACCAACTCACTGTATGTGCTGTCCACGACTTTCTCTGCATCGTGGATGCTCCAGTATGAATCCAGCCACAGCTCCAATCGTTCAATGCGGTCTGCCAGGAGCTGCAGCTGGACACACTTCCTGCAAATGTAGTCATCAGGGACACCGACCATATCCCTGATCTCCCACATGTTGCAGGATGAGCAAACCATGGGGCCAATCTCCACTGACATCTTACTCCCAAATTACTCTATTAAATATATATATTTTATTTATTTTTATTCTCATTCATCCAGTTTGGTTGAAGAGTCATTGACCTGAAACAGCGACTCTGTTTCTCTCCCCATAGATGCTGTCTGATCTGCAGAATGTTTGAAGTACATTCTGGTTTTGGTTTCGGAATTCCCTCATCTGTGATTTGTTTAGCTCCAACTTCTAGCCTGAAATCTAGTTCTGGTCTCCAAATCTGAGGAAGGACATTATTGCCATAGAGGGAGTGCAGAGAAGGTTCACCAGACTGATTCCTGGGATGTCAGGACTGTCTTATGAACAAAGACTGCATAGACTCGGTTTATACTCTCTAGAATTTAGGAGATTGAGAGGGGATCTTATAGAAACTTACAAGATTCTTAAGGGGTTGGACAGGCTGGATGCAGGAAGATTGTTCCCGATGTTGGGGAGGTCCAGGACAAGGGGTCACAGCTTAAGGATAAGGGGGAAATCCTTTAGGACCGAGATGAGAAGGAATTTTTTCACACAGAGAGTGGTGGGTCTCTGGAACTCTCTGCCACAGAGGGTAGTTGAGGCCAGTTCATTGGCTATATTTAATAGGGAGTTAGATGTGGCCCTTGTGGCTAAGGGGATCAGAGGGTATGGAGAGAAGGCAGGTACGGGATACTGAGTTGGATGATCAGCCATGATCATATTGAATGGCGGTGCAGGCTCGAAGGGCCGAATGGCCTACTCCTGCACCTAATTTCTATGTTTCTATGTTTCTATGAAATGGGCACCCAGTGCAAAGTGCCCCACTTCCGTCAGGGCAAAGTAGACAGTAACAAAGGAAAGAGGACTGACCCATAAATTCATGCTCCGCTTTCAAAAATGTCAATGCTTGGAGATCCCGATGGCAGAGAAATGGTTGAAGTCTCCATCAAACTGAGCAGGTCGGACACTTCAGCCTCCAAGTGGCTCACTGTTTGGTCTATGCTCTGAGGGAAGAGTGGAAATTAATGTTAAATTAGTCACAACTCAGACGCCATGGCAGTAAAACTAAGTGCTTTCTTTCATACGGTGCTTTTAATTGAAGTGCATCTCTGAGCTATTCAATGTTGACAATGTGACCTGATAATGGTGGTTCTGGGTGTGAGAGGGCGGAGGTCAGTCTCAATCTCGTTCAGGACATTCGTTATCTGATATTTATCTGGTGCACATGTCATGCTCCAGTTATCAGTCCATGCCTTGGTGTGGATCTACGTCCTACTGCACGCAAGCAGTAAGTGGGCTGTTACGTGAGGAGTGTCGAATGGAATTGAACGTCAGTGAACTTTCCCATTCTGATCTCAGGGAACGAGCTGATGGTTGCAAGTTTGAAACAAGGCAGAGGGTGAACTTCAGAAGGATCTTCAGATTAGTTTAGTTTATTGTAGTTTAGTTTGGTTTTGTTTAGTTAGATATCAAAATACCGTGAAAAGCCTTTGTTTGGGTGCTTTTCACTGTACATGTTTACAGTCAAGCTGTCCATAGTGCATAGATAAGGGATAAAGGGTACAATTTTTAGTGCAAGATCAACTCCTTCTCGGACTAAAGGCCTGCAAAGAGGTAGATGGAAGGTCGGCTCCTGATAACAGCTGGGAATATGCGGAGAGAATGGAGCAGCTGGGCTTGCACACTGTGGAGTTTAGAAGGATGAGAGGGGATCTCATTGAAACATGTAAGATTATTAAGGGCATGTTCCCGATGTTGGGGGAGTCCAGAACCAGGGGCCACAGTTTAAGAATAAGGAGTACGCCATTTAGAACGGAGACGAGGAAACACTTTTTCTCACAGAGAGTGGTTAGTGTGGAATTCTCTGCCTCATAGAGGGCGGTGGAGGCAGGTTCTCTGGATGCTTTCAAGAGAGAGGTAGGTAGGGCTCTTAAAAATAGTGGAGTCAGGGGATATGGGGAGAAGGCAGGAACGGGGTACTGAGTGGGGATGATCTGCCATGATCAGATTGAATGGTGGGGCTGGCTCAAAGGGCCAAATGGCCTACTCCTGCACCTATTGTCTAATGTTTATTGGGAAGAAAAGATTTCCCAGGGAGAGTTTACCAGGGAGGACAAATACCTTGGAGTGTACCGGGACAGTAAACTGGAATGGTCCAGGAACGCCGAGGCCCTGTACAAGAATGGACAGAGCCGGCTGTACTTTTTGAGAAGGCTCCGCTCCTTCAACATCTGCAGTAACATGCTGCAGATGTTCTGCCAATCGGTGGTAGCCAGTGCCATCTTCTTCGCCGCCGTGTGCCAGGGCAGCGGGGCGAAGGCCGCGGACGGCAATAGACTAGGCTGGCTCCGTCCTGTGGGCGGAGTTGGATTCATGGGAGGTTGGTCTTGGAGGGGAGGATGCTCCTCAAACTGCGGAGCATCCTGGACAATACAGCTCACCCCCTCCATGACACACTGGTCAACCTGAGGAGCGGCTTCAGCAACAGACTGGTTCCACCAAGATGCAGGAGATCCTTCTTCCCTGTGGCTATCAAACTGTACAACTCCTCCCCCTTCTGTTGTGGGGTAGACTGTGCCTGAGACTGACCCCCCCCCTTCTCAATCTTTTCCACTCGTAACTTTAATTTCATGTATTTTGTGCTTTGGGGTTTTTATGACAGTTGACCCCTCCTGGGATAAATAACTTTCACGACCTAATTCACGACCTCTGCCGAGGTTGCCCTTGACTCATAATCACAGCATGGTCGCCACGAGGTCGTAGGTAGGTCGTAGCAGGCCGTGATGCTAGTCGTAGGTACTCGTGGCATCAGGTAGGTCGGGGCGTTTTATCTAGCATGATGAAAAATGTCCATGAGTAAAAAAGGTCGTGAATTAGGTCGTGAAAGTGGGACAGGCCCTTTAAGTTCTATTGTTGGGTATCGTATAACAGCTGGGAAGTTAGTGTATCATTGTTGTGTAAGTGCCACAGCACCCTGTCAACAATGTCACCTCTTTCCTTCCTGTCTCCTCTCCACACTTTCCTTAGCCCGTACTTCCAGAAATCTGTAGCATTTTAATTTTTATTCCAGTTCTGTTGGTATGGAGGCCAATGGCTTCTTTCTTTCTGCACTGTAAAACCCCAATTCATCATCCATTCTAGATCACGTAATGCGTAACACAGTTGATAAGCATGGAGGGAGTGGTCTTGTTTACCGTCTCGATAATATCCAACCGTGTGTGGAGCGCCTTGTCGTGTTCACACCAGTTTGTGTCGTCTCTCTGTCGCTCCAGCTCTGAAACAAGCAAAGTCAGCGTAATAGGGAAGCTTTCCATTCATCCTCACGCTGCCACAGATAAGTACTACAAATAAGCGTAGACTCGGTAACCGTTTCGCCGAACACTTGCGCTCGGTCCGCCAAGGCCCACTGGATGTCCCATACGCTGGCATTGTATTTTAACTGCGCCCATTGCATTGTCACTCTGAGTCTCAATAAACTCCAGCAAGCCGTTCAAAATGTGAAAATGACGAGCAGATGCTCATTGTTGTTAAAGAAGGAACTGTAGATGCTGGAGAATCGAGGGTTACACAAAAAGCTGGAGAAACTCAGCGGGTGCAGCAGCATCTAAGGAGCGAAGGAGATAGGCGACGTTTCGGGTCGAGACCCTTCCCTGATCCCTGACCAGTCCTCGTTTCCCTGATCCCTGACCAGTCTGAAGAAGGGTCTCGACCCGAAACGTCGCCTATCTCCTTCGCTCCTTAGATGCTGCTGCACCCGCTGAGTTTCTCCAGCTTTTTGTGTAACCCTAGCAGATGCTCATGTAAGTGCAAACTGCGAAAGAATGGACACAAAATGCGGAGTAACTCAGCGGGTCAGGCAGCATCTCTGGAGAGAAGGAATAGGTGATGTTTCGGGGTGGAGACCCTTCATCAGACTCAGAGTCAGGGGAGAGAGAAACTAGAGTGGTGAAAAGGAAAACCTTTGGAAGAACATCTTTTTTTTAATTAAAAAAATTTATTCAATTATTAAAAAATAGTATTACACTCCAATAAAACGAACCAGAACCCACCACCATAATACAATGCAAACAAATATCCTTAATAAATTACTATACAACTATGTTACAATCCTTATTGAGGATGCATTCAACACCTTGTGGTCCCAGAACTCCCCCAGGGTGCCCGTGAATAGGGCGTATATCCCTTTCTAACCTGACCCGGGCACGGACGTAACCCAAGAACAGACCGGTACTCACGCCATCTCCAGCCGCTCGCTCCACGAGGCGCCAACAAGCTCTCGGGCAGAGGTGGGGGGCAGTGCAATAGGAGCTTCAGCCCACCATAACCGAACTGCGCTATATAGAGGTCTATTATTGCGAAGGTTTACTGTATCATTGTGACGGAGTTGTATTTTAGAGCATGCTTTTTATGCAGTAACAAAGGGTTTCATGTTTATTGTTCCAACATCCTGTTCTCACAACAGGGATCCAATTCACCCAGAGAAAGGGGAATGGCATCAAATTGTCTCTGTCTGGCGAGGGCTATAATGAGTGTTTTATACCATTGCCTGAGCTCCAGAAACTAGTAATTATATCATTATCATAGCAACACAAATTAAGTTGGGAGAGTCAGCAGGGGGTGTGGAGTTTTAAATAATGTGCAGACAATATTTGTTGGTGCTAAGAATTAAAAAAAGGAATAGGCTAAAGTCAGCACAGCTTTGTTAAAAAGCAAAGGATTTAATTAACTTGTGTAGGATAAACTGGGACAAAGTGTTGGAGGAACTCAGCAGGTTAGGCAGCATCTCTGGAGAACATGGACAGGTGATGTTTTGGGTCAGCACCCTTCTTCAGACCGATTGTAGTGTCCTGACAATGTTCTCCAGAAATGTTTTGTTACTTTAGTCATGACTAGGTTTGTTTATTGTCACGTGTACCGAGGTAGATTGAAACTTTTTTTTTGTTGCGCGCTGCGTTACTCCAGCACTTTGTAGCTTTTTTTTTTGGTAAACTAGCATCTGCAGTTCCTTATCGCTCTAGGATAATATTGCGATGTCTTGCCGGGTGAATGAGAAAGTCCTTCGGCCTCAGAAAAGGGACACCACTTTCAGAATTTCAACAGAATTATTTAGATATTTGCAGATGGAAACTATACTGGCGAACCCTTCGCAAAATATTTTTGTAATTTCCTGTATTATTTAGTTTAATTTCACTCTTGCCATCCCTTGGTTCCTCAGTTTAACTCCCGCCTAATCCTCTGGACCAGGAGTGGAGTTGGGAAAAGCTAACTTGGATCCCGATCATTTTAACCGATGACCCTTGGACAAGCAAGGCAGGGAAGAGTCTGTGAGGAAGAGAGAGCATAGACGGTGAAATACCTCTCTGGCAGAACTCACCAACATGCACCAAGACTTGGCTTGGCTGACCGGGGAAGCGTTGTTGGAATCTTCCAACCAGCACACGCTGCCCTCGGGACCGCTGCGACAGAGACGAGACGGTTCATAAGTTCAAACGTTCTGGGAGCAGAATTAAGCCATTCAGCCCATCAAGTTTACTCTGCTATCCAATCTACATGATTGCCCACCTCTGTGGAGAGTGTGGATTTGCAAAGAGGGTCTGGAGAATGATGTAAACGATCCTTCTCACGGATCATCCCGGAATATCTCCGTGATTGAGTACTCTCTGATTTACAGGCTGTACCCAGGGACACGTTCGGAGATGGACATCAAGTGCTGCTGGAAGATCATCAACTCAGTGAAAGGCATCTGCCTAAAACTTGTTGGTCTCCCAGCAGAGCGAGGTGTCTGTCGGGGAATGTTGCCGACTGGCCCGCTCCAGATGGCAGGAGTAGGTGCTGAGGGACGCACTGAAGCTCGGTGCAGCCAACGCCAAGGCTCTGTGGGGGAGAACCACAGTCTAGGGTCCTTCTGCTGCTGGACATTGAGGGGCAGAGTCTCGTGGGGACACCCCTCAAACAAGGGACGGGATATCACCCCAGGCAGGCACATGCGTGTCAAGGTGCTTGGTTTAAGGATAGATAGCGAACACTACCAAATATGACACTAATAAATGTACAGACACTGCAGGGTCTATCAAACTTGGGTGACATTTGGGCGACTGTGGAGCGTCAGTGACTGACGCTCGTAGAACCGTCAAGTTGCCCGTCATACACGCTGACGTATTCTGTCCTGCAGGTGACGCCCAATTAGGGTTGAGGCTGTAAATTGAGGGATATTCTTCCCTCAATGCAAGGATTTTAAGCCTTAATATATTAAAATTAATACAATAAAATCAATTGTGCAAATGAAAAGATGTCTGAGTCATTGAAATTATGAGAAGGAAGAATATTTTCCAGCCCATCTGTGGTCCCTAACCCCAACCTTAACCGGGCGCCACCCACAGGACAGCATACGTCAGCGTGTGACAGGGCGCACGACATGATGAGACACCCAAATGTCGCCCCAGGATTTTGAACATTCCAAAATCCTGGGGCAACAGGGAAACACCGCGCGTCACTGCAGGCCTCACCACACGTCACGCCCGTGTCACGAAGCGACAACCTCTTTTTAGGCTGTCGCCTAAATGTTGCCCAAATGACGCCCAAGTGGGACAGGCCCTTAAGAATGTAGGACGGGCACCGTTCATATATTGTGTATATTTTTTAGACTGTTTATTTTTGGAAATTAAAAAAAGGAGAGAGCATGGACACTGAGAGGACATTAATGGGGCCTCCGGCCCACCGTTGTACATCACAATGCCAGACCAGCCCACTGCATGTAGCGTGTGCTTTCGCATCCTGCAATGTCCCACAGAGCAGATGGTCTTACGGCAAATGTACTGGAGCGGGGAGGGTCAGGAGGTTCATTTGCGTGCAGCTGGATTACCACCAGGGGGCTCTGCTGACCACAACTGGAGATATCTATCTCAGTGTCAAAAGGACACAAAGTGCTGGAGTTATGCCCCAGTCCCACTTAGGAAACCTGAACGGAAACCTCTGGAGACTTTGCGCCCCACCCAAGGTTTCCGTGCGGTTAACGGAGGGTTTTTGTCAGTCTCCCTAATGGTCGAAAGTGGTTTCCGTTTTAAAAATCGGTAATTTTTTAGTCAAAGCCGGTTGCGATGCTAGTTGAAGGTGGTTGCCGGAGGACAAAAACCTCCGGGAACCTTGGGTGGGGCGCAAAGTCTCCAGAGGTTTCCGTTCAGGTTTCCTAAGTGGGACAGGGGCATAACTCAGTGGGTCAGGCAGCATCTCTGGAGAACATGGACAGGCAACGTTATGCATCGGGTCCCTTCTTCAGACAGCGTGTCCCGCAATGGGGATGGAAATGATTCAAGAGTGGAGACACGAGGAACTGCAGATGTTTCAATCTGGAGCAAAACGCTCAAAGTTCCAGAGGAACTCGTGCAGGAAGGAACTGCAGATGCTGGTTTACACCGAAGAACAGATGCTATGGAGCAACTCAGCGGGTCAGGCAGCAACTCTGGAGAAAAAGAATACATGACTTTTTGGGTCGTGACCGATCTTCAGACAATCAGACTGAGAGTCAAGGGGGTGGGGGGAGGGGGGGGTTCTTCTTGGTTCTTGGTTACTTGGTCCTCCAAAATATTCCAACTGGAATTTAAACTGGAGGTGGTGAAGGGAGCGGTTTAGCCAGAGAGGGTTATTGGGAAGAAAGTGCCACTTTAAATGTAGTTGCATCTGGCTGGGCAACCGTGGCTTGGTGGAGATTATTCCATGCTTTAATAGTGCGTGGAAAGACCGACTTGCTGTACACATCTGTCTTTGAGGCTGGGACCACAAATTGGATCGAATGCCCTCGTCTGCTCCTAATTGGTTTGGGGTTGGTATAGGTCTTGTGATCTATGTCTAGCTGACCATTTAACATTTTGTAAAAACAGGTCAAACGGTGAGCTTCACGTCTGTCTTGGAGAGGGTTCCACCCCGCCCAGAGAATTCAGAAGTTTGGTGACACTCGCTTCTCTCTCGTAGGTGTTAGTAACAAATCGCAGGCCCGTCTTTGGACACGTTCAATGGATGAAATGTTTTTATCTGTGTATGGGTCCCAAGCTGCAACTGCGTAGTCCAGATGAGGTCTAACGAGGGTGAAATACAGCTTCTCCTCGACAGAAGCTGAACAATGATGGAAATTGCGCCTCAGGAAGTTTAGGACATCTGTTGCTTTCACTGTTACATGATGAGTCTGACCATTCCAAATTAGATCATTCTGCAATTTGATGCCAAGATACTTGGTTTGTTTGGATTCTTCAAGGGTGACACCAAGTATGTTGTAAGATGTGACGCCTGGATTCCTCTTTCTGGTGACACGCATGGGGTCTAGAGGTATGAAAAGGTTCAGAACGAATCGGAAACTCGGCGGGTCCGACAGCATCCGTGGAGGGAATGGACAGACGATGTTTGGGGTAACAGTCTGTCAGTCCATCAGTCTGAAGAAGGGCGACACAAAATGCTGGAGTAACTCAGCAGGTCAGACAGCATCCCTGGAGAAAAGGAATGGGTGACGTTTCGGGTCGAAACCGTTCTTCAGAGTCCCGACTCGAAAGGTCGCCTCGGTAGACAATAAATGCTGGTGAAACTCAGCGGGCGAGGCAGCATCTATGGAGAGAAGGAATTGGCGAAGTTTCGGGTCGAGACCCTTCTTCAGGCTGATGTCGGGAAAGTGGCCTGTCCATTTCCTGCACAGATACGACCTGACCCGCTGAGTTCCTCCAGCACTTGGTGTTATGCTGAAGGATCAAGAGTATTTAACCGTCACACGTCCGGGAACGGGAACGGGACAATGACATTCATACTTGCTGGCGGCTGCAACTTTAATGCGGTAACACAACAATACAAAATCCTACAGGTTAATGGATTTGATTACAGATCAGAGCTGGCAAAATCCAAATACTGCCACAGCTAATAAAAAGTTGCAAGTGTATCGCATTTATTGCAAAATGCTTTATATGATGATGGTAATATATTAGAACGAAGTGTAAGGGGGCTGTCCCACGGGCATCATTTGCGCGTAATTTACGCGTCATGGTGCGCATTACGCGCGCAGGGTGCGTGGCGACATAGGCAGTGACGTGCGGGGCGCCCCAGGATTTTGGGACGTTCAAAATCTTTGCGAGCCACCTGCATGACAGGCACGCAAATGGGACAGGCCCTTTACACGTAGCCCGTTGCGAACGTCGTAATGGTCTAAAGTTATTAGAGATGTAATGAAGAGATATGATGATTTTAAACATTGTGAGTGGTATTGCAAACAGTAACTGAAGGGGTCCAAAGAAGGTCATAAGGTCATAAGTGCCGAGTAGAATTAGACCATTCGGCCCATCAAGTCTTCTCCGCCATTCAATCCTGACTAATCTAATCTCTCCCTCCTAACCCCTTTCTCCTGCCTTCTCCTCATACCCTCCGAAGGGTCCCGACCCAAAACGTCCCCCATCCATGTTCTCCAGAGATGCTGCCTGACCCGCTGAGTTACTCCAGCACATTATGTCTTTTTCTGTAAACCGGCATCTGCAGTTCCTCGTGTACCACCTGTGGAAGGTGATCTGCCATCGCTGCTTTTCGCCACTAGAGGTGTGGTGGCGACACCAGCGAACACCATCAATGCCAAGCGTCAAGTTCCAGGAGCGGGAAAAGTTCTGAACCAAGTCGGAATCCAGGATTTTCCCTTCCTGGGCCTCTATCCCTCCTTCCGTCCGTCCCCAGACCCTGCCAGACCCGCCGAGTTCCTCCAGCACTTTGCTCAAGATTCCAACATCTGCAATCTCTTGTTACTGCTACCCCTCGTTAGATGGGCCAAATGTCCATTGTGAGCCAGCAGTCAGCCTGGGAGCTCTGTGAGGGGGGGGGGGGGGGGGGGGGGGTGTTGGACCTCACACACTTCATAAGGGTGATTTCATAAAGTCATACGTGATAGGAGCAGAATTAGGCCATTTGGCCCATCAAGTCTACTCCGCCATTCAATCATGTCCGATCTATCTCTCCCTCCTAACCCCATTCTCCTGCCTTCTCCCCATAACCCCTGACACCCGCACTAATCAAGAATCTATCTATCTCTGCCTTAAACATATACATTGACTTGGCCTCCACAGCCGTCTGTGGCAATGAATTCCACAGATTCACCGCCCTCTGACTAAAGACATCCCGCCTCGTCTTCTTCCAAAAGGAACGTCCTTTAATTCTGAGGCTACGACTGGTTCTAGACTTCCCCATTAGTGGAAACATCCTCTCCACATCCACTCTACCCAAGCCTTTCGCTATTCGCTTTATTATCCTCCCCCCCCCCCCCCCCACCCCCACCCATCCGCAGGGATCTGATTCCTCTCTCCCCGAATGTCCCTTCTCCCTCTAACCATCCGATTGCCCCCTCGGTTCGGAACCCCAGTCTCCCTCTGAACTCCTGTCGCCCCTTTCTCAGCACCAGACGTTCGCTGGCTTCTCTGTTCCCTCCCCCCTTTCCCCATTCCACTCGCCACAACCACAATTTGCACAGGTTGTTGCTGCAAGGACAACCAGCTTGGGGGAAACCCAAATCCATTCGTTATCCCAACTGGGGACGGGGGAGAGGCACAAGCGCTGAAAGCCTAAAGGATGGCTGGTTGATCCCTACCGGCCAGCGCCGCCCCGAGCGACACCAAGATCCCAGCGAGAACCCACACGGCGCGCATCCTGATTGCTGGCTCCTATCGATCTGCCGCTTGCTCCACAATCCCGGACAACGGGACATGCAGGGGGAAGGGGGAGGGAGAAGGGAGTATTGTCCTGGACGCCTCCCAAATTTCAGCTTCCTTTTAATTTGCAGTCTCCCGCACTGTAACCCACTAAACCACTCCCTCTCGTTCACTCCCAGCGCTTGATTTTGATTTCTGAAAACCTTTGACAATTACTCAGTTAAAGATACAACGTGGGCAGCGGGCAAGCCAGTGTTCTGAATGAGGGTCTCGACCTCAAACGTCACCCATTCCTTCTCTCCAGAGATGCTGCCTGTCCCGCTGAGTTACTCCAGCATTTTGTGTTTGCCTTCAGGATGGAAACTGACGCCTCGCCCCGCTACTGATCACCCGTGCACACTCGTTCTATGTTTAAGAAGGAACTGCAGATGCTGGAAAATCGAAGGTAGACAAAAATGCTGGGGAAACTCAGCGGGTGAGGCAGCATCTATGGAGCGAAGGAAATAGGCAACGTTTCGGGTCGAAACCCTTCTTCACACCAGCTCTACGTTATCCCGCGTTCTCGTCCACTCCCTACAGTTTTACAGGGGGGACAATTAACCCACAAACCCGCACGTCTTTGGAGATATGGGCGGACCGCCGGAGCACCCGGAGGAAACCCACACGGTCATATGGAGAACGAGCAAACTCCACACGCAGACAGCGTCCGAGTTCAGTATCGAACCTGGGTCTCTGGCGCCGTGAGGCAGCGGCTCTACCAGCTGTGCCAATGTGGTGAATGTGTATTTCACAATCAGGTGAATGTTACCAATCAATTGGTGTTTTTTTTTAAATGGTGAATTACACCAATGATCAAGGCAAGCTGGATCCCAGTAAGATTTGAAGTATTCTTGGTCGAGGAAAATTTGAGGGAGAGACTTCAAACCTGACGGTGGGGATAGTTATTATGTTCATCTTCTGGGCACTAAAGCTGTTCCACTGGAAGCATTAAGGGACTTGATTAGTAAAGGGACTGTCCCACCAGCATGCAACTCTATGCGATGAGCACGACCTAACGTGGTTGCTTGAGCCGTCCGGCGTCGCGGGGCCGGTCCCACTTCGATCGCCGGAGCCATGCGGAATTATGCAGAGTTCGTCCCGACATAGTGCGGGGCTCTGAAAAACTGACTATGTTCAAAAATTCTGCGCGGCAACGGCTTGTCGGCTCGCAGTCGCCTCGACGCATTACACACTGTCTCAACGTCGTGCCTCCGTGACCCTCTCTGTAGGTGCCTCCGTGACCCTCTATGTGTGTGGCTCCGTGGCCCTCTGTGTGTGTGTGTGCCTCTGTGCCCCTCTCTGTGTGCCCCTCTCTGTCCTGGCGAACTTACCTTTACGACTTCGCTCCAAGTTCGCCTCACTTTGCGCCGCGTTGCGCTACTCACCCGACCTCCGCGCGGCCCTCACTGCCCGGTTTGGACGCGCTTGCCGCATGCAGGCGCATGCTGGTGGGAACGGCCCTGTACAGGGGATCACCCGACCTCCGCGCGGCCCCCGCTTCTAGTTTGATCGCGCTCATCGCATGGAGGCGGATGCTGGTAGGACAGGCCCTTAAGGGTGTCAGGGGTTATGGGGAAAAGGCAGGAGAATGGGGTTAGGAGGCACAGATAGATCAGCCATGATTGAATGGCGGAGTAGATTTGATGGGCCGAATGGCCTAATTCTGCTCCTGTCACTTACGAAGGGGATGCTATGTGCAATGAAAATCCTTGTTCTTATAAGTTCATAAATTCATGTCACGGGGGCAGAATTACACCATTCGGCCCATCGAGTCTACTCCGCCATTCAATCATGGCTGATCTTTTTTTCCCTCTCAACCCCATTCTCCTGCCTTCTCCCCATACTAATACTCATATTAATTAAGTGCCTGTCAATCTCTCCTTTAAAAATACCCAAAGAATTGGCCTCCACACAGCCTTCTGTGGCAATAAATTCCACAGATTCACCACCCTCTGGCTAAACAAATTCCTCATCTCCTTTATAAAAGTATGGGGTGGGAGATTGCAACCTTCACGTGGTCCGCCCTGTTTCGACAAATGCAATCAACCCGGCGTGCACAATCAAATAAGATCAAATAGAACAAGTTGTCCTACAACTTTAGGCTGTGCATGTCGTGCACAAGAAGTATAAAAGTATGTCCTTTTATTCTGAGGCTACAGCATGGCAACAGGCCTTTCTGCCCACCCAGTCCATGCTGACCATCAACTCACTAATTCCTACAATAATTCCTTTTCTATCCATGAGAAGCAGCTGATGGTGCTTCAGGTTATGTTCCTAGATTAATGATCTCAACAGTGGATTGGGTGGATAACACAATGCCACACTGAGGGAACGATACATCATCCTCATCATAATAATAATAATTCAGATGTAGCATGAAACCTCTGCTCTCTCCGGTGAAAGTGAAAAAATGCCTGATATCTTCGCTTAGCTTAGTTTAGAGATTAAGCCCGGAAACAGGCCCTTCGGCCCACCGAGTCCACACGGACCACCAGCAATTCCCACACACTTACGCTATCCTACACACACTAGGGACAATTTTATATTCATTAAAAAAATCAAATAACCTGCAAACGTGTACATCTTTGGAGTGTAGGAGGAAACTGAAGATCTGGGAAATAGCCAACGGATGTCATGGGGAGGATGTGCAAACTCTGAACAGACAGCACCCGTGGTGAGAATCGAACCCAGATTTCTGGCGCTGAAAGCCAGCAACTCTACTGCTGCACCACTGTGCCGCCCATGTCATTTGTACCCAGTGTGCTGTCCAAACATTATCGCATAAGGAGCGTCACGGTGGCGCAGCGGTAGAGTTGCTGCTTTACAGCGCTTGCAGCACTGGAGACCCAGGTTGGATCCTGACTACGGGTGCTGTCTGTACGGAGTCTGTACGTGCTCCCCTTGCACGGGTTTTCTCCGATCTTTGGTTTCCTCCCTCACACCAAAGACGTACAGATACGTGCTTGGTGTATTAATTGGCTCGGTGTATGTGTAAATTATCCCTAGTGTGTGTAGGATAGTGTTAATGTGCGGAGGTCGTTGGTCGGTGCGGATTGCCCCGTTTCCACGCTGTATCTCTGAAATTTAAAAAAACCCAACACAAATCTTCTGGTTACCACTATTTGTGGGCTCTTCCTGTGCCTGGCCTGTTTCTGACATTAGATTTGTGACTTCAAGCCAGTCAAATGATCAATGACTAGTCACACACCCACTGGGACTGTGGACAAATCAATGATGAGAATGCCAGGGAGCAGAGTTGGTGGAGTGTCTTTTAAATTGGATTGAGCGCATTCATTAGATGTCCTGGAGAATGCACTCTCACAAATGTCATCCTTTTAGATCTTTAGCCAGGGTTTGGCTGGGAGATTAACGGGCTGGTGGTGTCCACAGTGGAGGTGGTGGAGGTTGGATTGAGTGATAATTGAATTTATATCTTTCATGTACCCTGTCATCAACAAGTGCACTGTAGATCAGTATCACTCATGTTATGAGTCATGCTTTTGTAGTTATGCCTCCTTGCTTTTACAGTAATCCTCCCTTATTTATCCATTGGATCTATTAAGTGGCACAGTGGTAGAGTTGCTGCCTCTCAGGACCAGAGACTCGGGTTCAATCCTGACTACGGGTGCCGTCTGAATGGAGTTTGTATCTTCTCCCTGAGGCCTCATGGGTTTTCTCTGGATACTCCGATTTCCTCCCACACGCCAAAGATGTACGGGTTTATAGATTAATTGGCTTTGGTAAAATTGTAAATTGTCCCTAGTGTGTGTAGGATAGAAACATAGACATAGAAAATAGGTGCAGGAGGAGGCCATTCAGCCCTTCGAGCCAGCACTGCCATTCAATATGATCATGGCTGATCGTCCGCTATCAATAACCCGTGCCTGCCTTCTCCCCATATCCCTTGACTCCACTAGCCCCTAGGGCTCTATCCAACTCTCTTAAATCCATCCAGTGATTTGGCCTCCACTGCCCTCTGTGGCAGGGAATTCCATAAATTCAAAACTCTCTGGGTAAAAAAGTTTTTTCTCAGCTCAGTATTAAATGACCTCCCCTTTATTCTAAGACTGTGGCTTCTGGTTCTGGACTCACCCAACATTGGGAACATTTTTCCTGCATCTAGCTTGTCCAGTCCTTTTATAATTTTATAAGCTTCTATAAGATATCCCCTCATCCTTCTAAACTGCAGGGAATACAAGCCTAGCCTTTTGAATCTTTCCTCATATGACAGTCCCACCATCCCAGGGATCAATCTCGTGAACCTACGCTGCACCGCCTCAATCACAAGGTTGTCCTTCCTCAAATTAGGAGACCAAAACTGTACTCTATACTCCAGATGTGGTCTCACCAGAGCCCTAAACAACTGCAGAAGAACCTCTTTACTCCTGTACTGAAATCCTCTTGTTATGAAGGCCAACATTCCATTAGCTTTCTTCACTGCCTGCTGTACCTGCATGCCAACTTTCAGTGACCGGTGTACAAGGACACCCAGGTCTCGCTGTACCTCCCCCTTACCTAACCTAACCTAACCCCATTGAGATAATAATCTGCCCCCTTGTTTTTGCCACCAAAGTGGAAAACCTCACATTTATCTATATTATACTGCATCTGCCATGCATCTGCCCACTCACTCAACCTGTCCAGGTCCCCCTGCAACCTCCTAACATCCTCTTCACAGTTCACAGAGAGTGTTAGTGTAGGGATGATCGCTGGTTGGCATGGACTCAGTGGGCCGAAGGGCCTGTTTCCGTGCTGTATCTCTATAGTCAAAAGTAAAGAATAAAAGGAATTCTGAGTATCAGAATGTTTTCAAACTATCAAACATTTAATTCATTCTGTAACACATGCACGTGAATCAAGCAGCGTGCAGTTGGAAATAAGCAGTGTCAGAAATGCTTCTTTAAGACGGTCTGACCCACTGAGTTACTCCTGTGTTGTGTGTCTATCTTTAAGAAGGTCTCCCCTCAGTGAGATGGTAAATCTCCAAAGCTATAAATATGCTGCTCATTGAGGAGGTCAGGCGTAACGAAGGATTTCTCAAATTGACACAGACGGCTTGACAGGTGAAATAATCTGTTTAAATAACAGCAGCGGCAGTCTCACCCTCACACAGAGCCGTGCGGTCGAGGGTCATCTCGGTGTTGAAGTTGGGAATCGATTCAAGCGCTGCTCATTGTTATTGGTATAAAACATTCGAAGAGATCAAGTATCTGCCAACGTCAGCCTTGTGGTCTCCTCTGCGCACCTCTCCTGGGAAACATGCACCTTGTGGCCCAGTTTCTGTTTGCAAAGTCCAGGGCCATTAAGGCCCCAAAGAAGACTCCTTCAGAAGAAGAGGAATATGACCCCTTTTGGAGAAGGTTGGGATAAACTTATTACTATTTAGACACAGGCCACTTTTCAGAATGTATGGAGTTTGTATGTTCACCTTGTGACCGCGTGGGTTTTCCCTGCATGCTCCGGCTTACTCCAAAGTAAAATTGGACATTGTCCCTAGTGTGTGGGATAGTGCTCGTGTATGGGGCGATCGCAGGTGAGCACGGATTCGGTGGGCCGATTTCCATGCTGTATCTCTAAAGTCTAAAGTAAAAACCTGTGTCTTGTTGGGAGATGCACTGTGTAACCTTCAATGGTTGATGGACTATGCTAGATTGAAACTACCTCTCTTCCTCCTCCTTCGCACCAAGATCCTGCTTCATCTCTTTATTCTTGCCACAATAATTTGAAGGAAACTCCTGTCGGTGTTCGAGCCAGAATAAGAGAACAGATAGAAAATTAAATGAAAGAGATTTAGCACTGGGAGTTAAATCAGCGTTCCATAAATTATCTTATGGAGTTCGTTACAGAATTAGATGCAAACGTTCTCCTTTCTCCTGCCCCACTTTGCTTCCAGTTTTACCCCCCTAATACAATCAGTCTTGAGGTGTCCCAACCCGAAACGTCACCTCTCCATGTTCTCCAGAGATGCTGCCTAACCTGCTGAGTTTGAATCTTTCAAAACTCTTTAGATTCTGGAGTAGTTCCTGAGGATTGGCGGGTAGCAAACGTAACCCCTCTTTTTAAGAAGGGGGGGAGAGAGAAAACGGGGAATTACAGACCAGTTAGTCTAACATCGGTAGTGGGGAAACTGCTAGTCAGTTATTAAAGATGGGATAGCAGCACATTTGGAAAGTGGTGAAATCATTGGACAAAGTCAGCATGGATTTACGAAAGGTAAATCATGTCTGACGAATCTTGTGGAATTTTTCGAGGATGTAACTAGTAGCGTGGATGGGGGAGAACCAGTGGATGTGGTGTATCTGGACTTCCAGAAGGCTTTCGACAAGGTCCCACATAAGCGATTAGTATATAAACTTAAAGCATATGGCATTGGGGGTTCAGTATTGATGTGGATAGAGAACTGGCTGGCAAACAGGAAGCAAAGAGTAGGAGTTAACGGGTCGTTTTCACAATGGCAGGCAGTGACTAGTGGGGTACCGCAAGGCTCAGTGCTGGGACCCCAGCTATTTACAATATACATAAATGATCTGGATGAGGGAATTGAAGGCAATATCTCCAAGTTTGCGGATGACACTAAGCTGGGGGGCAGTGTTAGCTGTGAGGAGGATGCTAGGAGAATGCAAGGTGACTTGGATAGGCTGGGTGAGTGGGCAAATGTTTGGCAGATGCAGTATAATGTGGATAAATGTGAGGTTATCCACTTTGGTGGCAAAAATAGGAAAACCGACTACTATCTAAATGGTGGCCGATTAGGAAAAGGGGAGATGCAGCGCGACCTGGGTGTCATGGTACACCAGTCATTGAAAGTAGGCATGCAGGTACAACAGGCAGTGAAGAAAGCCAATGGTATGTTAGCTTTCATAGCAAAAGGATTTGAGTATAGGAGCAGGGAGGTTCTACTTCAGTTGTATAGGGTCTTGGTGAGGCCACACCTGGAGTATTGCGTACAGTTCTGGTCTCCAAATCTGAGGAAGGACATTATTGCCATAGAGGGAGTGCAGCGAAGGTTCACCAGACTGATTCCTGGGATGTCAGGACTGTCTTATGAACAAAGACTGCATAGACTCGGTTTATACTCTCTAGAATTTAGGAGATTGAGAGGGGATCTTATAGAAACTTACAAGATTCTTAAGGGGTTGGACAGGCTAGTTGCAGGAAGATTGTTCCCGATGTTGGGGACGTCCAGGACAAGAGGTCACAGCTTAAGGATAAGGGGGAAATCCTTTAGGACCGAGATGAGAAGGAATTTTTTCACACAGAGAGTGGTGGGTCTCTGGAATTCTCTGCCACAGAGGGTAGTTGAGGCCAGTTCATTGGATATATTTAAGAGGGAGTTAGATGTGGCCCTTGTGGCTAAGGGGATCAGAGGGTATGGAGAGAAGGCAGGTACGGGATACTGAGTTGGATGATCAGCCATGATCATATTGAATGGCGGTGCAGGCTCGAAGGGCCGAATGGCCTATTCCTGCACCTAATTTCTATGTTTCTATGTTTCTATGAGTTACTCCGGCTGGGCTTGTACACTCTGGGGTTTAGAAGGATAAGAGGGGATCTCATTGAAACATATAAGATTGTTAATAGTTTGGGCACACTAGAGGCAGGAAACATGTTCCCGATGTTGGGGGAGTCCAGAACCAGGGGCCACAGTTTAAGAATAAGGAGTAAGCCACTTAGAACGGAGACGAGGAAACTTTTTTTCACAGAGAGTTGTGAGTCTGTGGAATTCTCTGCCTCAGAGGGCGGTGGAGGCAGGTTCACTGGATGCTTTACATAGAGAGCTAGATAGGGCTCTTAAAAATAGCGGAGTCAGGGGATATGGGGAGAAGGCAGGAACGGAGTACTGATTGGTGATGATCAGCCATTATCACATTGAATGGCGGTGCTGGCTCGAAGGGCCAAATGGCCTCTACTCCTGCACCTATTGTCTATTGTCTACCACCCTGTGAAACGTCACCTCTCCATGTTCTCCAGAGATGCTGCCTGACCCGCTGAGTTCCTCCAGCACTTTGTGTCTTTTTTTGGTGGCTTAAATGGTCGGACGAAGCAACAGGGAATCACGACAAATGAGTTTAGGATTTGGAGCTCAGCATATTTCATAAAGCACTGTAGTACGGGCTGGTATGTATGATCTGTGTAGGGAAGGAATTGCAGAGGCTGGGTTATGCCAAAGATAGACACAAAGTACTGGAGTAACTCAGCAGGTCAGGCAGCATCTCTGGAGAAAAAGGATGGGTGACGTTTTGGGTTGAGACCATGTGAAGGGACCAGTCTGGAGATGCCACGTGACGCGCTGAGTTACTCCAGCAGTTCGTGTCAGAGAGAGCTAGACAGGGCTCTTAAAAATAGTGGAGTCAGTGGATATGGGGAGAAGGCAGGAACGGGGTACTGATTGGGGATGATCAGCCATGATCACATTGAATGGCAGTGCTGGCTCGAATGGCCGAATGGCCAACTCCTGCACCCATTGTCTATTGTCTATTGTCATTAGTAGTAGGGCATTAGATTAGATAAAATAATCTATCATTCAATTCAATTCAACTTTAATGTCATTGCACAAATACAAGTATAGGTACAACAAAATGCAGTTTAGCGTCAGTTCATAGTGATAGCAATATAGAAATAAATACAGAATGCAGACAATGTGGACGGAGAGACTGGAGAAATCTATCGGCGGGACTCCGAGTTCAGCAGTGCGATGGTGTTATTGTAGAAGCTGTTCCTCATCCTACTAGTGCGGGACCTGAGGCTCCTGTACCGCCTCCCTGATGGTAAGAGGGCAAACAGTCCATGGTTGGGGTGTGAGGGGTCTTTGATGATCTTCCCGGCCCGTTTCAGACACCGTTTTCGGTGGAGGGCATCCATGGCAGGGAGCGGGGCACCGATGATGTACTGGGCGGTTTTCACCACCCGTTGTAGTGCCTTCCTGCATCTTCTGTGTGATCTGTTTGTTTGCAGCAGCGTACATGTAATTCCAAATAGTTTTTCAAATAACATTTTAGGAATCTATATTCTCCCTATCAATAGTTTTGATTAGGGTTTGTTATCCCTTGCAGTCAGTAACAAGATAAACACTGTTTTCGACTGTTTGGGAGGCTGCAGTAATGAACAGCATTCTCTTGTGTCAGTGAAGTATGCGTCATTTCCACACCATGTTTATTTTTCTCAGTAATCCAGGATTTTGCTCAGCTTTCCGTTTTGGAAGAGTTACATCCAAACAGTTACTCTAAACACACCGCTTGGTCCCATATCCCCAATAGATTGCTGTAATCACTGCAAGCGTTTGATGATAGAAGGGATAGAAATTAAATGGCCACAAAGTACTGGAGTAACTCAGCAGGTCAGGTAGTTTCTCCAGAGAACATGGATAGGTGATGATTCGGGTCGGGATGCTTCACTTTAAATCTAAGTCTGGTTCCCGATTCCCCTACTCTGTGCAAGTAATCTTGAACCCTTTTGAGTCGGAGATGTTAAGGCAAACAATCACTCCCTTCATTTGAGAACTTTTTTTTTTTTTTAAGTTACATTTTTATTCGATATCATAGTCCAAACCACTACAAACTTTGTTAAACAGTTACAAATTAAATATCCAGGGTTCCAGGGACCCCGCTACCAATGTAGCTGGGGGCTTCATTTATCGGTTACATATTAACATTGACTCTAATTATTATTATTTTTTTTTTAATAGATAGAAAAAATAAAGGGAGAAAACAAAAGTGTCCATAATACAACTTAGGAGGTAGGTCCGTAGGTCAGAGAACATAACTATTAATCTAGAACTCTTAATTGACTTTTTCTGAGATCGTGTCCTCACTTCCAATTAGCCCATTTGTGTCTGGAAGGGGCCGTGAACTGTTCACCTTCCGACTGAGGAGGTGGAGCCACTGTCGAGTCAAAGTAGCATTGCCAGCCCTTGCCGTGAACATCACGGCCGGTCAACAGTTCATTTGCCTGTTTACCAACATGGAGTTGGGTGCTGGCAAAATAATACAGCCGTGGATAAGATCAGCCCTGATCACATTGAATGGCGGTGCTGGCTCGAAGGGCCAAATGGCCTACTCCTGCACCTATTATCTATTGTCTATTGGCTAAGAACAGGAGGCACATACATCCTTCCCTCGGGGGGGAGGGGGGGGGGGGGGGAGGGATCTGTGGAATTCCCTCCCCTGGAGGTTTAAGGAGGCTTGATCACTGGAGTGAATTCAATAGGAGGTAGTGTTAAAGAAGGAACTGCAGATGCTGGAGAATCGAGGGTTACACAAAAGGCTGGAGAAACTCAGCGGGTCAGGCAGCATCTTTGGAGAACATGGACAGGTGACGTTTTGGGTCTGAACTTTTTGTCACCTGTCCATGTTCTCCAAAGATGCTGCCTGACCCGCTGAGTTACTCCAGCACTTTATGTCTTAATTTGTAAACCAGCATCTGTAGTTCCTTCTTTCAGAACCAGTGCCAAATGTATGTTGAATTGTTCAATTACCTGCCCTACCTAATTGGCTTTGTTTATTTACGGCTCTGTTTAGCCCACATCTAGAGACGTCAATTCTTAAAGAGATTAACCTGCTTAATTTATTGAAACTCATTTAAGCTGCTGTGACAAGGCTGGCGATTTGTATCAACGCAGTTCTCCAAGTCTATTCTGAGAAACATAGAAACATAGAAAAATAGGTGCAGGAGTAGGCCATTCGGCCCTTCGAGCATGCACCGCCATTCAATGTGATCATGGCTGATCATCCAACTCAGTATCCCCTACCTGCCTTCTCTCCATACCCTCTGATCCCCTTAGCCACAAGTGCCACATCTAACGCCCTCTTAAATATAGCCAATGAACTGGCCTCAACTACCTTCTGTGGCAGAGAATTCCAGAGACTCACCACTCTGTGTGTAAAGAATGTTTTCCTCATCTCGGTCCTAAAGGAATTCCCCCTTATCCTTAGACTGTGACCCCTTGTCCTGGACTCCCCCAACATCGGGAACAATCTTCCAGCATCTAGCTTGTCCAACCCCTTAAGAATTTTGTAAGTTTCTATAAGATCCCCCCTCAATCTTCTAAATCCCAGCGAGTACAAGCCGAGTCTATCCAGTCTTTCCTCATATGAAAGTCCTGACATCCCAGGAATCAGTCTGGTGAATCTTCCCTGTACCCTGGAAGTCTGGAAGAATGAAGGCAAATCTAAAGGGCCTGTCCCACCTTTACGACTTAATTCAAGACCTCTGCCGAGTTTAAAGGACCTAAAAAGAATCAAGATTGTGGTAATCTACGAGCTCCTACAACCTTCCACGACTATGTCCCCAAACTCCTACGAACTCCTATGAATATGTCTACGAATTCCCACGACTATTTCCACGGCCTCCTTACGAGTACAAAGTTGCAATTTCTTTCATCCCGACCATTTTTTTATTCGTGGACATTTTTTAACGGGCCTTTAAACGTCCCGATTTACCTGATGTCACGAGTACCTACGGCCGGCATTAACGAACCGCTACGATATATCTACGAACTACTACGACCTCCTACAGACTCGTTACGAACATTCTGCGAGTTTGAATCAAGGGGAAAACCCGGGAGAATTCGTGAATATCTCGTGAAAGTGGGACGGGCCCTTTATTGAACCGTGTACGACCCTAAGGGGACATGACAAGGTGTGTGTGGAGATACCTCCACTGATGGGGCAGTCTTGAACCGAGGGTACATGGTTACAAGGGTGGGAGTAGGGCATTCAATTCAAACTGAGGAGCGGTGGCATTTTTCCCCTCAGGTGGCGGTGGATCTCTGGAATTCTTCATCCCAGAGGTTTGGGGATGCCAGATTGTTGGTGCTATTTCAGGAGGTGGTAGAATGATTGAAAAACAATGCTGGAGTAACTCAGCGGGTCAGGCAGCATTTCTGGAGAACACAGATAGGCAAAGTTTCAGGTCAGGACCTGAATACTGAAGAAGGGTCCCAACATGAAACATCACCTGTCCGTGTCCCTCGGAGATGCTGCCTGACCCACTGAGTTACTCCAGCACTTTACGTCTTTCTTTGTTAACCGGCATCGACAGTTCCTTGTGTCCAGAGTTGGTGCATCATTGGGAACGTGAGGGGTATGTGGAGTTGTCACTTAATAGGAGATTAGGTCTGGGCCAGATCACCCTCGATCATACTGAATGGCGTGGAAGTCCTGAGCAGCTCGTCAACCACTTTGCAAGTTCTTCCCCCTTGAGATCCCATTTGCCAGTCATTTTAACTCCTCTCCACATTTCAACTCCTCTCCTCTCCAGAGATACAGCATGGCAACAGGCCCTTCTGCCCTCCAAGTCCATGACAACCCCTGAACACTCATTCACATTAGACAATAGACAATCGACAATAGGTGCAGGAGTAGAGGCCATTTGGCCCTTCGAACCAGCACCGCCATTCAATGTGATCATGGCTGATCATCCCCAATCAGTACCCCGTTCCTGCCTTCTCCCCATATCCCCTGACTCCGCTATCTTTAAGAGCCCTATCTAGCGCTCTCTTGAAAGCATCCAGAGAACCTGCCTCCACCGCCCTCTGAGGCAGAGAATTCCACTCTCACCACTCTCTGTGAGAAAAAGTGTTTCCTCGTCTCCGTTCTAAATGGCCTACTCCTTATTCTCAAACTGTGGCCCCCGGTTGTGGACTCCCCCAACATCCGGAACATGTTTCCTGCCTCTAGTGTGTCCAAGCCCTCAACAATCTTATATGTTTCAATGAGATCTCCTCTCATCCTTCTAAACTCCAGAGTGTACAAGCCCAGCTGCTCCATTCTCTCAGCATATGACTGTCCCGCCATCCCATTAGTTCTACATTATCCCACTTTCTCCCCCACTCACTACACACGAGAGACAATTTACAGAGGCCAATCAACCCACAACCCCGTACGTCTTTGGCATGTGCAAGAAAATTGGAGCACCCAGAGAAAACCCACAGAGTCACAAGGAGAACGTACAAACTCAATGGTCAATGGTTTTGTGTACCAGGGTAGAGTGAAATTCTCTTTTTGCATAGAGTTCAGCAAAGTGTTACTACACTTGGGCACAATCCGAGATGAAGTACAAAGTGTATAGAAATAGTCCACTGAGACCATTGTACAACAGTCGCCACGTTTTGGTGCCATTTTCAAAGTCCAAGTTTCTTTAAATTTAAATTTAGTTACTATCTAAATGGCGTCAAGTTGGGAAAAGGGGAAGTACAACAGGATCTGGGGGTCCTTGAACATCAGTCTATGAAAATAAGCATGCAGGTACAGCAGGCAGTGAAGAAAGCGAATGGCATGTTGGCCTTTATAACAAGAGGAATCGAATATAGGTGCAAAGAGGTCCTTCTGCAGTTGTACAGAGCCCTAGTGAGACCACACCTGGAGTATTTTGTGCAGTTTTGGTCCCCTAATTTGAGGAAGGACATTCTTGCTATTGAGGGAGTGCAGCGTAGGTTTACAAGGTTAATTCCCGGGATGGCGGGACTGTCATATGCTGAGTGAATGGAGCAGCTGGGCTTGTACACTCTGGAGTTTAGAAGGATGAGAGGGGATCTCATTGAAACATATAAGATTGTTAAGGGCTTGGACACACTAGAGGCAGGATACATGTTCCCGATGTTGGGGGAGTCCAGAACCAGGGGCCACAGTTTAAGAGGGTACACAAAAAGCTGGAGAAACTCAGCGGGTGCAGCAGCATCAAGTCGAGACCCGAAACGTCGCCTATCTCCTTCGCTCCTTAGTTGCTGCTGCACCCGCTGAGTTTCTCCAGCTTTTTGTGTACCCTCGATTCTCCAGCATCTGCAGTTCCTTCTTTAACGCCACAGTTTAAGAATAAGGAATAAGCCGTTTAGAATGGAGGCAAGGAAACACTTTTTCTCACAGAGAGTGGGGAGTCTGTGGAATTCTCTGCCTCAGAGGGCGGGGGAGGCAGGTTCTCTGGGTGCTTTTAAGAGAGAACTAGACAGGGCTCTTAAAAATAGCAGAGTCAGGGGATATGGGGAGAAGGCAGGAACGGGGTACTGATTGAGGATGATCAGCCATGATCACATTGAATGGCGGTGCTGGCTCGAAGGGCCAAATGGCCTACTCCTGCACCTATTGTTTATTGTCTATTGTCTATTTAAGTGCAGCTGGCCACAAAGGCCTGTTATCCTGACGGCGTTGCAGGGTTGGCCTGGCCAAGCGAAGTTGTCCTCCGCCGCTGCTCCACTGCGGTGTGTCACTGCAGGTTGCGTCCGCTCCATGTGCTCGGTCTCTTGGTGCAGCGCCCGGTCCAGTTGAGCCCCATCACCTTGGGCTACATCATCTTGGTCCTTATCCTCGTACTGTCTAGCGAGCCATCGTCCCTCTCCTTGCCCGGTCACCATTCAGTCTTTGTACCCCAAGGGTGCCCCCCCCCCCCCCCCACAGCTGACTTGAGGGCGAGGAAGGTAAGACCCTGGTTCTTCTTATCGCACAGACAGTACCTGAGGTCAGGATCGAACCTGGGACTCTGCCGCTGTGGGGCATTGATTAACCAGGAGGAGGCATCAGGCTCACATTAAAGATGCTATATTTGCATCTTAATGCTTAACATCTTTCCCTTTCCCCTGACTCTCAGTCTGGAGAAGGGCTTGGGCCTGAAATGTCACCTGTTCCTTTTCTCCAGAGATGCTGTCTGACCCGCTGAGTTGCTCCAGGTTTTTGTGTCTATCTTCGGTTTAAACCAGCATCTGCAGTTCCTTCCTACACATGAAAACTTTAGCAATGGAGTTACTAAATGGAGATAACTGGCCAGGGGCCACAGTTATAAGAATAAGGGGCAAGGCATTTAGAACGTAGATGAGGAAACCATTTTTCACATAGAGAGGTGTGAGTGTAGAATTCCCTGCCTCAGAGGGCGGTGGAGGCAGGTTCTCTGGATACTTTCAAGAGAGAGCTTGATAGGGCTCTTAAAGATAGCGGAGTCAGGGGATATGGGGAGAACGGGCTACTGATTGTGGATGATCAGCTATGATCACATTGAATGGTGGTACTAGCTCAAAGGGCTGAATGGCCTACTCCTGCACCTATTCTCTATTGTCCATTGTCTATTGTCTATTGGAGTCATACATTATGGAAACAGGTCCTTCTTCCCACTGACTCCATGTAAACCACCAAGTGCCCATGTACATAAATCCTGCACTGATCCCATTTATTCTCCCAATGTTCCTAGGAATGCATGTCCAGATTCCATCACTTACCTATGCACTCGGGGCACCTTGCAGTGAGCAATGTATTTACCAACCTGCACGGGAGGAAACTGGATACCTGGAGGAAGCCCTTGAGGTAACTGAGAGAACGTGCAAACTCCACATAGACAGCACCTGAAGTCCGGATCGAACCCGGGTGGCTGGAACTGTGGTGCCAGTGGGCCCGGTGTCTATTGCCTATTATCTTCGCCCATCTTCATCCTGTCTTCCTTTGTATTTTGTGCAGTGCTGTGGATGGGGCTGCACGGAGTCCCCAGCCCGCGAGTGATGATTCCCAGAAGCAGAAGCAGAGGGATGATCCCATCCGGAACAGATACGCCGGGCAGAGGCCCATAAACCCAGAGAGGCTCAAGGACTTTGGGGAGGACGAGTTTGTGGGCAAAGATGTGAAGACTTGGGAATTGACAGTAACGGGCCACTCGGAAACCCTGCTCAACACTGGCCAGGATGTGACAACCTACAAGACCAGCAGGAGCCCCGAACCCTGCACTAGACAAGCTCCCTTCGAGGACATCAGGACTGCGGCCTTTAAAATCCAACACGGGATCCAGAAAACTCCATGCACGGTATGTGGCACCTTTTATTCCTGCGTTCTGGGCAGTTCAATTGACATCCATGAGTTCAAGACCCACTTCAGCACGCTTGGATTCATACTGAAGAATGTCACACTGTCTGATGTGAAGTCTTCCAGTTAAGGGCCTGTCCCACTTGCATGCGATTACATGCGTTTGGCACGACCAAAATGGAAGCGGAGTTCGCGCTAAGTTCGCGCGTGATGCAATTCGCGTCATTCTCACCAATCAGCTGGGCAGGACTCAATTTGGCTGTCGCACGGCATTGGGCGGTGACGTCATCAAGCAACGCCATGCCGGCCAGTAAAGCAACATCACTCGCTAGGCGTACGGCGTCAAGACGCTGCATACGATGTCAAGACGCTGCATACGTCCGCAATGTGCCTGCGGGCCGACAGGCCGTTGGCGTGCAAAATTTTCGGACAGTGCATGATTTTCGGAGCCCCACGCGATGTCGGGACCAGCCCCGCACAACTCCATACGCCTCCGCGCTTGGAAGTGGGACTGGCTACGCGCAGCCCGTATGCCTCAAGCGACCACGTTTGGTCGCGCTAGACGCATGCAATCGCATGCAAGTGGGACAGGCCCTTAACGCTCTTGAGTGGGTCTGCAGCAAAGGACAGGTTGGGTTTCTTTGCCTCCTGGTAGAGTTGTAAGTACCAACAGCATTTCCTTCAATATAGTGATTAGGCATATGGATGAGAAGGATATGGAGGGTTATGGTATGAGTGCAGGCAGGTGGGACTAAGGGAAAAAAGTTGTTCGGCACGGACTTGAAGGGCCGAGATGGCCTGTTTCCGTGCTGTAATTGTTATATGTTATATGGTTATATGGTTATAGTGCCGGTCCAAGAAAGCCACTGCACCTCAAATGTACTCGACACAATCCAAGATGCATGAAGTAGGAAAGAACTGCAGATGCTGGTTTAAATCGAAGATAGACACAAAATGCTGCAGTAACTCAGTGGGACCGGCAGCATCTCTGCAGAGAAGGGATGGGTGACGTTTCGGGTCGAGACCCTTCTTCAGATACATGAAGTCTTTAGTCTTGGTTATCAATAGTTCAATGGTTCCTTTATTATCATGTGTACCAAGATACAGTGAAATATGTTTTTTGCACACAGCTCAAGCAAGGTCTGAAGAAGGGTCTCGACCCGAAACGTCACCCATTCCTTCTCTCCAGAGATGCTGCCTGTCCCGCTGCGTAACTCCAGCTTTTTTAGTCTGTCTTGAGTTTAAACCAGCATCTGCAGTTCCTTCCTACACATTCCGGCAGCAGGACTATCATAAGCACAATTCGTACAGATTGTACAAAACCAACCACCGAGTCTTTATTTCCTCCCTCCCCAGTATTCCAGGCTCTCCAAACAGTACGGGATGGAGATCTACCTGAAGAAGGAATACCTGCATCACACGGGCAGTGTGAAGGAGCGTGGCGTGTGGTACCTGCTCACCTCTCTGTCACAGGTACAGTCACATTTGCCAGCTTCACCATCCCTAACAAAACAGCAGCAATCAAAATGCGGATCTCTCGAAAGAGGATCAGAAAATACAGGGAATAAGTACAGCATCATCGGTGACCAACCCCACCCTGGCCACACTCTCATTTCCATTGGGAAGGAGGAATAGGAGGCTGACAACTGTAACAGCGAGGTTCAGGGGCACATTCTTCAATAAGGCAAAGAAAGCAGTAAATGGGACTGGTAACGTTTACAATGGGCTGGATGAACATGGTGGGCTGAAGGGCCTGTTTCTACGCTGTGCAGCTCCATGTCTCCAAGTCATAGAGATCTCATTCTCCTGTTTAAAGAAGGCATAGGAGGCACCTGATTACATTGTTAATTGATGTAAATGGAGGGATGAGCTTGAGTGAATGATTGATTGAAAGATACAGCATGGCAACAGGCCCTTCACCCCACTGAGTCGCGCCCAACATCGATCTCCCATTCACAATAGTTCTATGTTATCCCACTTTCGTGTCTACTTCCTACACAATCGGGGCAATGTGTGGAGCTCAATTAACCTACAAACCCGCACGTCTTTGGGATGTGGGAGGAAACTGGAGCACCCGGAAGAAACCCACATAGTCACAGGGAGAATGTGCAAACTCCACACTGACAGCACCCGAAGTCAGGATCGAACTCAGGTCACTGGCGCTCTGGGGTAGCAACTGTACCAGCTGCACCACTGTGCCACCCAAGGTTTAGGCTTTGTTAGAGGGGAAATGGGATAAATTGGACAACTTTTTCAATGAACTAGTGCAGGCATGAGGGCATAACGTTGATCAGTACGGGTGTCAGGGGTTATGGGGAGAAGGCAGGAAAAGGGCTTGAGAGGGAAAGATAGATCAGCCATGATAGAATGGTGGAGTAGACTCGATGGGCCGAATGGGCTAATTCTGCTCCCACAACGTGAACTTTCTGAGCTGTCTGGTTTCATGAATTGTCCCCGTTTGATTTGCAGGAACAGCAGCGGAAGGGTGTGATCCTGGCATCGGACAACGACTTCTCCAAGGCGGTGGCTCACCATGCCACCGAGCTCCACATACCCGTCTTTATCATCCTGTCGGCCAGCACCCCGCCAGGCAGAGTTAAGACCTGCCGCGAGTACGGGGCCATGGTGATCACCTACGGCAGCGGTGCCGAGGAATCCCGCAGCCACGCGCAGAAACTGGCCACCGAGAATGGCTACCTCTACCTACAGGAGTGAGTTACAAACCAGCCGCTTCGTCACAGACTCCAGCCAACCACCGCCACCAGGCACAGATTCAACAAGGGAACATCATCACTTAGTCAGAGAGACATAGAGTCAATAGACAACAGACAATAGGTGCAGGAGTAGGCCATTTGGCCCTTCGAGCCAGCACCGCCATTCAATGTGATCATATAACCATATAACAATTACAGCACGGAAACAGGCCATCTCGGCCCTTCTAGTCCGTGCCGAACACTTACTCTCACCTAGTCCCATCTACCTGCACTCAGACCGTAACCCTCCATTCCTTTCTCGTCCATATACCTATCCAATTTATTTTTAAATGATAAAATTGAACCTGCCTCCACCACTTCCACTGGAAGCTCATTCCACACCGCTACCACTCTCTGAGTAAATAAGTTATCCCTCATGTTACCCCTAAATTTCTGTCCTTTAATTCTCAAATCATGTCCTCTTGTTTGAATCTTCCCTACTCTCAATGGGAAAAGCTTATCCACGTCAACTCTGTCTATCCCTCTCATCATTTTAAAGACCTCTATCAAATCCCCCCTTAACCTTCTGCGCTCCAAAGAATAAAGACCTATCTTGGTCAACATTTCTCTGTAACTTAGTTGTTGGAACCCAGGCAACATTCTAGTAAATCTCCTCTGTACTCTCTCTATTTTGTTGACATCTTTCCTATAATTTGGCGACCAAAATTGTACACCATATTCCAGAATGATCATGGCTGATCATCCCAAATCAGTACCCCGTTCCTGCCTTCACCCCAGTCATACTGCATGGAAACAGGCCATTTGGCCCAACCTGCCCACACCAACCAACATGTGCCATCTGCACGAGTCCCACCTACCTGCGTTTGGCAGAGGTCATAGCCTCAGAATTAAAGGGCGTTCCTTTAGGAAGGAGATGAGGAGAAATGTATTTAGTCAGAGAGTGGCGAATCAGTGGAATTCATATGGATATTCATATGGATATTTCTAAGGCAGAGATAGATAGATTCTTGATTAGTACCAGTGTCAGGGGTTATGGGGAGAAGGCAGAAGGGGTTAGGAGGGAGAGATAGATCAGCCACGATTGAATGGCAGAGTAGCTTTGATGGGCTGAATGGCCTCATTCTTCTCCTATCACTTATGAAGGCTAGATGTGAGGACTTTACCGTCTCTCTTTAAACTTGTGCCTTTGGGTTTTTATACTGATCACAATGCCTGTGCATTCCCGAGGTTCTCCAGGAGCGACTCGGAGCATGGCCACGTGTCCTACCCGGAGTACTTGACTATATTGTTGTCCCTGTGACAGGGAGGACAGCACGCCATACCTGGCAGGACTGGGCACCATGGGGCTCGAGGTGTACGAGCAGGTGAATAAGCTGGATGCCGTGATTCTGCCGGCAGGCGGGCAGCGCCACATCCTTGCCGGAGCCGCTGCCCCCATCAAACACCTAAACCCCGGCATTACCGTTATTGTGAGTACACGCAGACTGCCCACGCACCGCCGTGTTAGTGAGTGGTGCTGGCAGCAAGCCAACACGGTCGCGGTTTTGTGCGCGGCTCCGCGGTGGCGTGGGAGATGATGCTGAACTTTGAGCTGGCCAATGCAAAGTGTTTCAGGTGGTGGAATTGCAGCTGCTTCCCTACAGCCATTAGGCTATTAAACACTGCAACCTCAAATAAGCTCTGAACTACATAGACCACTGTTGTTATTAGTGCACTATTATTGTTTTGTGTGTGTATGTGTGGTATGTGTGTGTGTGGTATGTATGTGTGTGTATGTATGTGTGGTGTGTATGTGGTGTGTATGTGGTGGTGTGTGTGGTGGTGTGTGTGTTGATGTGTGTGTGGTGTGTATGTATGTGTGTGTGGTGTGTTGTGTGTGGGTGTGTATGTATGAGTGTGTGGTGTGTGTGCCATGTGTGGTGTGTGTGTCGTGTGTGTGTCATGTGTGTATGTATGAGTGTGTGGTGTGTGTGTCATGTGTGTGGTGTGTGTGTGGTGTGTGTGTCATGTGTGTATGTATGTGTGTGGTGTGTTGTGTGTGTGTTGATGTGTGTGTGTGTGTGTATGTGTGTGTGTATGTGTGTGTGGTGTGTTGTGTGTTGGTGTGTGGGTGTGTATGTATGAGTGTGTGGTGTGTGTGCCATGTGTGTGGTGTGTTGTGTGTATGTATGAGTGTGTGGTGTGTGTGCCATGTGTGTGGTGTGTTGTGTGTGTGGTGTGTTGTGTGTTGGTGTGTGGGTGTGTATGTATGAGTGTGTGGTGTGTGTGTCATGTGTGTGTGTATGTGTGTGTGTATGTGTGTGGTGTGCGTGTGTATTTTCTTCCACATTTATTACTCTATTGTTTACAGTGTACTATGTTCACATATTCTGTTGTGCTGCTGCAAGCAAGATTTCCATTGTTTTATCTGGGACACATGACAACAAAACCACTCTTGAACTGTGTTGAGGCTAGATGGATAGATTTACATTTGCCAATGGTGTCCGTTTCTCATTAAATATCGGGTTTAGTTTGAGGAGATCTTTGGTGCGTTCTTTTCAGATGGTCGCTCATGTCTCGCCATTCCTGGATGAACGCCCCTCCGCTCTTGGTGGTGACACAAGGAACTGCAGACGCTGATTTGCAAAAAACGGACAAGCATCTGCTGGAGTAACTCAACGGGTCAGGCAGCATCCTGGAGAACATGGATAGGTGACGTTTCTGGTCTGAAGAAGGGTCTCTACTCGAAACCTCACCTATCCATGTTCTGCAGGGGGTGCTGCCTGACCCAATGAGTTACTCCAGCACTTTGTAATCTCACAAAGTCAGCAGTCTTTATTGTTTGGGACTCCTTTTTTAAGGTACCTGCACATTGGTCAGGTCTTTTCCAGTGACAAATGGTTTTGTTTGAAGACGGGTTCCAACCCGAAACATCGCCTTTTCCTATTCTCCAGAGATGCTGCCTGACCCGCTGAGTTACTCCAGCATTTTGTGTTTATCTTCGGTATAATCCAGCATCTGCAGTTCCTTCCTACATGACTGGTTCTGTCTTTTTTACCTACAGGGTGTGGTACCTGAGAATTACCCAGAACTACAACAATCCCTCGGGATGGGCCCCACTCTGAAGGAGTCAGTTTACACCAGCCACAGATTCTATGGAGGTGAGCAATGTCCGAATTCGACGCAGCCAAATATATGTTAACCAATCATTTAGCACAACCATTTCATGTTGGTATAATCCTTCCTCTGAGAAACAATCTGGGTCAGATTCACCTGCCCTTTTCCTTTATTCCATCAACTCTCCTTTTCATAAGTTCTTGTAATTGGAGCAGAATTAGGCCATTATCCATCGAGTCTACTCCGCCATTCAATCGTGGCTGATCGATTGTTCCCTCTCAACCCCATTTTCCTGCCTGCTCCCCATAACCTTTGACACTCTTACTAATCAAGAATCTGTCAATCTCCACCTTAAAAATACCTAATGGTCTCCATAGCCATCTGTGGCTATGAATTCCACAGATTCGCCAGCCTCTGACTAAAGAAGTTCCTCCTCATCTCCTTTCTAAAGGTACGTCCTTTTATTCTGAGGTTATAGGCTCTGGTCCTAGATTTTCCCACAAGTGGAAACGTCCTCTCCACATCCACTCTGTCCAGGTCTTTAACTATTCGGTAAGTTTCAATGAGGTCCCCCTCTCCTTCAAAACTGCAAATGTATTTCTTCAATGATCTATCCAGTCTAATCTTCAAGCAGTTCCTGTTTCAATCACTAATCCCTGGAGTTAATTCCATTGAGGTATCTCGCTGTGTAAATAATCCCTTATTCCCTAATATTTCCTGACAGATCGCAGAAGGAGAATTCTGCTCAATCAGCCGATTGAGATGATGCAGTGAGAACCTTTCTCACTGCGTTTCATCTCTATGGGTGGAGAGTTTCAAATCTGCAAACAAAAATGGTTTGAATCAACAGTCCCAAAGCAGACATTCTGATAGATCAAAGCAAAATATTTCTTCATTTCTGCATGTGTGTGGTGCATTATTGTTCATAGTCATGACTTCTAGTTGATGATAATATCAGCCCTATCGTCACATCTGTAAAGGGCCAGCGGTAAACTCAGTTCTGATGTTATCCGGATTCTAACCCCCCTATCTGTGCAACTAATTGGAATAGTTAGCGTTTGACAATAGACAATAGGTGCAGGAGTAGGCCATTCAGCCCATCGAGCCAGCACCGCCAAACAATGTGATCATGGCTGATCATCCCCAATCAGTACCCCGTTCCTGCCTTCTCCCCATATCCCCTGACTCCGCTATCTTTAAGAGCCCTATCTAGCTCTCTCTTGAAAGTATCCAGAGAACCGGCCTCCACCGCCCTCTGCGGAAGAGAATTCCACACTTACAACTCTCTGTGAGAAAAAGTGTTTCCTCGTCTCCGTTCTAAATGGCTTACCCCTTATTCTTAAACTGTGGCCCCTGGTTCTGGACTCCACCAACATCAGGAACATGTTTCCTGCCTCTAGCATGTCCAAACCCTTAACAATCTTATATGTTTCAATAAGATATCCTCTCATCCTTCTAAACTCCAGAGTATACAAGCCCAGCCACTCCATTCTCTCAGCATCCCGGGAATTAACCTTGTAAACCAACGCTGCACTCACTCAACAGCAAGAATGTCCTTCCTCAAATGTGAAGACAGTTTGCTCCAACTAAATAGGTTATGGTGCTATAGAGGTCAAATCTTGCCAAGGTGGAACTTCAAGATACTGCAGATGCTGGAATCTGAGCAAAATCCACACTGCTGAAGAAACCCAGAGCTTCAGGCAGCATCTGTGGAGGGAAGTTTTAGACAGATGACATTTTAGCTTGAGAGCCAGATTTTGTCTTGGTTCAAATTCCTGTCCATTTGCCTGCCAGGTTCCCTCCACAGACGCTGCCTGGCCTGCTGGAGATTGTTTTTGCTGAAGGTAGACTTTGTCGGATGTCAGGATGGGTTTCGTCTCTCAATGGACCCGAGGACGTAGATGCTGCATTATTTAAATTCTATATATTTATTTAAACCTATTATGGGTGATGATGATTTGATCTGATTCTGTCCGGTACCTTATGACATTAATCAGGGACCGATGGTGCCTCAGAACTTGTTTGATCCCCTACAGGAGTTGAAGAGCAATATTATAGGCTTTTCCTCCCTAATGAAGATCTACTTAGTTCCCTCTCCCAAGTGATCACGTGTGTGAGATACAGTAAGTCAGTTTTTACACTGATTTAAACTTTAGACTGTACTTTAGAGGTACAGCATGGAAACAGGCCCTTCGCCCCACCGAGTCGGCACCGACCAGTGATCACCACGTACATTAACACTATCCCACACACTAGGGACAATTTACAATTCATGAAAGCCAATTAACCTACAAACCTGCACGTCTTTGGAATGTGGGAGGAAACCGGAGCACCCGGAGAAAACCCACGCAGTCACAGAGAGAACATGCTAACTCCGTACAGACAGTACCCGCAGTCAGGATCGAACCCGTGACTCTAGTGCTGTAAGGCAGTAACTCAACCGCTGAGCCACTGTGCTACCCTAAATGAAACAGAAAACTAAATAGATGCTCCCTGTAAAACCCAGTTTATGAAATCTCATTCTTGATTTCACATCATCCTACAGGTTTCATAACCATTACAAACTTTGTAATCATACAAGGTTTTGTGTTCTCTCAGTTGAATGAATGAATGAATGAATAGCCTTTATTGTCATTCAGACCTTTCGGTCTGAACGAAATTCTGGTCTCCAGTGTAGCTCCTGTCACAATCAGCCCACTGTCGGTGGTTTTGCTGAGGCTACATATTCTGCCCATATTCTCCAGAGATGCTGTCAGAGTTCCACCAGCACTTTGTGCTTTTTGTTCTGTAAACCAGCGTCTGCAGTTCCTTGTGTCTATTCTCCAGTAGTCCCAAGTGTTGTTTTTTTGCCTCTGTCTCCTTGCTTCTTTTAGGTCGCTCCTTAAAAGCCTAGAACCTAACTCTGTCCTGGCAACTCCTCACCCTTACCTTCCCTTACAATGCTGTGTACGGCAGTGATCGCAACTTCTACTGAAGTGTGGATGGCTGTTGGCTCGCTAGGAGCTCATCCGCCCTTTGACAGGTCCTGGGGGTCCACAGCCCCCTCCTCACCTGGCAAGCAAGGTGGGGGAGACGGTTTAGTTGCCGACTATCTGACCATGGAGCAGGTAGCCACATGGAAGGGGGGAGGGGGGAATTCCCCCAGACCTGACATGCAATCTTGTAATGCTATATAAATGCAATCTTTTGTTATTGTTGCCTTCACCAGCGACCAAGATTATTAGTGTTACTTGCTCAGAGCGCATCAAGAGTAAATCTATTTCTTTATGTCACAGAATTGTTCAACTCTTCTTTTGGCAGCAACACTTGTCAGATGAGTGAGGAACTAATAGATAAAGTTGTTGCAGTTAAGTAAGTATCGCTTCTGTATGGGACTATTCTTTGTAATTATTCATATGAAGGACAAGACTTTCATTTCTTGCCATATCCAATAAATTGGCGGTCGCGGTGGCGCAGCGGTAGAGTTCCCGCCTTACAGCGAATGCAGCGCCAGGGACCCGGGTTCGATCCTGACTACGGGTGCTGTCTGTACGGAGCTTGTACGTTCTCCCCGTGATCTGCGTGGGTTTTCTCCGCGATCTTCCTCCCACGCTCCAAAGACGTAGAGGTTTGTAGGTTAATTGGCTTGGTAAATATAAAAATTGTCCCTAGTGGGTGTAGGATGGTGTTAATGTGTGGGGATTGCTGGTCGGCACGGACGCGGTGGACTAAATTAAATAATCTCTTTATAATAGCCAAACATGCATCCATGCCATATTGATAACACCCATAACTTGGTATTCTAGATAACCCTCCCCCTCGTGCTGCCATATAAACACTCCCTTCCTCCGCACCCCCTCCCCTGTGCCCCACCTGGACTTGCATCTATTTCTCCCCTCCTCCTCCTCTGCTTCCACCTACATTTCTTCCTCTAGCTTCACAATTCGCAACTACTCAATCCTTTTATCTAACACTCTCTGTCTTTTCATCTCTGGCCTTATTTGCCCAACCATTTGCCCATCAAATAAACCCCTTACCTATGTCGGCCTATTACCTGCCATATTTTATCCTGCCATTCCTCTCCTCCAGCTTTCTTTCCCCCCCCCACCCTACCCCCCCCCCCCCCCCACACACACACAATCAGTCTGAAGAAGGTGCCCACCCGAAATGTCACTTAACCATGTTCGCCTGAGATATTGCCTGAGTCGCTGAGTTACTCCTGCACTCCATGTCTTCTTTGGCAAACCAGCATCTGCAGTTCTTTTTTTTATACTTAACTTGCAATGCCAATATATCCTGTTCTTGAAAATCAAAACAAGGTGATGGGTGTGGTGAGAAATGAAGCAGGTGTATCAACATGTCATGGTCCCTTTTTTTTAATTATTAGAAACTTGAATCCCTGCCCCCTGCACCAGTCCTTCAGCATTTAACCTCCACTTCGCTCCATTCCTACTCTCACTGTCTCGTGGCACAGGCAGTAATCCTGAGATTGTTACCTTTGCGGTCCTTCTCCTTAACTCTCCTCCTAACTCCCTGAATTCTCCTTTCAGGACCTCTTCTCTTTTTCTACCTATGTCATTAGTACCTATATGTACGACCTCAGGCTCCTCTCCCTCCCATTTCAGGATATCTTGGACAAATTCAGATACAAAATACAAAATACAAAGTTCTCAACAAAATAGAGAGACTACAGAGGAGATTTACTAGAATGTTGCCTGGGTTCCAGCAACTAAGTTACAGAGAAAGGTTGAACAAGTTAGGTCTTTATTCTTTGGAGCGCAGAAGGTTAAGGGGGGATTTGATTGAGGTCTTTAAAATGATGAAAGGGATAGACAGAGTTGACGTGGATAAGCTTTTCCCATTGAGGGTAGGAAAGATTCAAACAAGAGGGCATGACATGAGAATTAAGGGACAGAGGTTTAGGGGTAACATGAGGGGGAACTTCTTTACTCAGAGAGTGGTGCTCAGCTGTGTGGAATGATCTTCCTGCAGAAGTGGTGGAGGCAGGATCGATTTTAACATTTAAAAGTAAAGTGGATAGGTATATGGACGGGAAGGGAATGGAGGGGTATGGTCTGAGTGCAGGTAGATGGGACTAGGGGAAAATAAATGGTCGGCACAGACTGGAAGGGCCGAGAAGGCCTGTTTCCGTGCTGTAATTGTTATATGGTTATATATTTTTTCGTTTTTGTCTTCTTATTCTATTTTAGGTTTTTGCTTATTCACTCTGTGACGACACTGTTCGGTAGTTTATGGGTTTACTCATTCACTATTTCTATCACTTTCCCTCTTTCTTGCTCTTTCTCTTTGTTTCTATTTCTTCTTTGTCAAACTTAAAATGGAAGATGTCCAATAAATGCATTTTGTCATATGCCGCAGTTTATACTACTGTACACTGCTTCTAATAAAAATATTAATTAAAAAAAAAAAGAAAATCAAAGCAAAACTGCAGATGCTGGAAACATTCAGCACAACATCTGACAGAAGGGTCTCTGACCTGAAAGTTTGGCCCCAGATTCCCTTTCCACCTTGCAGCCTGACATGCCGAGTCCTGCCAGCTTTTCCTGTTCATGTTTTAGACATTGGTAATGATATATTGTCATCATATGTACAAGATACAGTGAAAATCTTTATTTTGCAAGCTATCCAGGCAAATCATACCATGCATGAGTGCATCAAGTTGTTAAAAATAAATATCAGTTAAAAAGAGATCTGTTAATCAGATAAAAGAGTGCACAATATAGTATTACAGCTACAGAGAAAGTGCAGGTAAGAAAAAGTGCAATGAGGTAGATTGGAAGATCATTCTAGATCATAAGGAATTCAGGCCTAGCATATGAGTGTTCAAAGGTCTGATAACAGTGAAGAAGATGTTATTCTTGAATCTGGTGGTAGGTGCTTACATGTTTTTGTATCATCTTCCTGAATGGGAGAGGGTAGAATAGAGAATGACCTTGGTGTGTGTGTGAGGTCCTTGATTATGTTGGCTGATTTCTTCAGGTGGCATGTAGATTGAGATGGAGTTACAGAAAGGATGGCAGGGGAGGGTAGGGGTCAGGACATTTCTTCAGACTGAGGACAATGGAAGAAAAAGACAAATTGTCTTGATGAAGCCACATGCTCTCCTCCTCCGCATTGTGAATGTTTACATGTTCCCCCTCAGGGAGGCAGACATCTTGGTCTCCATGCTTCGCCTCATGGAGTACGAGAGGGCCACCGTGGATGCGACAGGAGCGATTGGCCTGGCTGCCGTCATTGCAGGGAAGCTACCTGAACTCAAAGGCAAGAGGTAGGGGCTTTCTCAGAACTGAGGTTCAGGTCTAATGATGATGAAGTTGTGATCACCAACACATTGGTGCCATGTGTTACACACAGCCACTGACACATTATAGGGATGTTACAAAACTTACCTTTAGCGGTGCTGCGGTTCTGCCACTCCCCGTGGGCGCGACTTTGGCGCTTTTCAGGGGGGGGGGGGGGGTTTAAAATGCCGTTTTTCTCCAGACAGTTCAAATCGATCCATCTCAGGAGATTTCGTTGCTAAAGAGAAATCACTCCAACATTTGTTTTATGAAGGTATTTTTAAACTGCGCTAGATCATTTATTAGCTAGAGTAATTTAAAAATCACCTTCTAAAGCCGTGAACGCCGACAACGGGAAGGATTTTACGTAGGGGATAAAAGAAGGTACACTGTTTATTTTTACATAAAAACGTGCTTCTTAGGAAGCCTTTAATCAAATTTTCATCTTGCAAAAAGGGGACAAAAAAATATACAAACCGGCAGTTTTTTCCCCTGCTGATTGTGGGTTAAATTCACCTCAAACCACAACATTCCAATCCACTGCGTTCCACTAAAACCCACTCGCAAGTTGATTTAAATGGCCATTCATTTACAGGAATTAAACACTAAATTCCTTCCATTTGGCCTATAAATTCATGAAAATGAGATTTAAAAATCATATTATATTGTGAATTATTGTGTGAATGTTATTTGGACACTTAGGCAATTTAAAAATGTTTATCTTTTCTTAAGAAATGGATAGATGTTTAAATCTAGTAATTGAATTTTGTAATTAGCTACAATTAGGTAATTAACTAATTATATGCTTTAATTTCAGGTCGTCCAAGTAAGATTGTTTCATATTTGTTTCAGAATGCTTCAATCTATAATAACTGAAAATTTCATTAAGTTCTCTTAATTTTTAAGAAAGTTATGGGCTTTTGACTGTCCTTGATCACAGCTTTTGAGTTAAGTCAATGGAAAGGCAATGGGGAAAAAGATGCTAATTTCCGAGTATGAAAATGCCCATAACTGTTTTAATACTGATGATATGAAAGTGAATTAGGTGTCAAATTAAACTTTTTTAAGCTTTATCTGATGGGATAAATTGCAGACTTGATTTTTTAAATCTCAAAATTTTGTAATATTGCTACACATTAGTGCTGTTACACATACATTGATGCTGTATGTTACACATCAGCATTGAGACATTGGTGCTGTATGATGTTACACACATCCACTGCATGTAACATACTATCAAAACCCCTCCTCACTGGTAACCACCTATCACTCACCAGGTGCTGTCTTGCCCCTCCTCTCTTCCATATTCCGTTCTCCCCCTCCACCACTATCAGTCTAAAAAAGGGTCCCAACCCAAAATGTCACTTATCCGGTCCTTTTTCAAAGGGCCCTGACCCGAAAAGTTACCTATCTATGTTCTACATGGATACTGCCTGACTCGATGAGTTACCCCAGCACTTTGTGCCCTATTTTGTAAACCAGAATCTGCAGTTCCTTGTATTACCATTGAAACATTAAAGCTTTATGTTACACACACCACCTTCGAAACGTTGAGGTTATATGTAACAAACCACCATTGAAACATTATTGTTACTTATCACACATTGACACTGAAGCATGGTTGCAATATATCACACAGCACTGCTGAAACACTGTTGCACTCTATCACACTCCATCGCTGAAACATTGTTCCCATAGAGCAGACACCAGCATTAAAACATTGTTGCTATATATTGTACACCACCATTGAAATACCTGAATCATTGACACAGAACACAACCCAGGTCTCCTTTCCACACATACACACTGAATCAGAGTATTATGGAATGATACAAGATGCTAAAGGCTCTTTGTAAGAGCGATGTTGTTCCTCAAGCTCTCCTGCACTTTCCCTGTCACCCTGCATTTCTTTTCCTCATTAAACAAGTATCCAGTTTCCTTTTGGAAGAGTGAACCTCTTCTCCCACAACTCTGCTGCTGGAGATGGCACGTTGCTGAGTCAAGTGAAACTAATGTCATAGCCATCATTCTGGCCGGCAGATTTGGCATCTGTAATAGTGTTTTTGTAAAGTTCTTTCTTAAACGGAACCCATTGATGATTATTTTTCCTCATGCGGCGCTAGCTCTCACGCTTCCCTTCAATTCAGTCACGGCAGTCTGTGGGATGCAGGTGGAGCGTGGGCCAGTGTGGAATAAACTTTAGAGATTTTAGAGACACAGCGTGGCCCACTGACTCTGCACTGACCAGTGATCACCCTGTACACACCAGGGGGCAATTTACAATTTTTACTGAGGCCAATGAACCTACAAACCTGCACGTCTTCGTAGCGTGGATGGAAACCGGAGCACCCTGGGGAAACCCACGCGGTCACTGGGAGAACATAAACACTCCATCCACGCAGCACCTGTGGTCAGGATCGAACCCGGGTCTCTGGCGCTGCAAGGCAGCAACTCTACCGCTGCACCAATGGGCCGCCCGTGAAGGAATGCCATCAGAATTGAGTTAGAAGGAAGTCAGGCACTGGAGGCAAGTCAGAGTACTGGAGAGATGATTAAAATGTGTGCAATGCAAAACGGTGGGGGCAGGGTGAGGATGAGGGGCGCTGAGAGAAGATACGAAACAAAGCAGAAATGGGAGAGTGGTTCCCCTTGATATCGATGCAGTATTTGCCAGTGTGTGGTATTGATAACCCCCCGGTAAACTGAAGATAAATGGAGATTGGGGTCACTGTTGTCTGAAATACTAAGAATAAGGAGTAAGCCATTTAGAACGGAGACGAGGAAATACTTTTTCTCACAGAGAGTTGCGAGTCTGTGGAATTCTCTGCCTCAGAGGACGGTGGAGGCAGGTTCTCTCGATGCTTTCAAGAAAGAGCTAGATAGGGCTCTTAAAATTAGTGGAGTCAGGGGGATATGGGGAGAAGGCAGGAATGGGGTACTGATTGGGGATGATCAGCCATGATCACATTGAATGGCGGTGCTGGCTCGAAGGGCCGAATGGCCTACTCCTGCACCTATTGTCTATTGAATATTAATGGGAGATGCTGGATACAGGTTTGGAAGGCACCACCACAAGGTGAATGCTGTGGTATCATCTTGTGTCGATGATACACAAAAGAATGATATTATATATCAACGTAAAAAATAGTATTGTGTTATCAAATATTGTCTCCCTGGATTAGAGATATTTTTGGGCACATTTCTGTGTGTCTCCTTGCCTGTTGGGAAATCTGTCTCCAAGTTTGGTGGGATTTACATTTTACATCTTGTCGGGATGATTAGGTTTCCAAGAAGCATACTCTTCTTCTGTGCTAAATAGAAAATAGGTGCAGGAGTAGGCCATTCGGCCCTTCGAGCCAGCACCACCATTCAATGTGATCATGGCTGAACATCCCCAATCAGTACCCTGTTCCTCCCTTCTCCCCATATCTCTGCTATTTTTAAGAGCCCTATCTAGCTCTCTCTTGAAAGCATCCAAAGAACCTGCCTCCACTGCCCCCTGAGGCAGAGAATTCCACAGACTCACCACTCTCTGTTAGAAAAAGTGTTTCCTCGTCTCCGTTCTAAATGGCTTACTCCTTATTCTTAAACTGTGGCCCCTGGTTCTGGACTCCCCCCAACATCGGGAACATGTTTCCTGCCTCTAGCATGTCCAAGCCCTTAACAATCTTATATGTGTCAATGAGATCCCCTCTCATCCTTCTAAACTCCAGAGTGTACAAGCCCAGCTGCTCCATTCTCTCAGCATATGACGGTCCCACCATCCCGGGAATTAACCTTGTAAACCTATGCTGCACTCGCTCAACAGCAAGAATGTCCTTCCTCAAATTAGGAGACTACACACAATACTCCAGGTGTGGTCTCACTGGGGCTCTGTACAAGTGCTGAACATACTTAGCAATTCAGGCATCTGGAGAGTAAATCAGACGTCAATTTTCAAATCCATGACCTCCCATCAACCTGCACAGGTACTCCCCAACTTACGAAAAGACAACTTACGTAAATGTGCACGTACGTAAGCAATTGTTTAAGTGCACGTGGTCTCCGCCTCAAAGCTCCTCCCATGGTCTCTGCCCTGGAGCTCCACCTGGGGCCTTCACTTTGGAGCTCTACCCGGGGTCTCCACTTCAGAGCTCCCCCCATGGTATGTGGCTTGGGGCTCCCCCCATGGTCTCCACCTTGGAGCTCCCCCCATGGTCTCCACCTTGGAGCTCCCCCCATGGTCTCTGGCTTGGAGCTCCCCCCATGGTCTCTGGCTTGGAGCTCCCCCCATGGTCTCCAGCTTGGAGCTCCCCCCATGGTCGTGCCTCGGAGCTCCACATGGTCTCTGCTTCGAATAGTATATTTACAGGTGTGCATGAGCCCTTCTGTTTCCGATTTAAGTAAAATCCGACTTAAGCAAGGGTCAGCGGGACGCAACCTTTACGTAAATCAGGGAGTGTCTGTATTGTTAACTCTGATTTTCACGTCACTGTTTTTCCTTATTTATTTCATTATTTTGCCGTTTTCACAACTCTGAGATGCTGCTTTAAACTGAAAACAGACACAAAATGCTGGAGTAACAGTGGAAGAGGCAGCATCTCTGGAGAATGAAGAAGGGTCTCAACCCGAAACGTCACCCATTCCTTCTCTCCAGAGATGCTGCCTGACCCGCTGAGTTACTCCAGCATTTTGTGCCTACCTTATATTTACCTTAGTTTAGTTTAGTTTATTTATTGTCACGTGTACCGAGGTACAGTGAAAAGTACATCATTACTGTGTAATTTTCTGTGCAGTCTGTATAGGACCATCGTGGGGTCTCAGCTTCTATACTGCATGCCTTGCGATAAAGTCTAGAGTTTCATGAGGTCTCCTCACACCTTGCCTTAATATTCTGAGAACCAATAACTCAAATCCCACAGCCTTTCCCCAACACCAGGACTCCTTCCATTCACGTCGTTATTTTGCCCCTCGCTTTCTCTCAGATAATTCATCACCTCCGCCTCGCTGACATGAAGTAATGTTGAGATCACGGGCTAACCAGCTGGCAAGCTGCTTCTGGGAGGTTTGGGTTAACGCAGCAGCATGAGTTGGAAGCAGCTGGGTTGTTGTTCGAGAGAGAGCGAAGCATTTTAAAATTCCCTTTCTGTAAGTGGAGATAGTGCTTCATCTCTACTCACTGCTGCACCCTAGCCTGGTACAGGATTGAGAAAGGTACATCGCCTGTGACAGACTCCACCACACACTCACAGCAACGACCAAGAAACCGCACTTCAATTAGTCAATACCTCTTCAATGTGTGCAAGACACCTTTGATACAATTCAAGGTGGTTCACAGAGGTCACATGTCAAAAGATAAGTTGGCTCGTTATTATAGAAACATAGAAACATAGAAATTAGGTGCAGGAGTAGGCCATTCGGCCCTTCGAGCCTGCACCGCCATTCAATATGATCATGGCTGATCATCCAACTCAGTATCCCGTACCTGCCTTCTCTCCATACCCTCTGATCCCCTTAGCCACAAGGGCCACATCTAACTCCCTCTTAAATATAGCCAATGAACTGGCCTCAACTACCCTCTGTGGCAGAGAGTTCCAGAGACCCACCACTCTCTGTGTGAAAAAAGTCCTTCTCATCTCGGTCCTAAAGGTTTTCCCCCTTATCCTTAAGCTGTGACCCCTTGTCCTGGACCTCCCCAACATCGGGAACAATCTTCCTGCATCTAGCCTGTCCAACCCCTTAAGAATGTTGTAAGTTTCTGTAAGATCGCCTCTCAATCTCCTAAATTCTAGAGAGTATAAACCGAGTCTATGCAGTCTTTGTGCATAAGACAGTCCTGACATCCCAGGAATCAGTCTGGTGAACCTTCTCTGCACTCCCTCGATGGCAATAATGTCCTTCCTCAGATTTGGAGACCAGAACTCCAATTTATGGTCATATAAATCCTATCTGTGACAGATGTAACTCTGAAGTGGCCTCACTGACCCATATGTTTTGGTCCTGCCCACTTTTGGAAAAATATTGGAAATAAATTTTTGATACTATTTCTATAGTCTTCGGTATTGATTTGCAACCTCATTCAATTACCGCAATTTTTGGACTACCAATGTCAGATTCTATCCATCTGTCCCGCTCCGCCCATCGGTTGATTGCTATTACCATATTAATCGCCAGAAGATCTATTTTACTTAAATGGAAAGACTCCAACCCTCCGACTACACTCCAGTGGTATTCTGAAACGATATCATGTTCAAATTTACAAAAAATTAAGAGTGACATTGTCGAACCCCCCTGGTTAAATTTGATATGACTTGGGGAAAATATATTGAACACTTTCATACAATATAAACTGCTCCCTCTTTAACCGTTATAAAAAACTATTTTACCTTTACAGGGTGGAACGAACTTGACGACAAACAGACTTAAATTGTTGAAATTTTTAGTTCAGATTCTGTTTTGCTTTGTTTAGTTTTTATTTATTTATTTCATTTTTAGTCTTATTTTATTGTCCTGCCTGACTCAATATTTCCTCCAATCAGACCCAGCAACAGTTTGTGTAGGAAAGAACTGCAGGTGCTGGTTTAAATCGAAGGTAGACACAAAATGGTGGAGTGGCCCGTCCTGCCAAGTTACTCCACCATTTTGTGTCAACCCAGCACCATTTTGTTCGCCTTGGGGCAAGAAATGTGCTGATCCAAGATGTTTACCGAGTGCATAAAATTGTCCCCTCTTTGCCCCTTATATGGTTACTACTCCAGCCTGTATTGGAAAAGCAAATCACTATAGATGACGCATATCTGAAATCAAAACAGAAACTGCAAGTAAGGCAGCATCTGGGGAGAGAGGAGAACACATTCAGGCTGATGACATCAGAAATAGAGAAAATTGAAGTAGTCGTGTTTTAAAGTTGCAAAGAGGAGGATGAAAATGGGAATATCTGTGATAGGGTGGAAATCAAGAGAAAATAAATAGTGCAGATTGATGTGGATGAAGAAAAGGCGAAATCAGCTTGAGAAAGGCTTCATTATAGCCCTGTCCCATAGTATGTTCATTCCAAGAGTTCTCCCGAGTTTTTAAAGTTTTTTTTAGTTTAGGGGGGTTTTGTTTTTTATCTTTTTTCCTTTTCTTTTTGTCTTCTTATTTATTTATTTATTTTTAACATTTATAAGTTTCCTTTTAAAGATTTAACTATATTTACATAGAGACCGGGAGGTCTATATTCAATGTGCATTTTGACGCTGGTCTCCTATTAGGTTATACCTGTTATTAATGTAATCCTGGTCCCTATGTATCAATATCATTGTTATGTTTATCATTATTCTTTTTGCTTCATTTTTTAATGTTTTATTTTTCTTTTTTTGGGAAAAAAAACAATAAAAAGATTTTAAAAGAAAGAAAGAAGGAAACCCACCAATGCCTCGACTTCCTTCGAAGGCTGAGGAAGTTCGGCATGTCCCGATAGACAATAGACAATAGGTGCAGGAGTAGGCCATACGGCCCTTCAAGCCAGCACTGCCATTCAATGTTATTATGGTTGATCATCCCCAATCAGTTCCTGCCTTCTCCCCAGAGCCCCTCACTCCACTATCTTTAAGAGCTCTATCTGGCTTGAAGGTTTCCAGATAACAGCCCTCTGAGGCAAAGAATTCCACAGACTCACAACTCCTTGTGTGAAAAAGTGATTCCTCATCTCCGTTCTAAATGGCTTACCCCTTAATCTTAAACTGTGGCCCCTGCTCCCCTACAACTCCCACCAACTTCAACAGATGCACCGTAGAAAGCATTTTATTGGGATGCATCACAGCTTGGTTTGGGAGCAGCTCCATCCAAGACCGCAAGAAATTGCAACAAATTGTTGATACAGCCCAGACCATCACACAAACCAATCTCCCTTCTATTGAGGAAAGAACTTCATAGGTAGGGAGGGATTAGACCAATAGGGTATGTTGACCAATCCCTGTTCCAGGTGTACACTGGCCCTATCCCCGAACTCCACCTCCGCTACATTGACGACGGCATCGGTCCTGCCTCCTGCACCCATTCGGAACTCACTGACTTCATCAACTTCACGAGTAATTTCCATCCTGCACTCAGATTCACATGGACCATCTCCGACATCTCCCTACTGTTTCTGGATCTCACCGTCTCCATCCCAGGAGACAGCCTATTGACCGACATCTACTACAAACCTACTGACTCCCATAGCTATCTAGACTACACTTCTTCCCACCCTGTTTCCTGTAAAGACTCTATCCCCTATTCCCAATTCCTCCATCTACACCGCATCAGCGCCCAGGATGAGGTTTTCCATACTAGATCATCGGAGATGTCCTCATTCTTTTGAAAATGGGGGTTCCCCTCTTTCATTATAGATGAGGGTCTCACGAGGGTCTCGGCAATATCCTGCAGCTCCGCTCTTGCTCCCCCTCCCCCCATTCGCAACAAGGACAGAGTCCTTGCCGCCACATACAGCATATAATCCTCCAACACATTTGCCACCTCCAACGGGATCCCACTACTGGCCACATCGTCCCATCTCCACCCCTTTCTACTTACCACAGAGACCATTCCCTCCGCAACTCCCTGGTCAACTCATCCCTTCCCACCCAAACCACCCCCAGCCCAGGTACATTCCCCTGCAAGCGCAGGAGATGCAACACCTGTCCCTTTACCTCCCCCCTTGACTCCATCCAAGGACCCCGATAGTCTTTCCAGGTGAGGCAGAGATTCACTTGCTCCTGCTCTAACCTCATCTACTGTATGCGCTGTTCCAGGTGTCAACTCCTATACGTTGGCAAGACCAAGCGCAGGCTCGGCGATCATTTCGCTGAACACCTCAGCTCAGTCCGCCTTAACCTACCTGATCTCCCGGTTGCTCAACAATTTAACTCCCCCTCCCATTCCCACACTGACCTTCCTGTCCTGGGCCTCCTCCATAGTCAGAGTGAGGCCCAGCGCAAATTGGAGGAACAGCATCTCATATTTCACTTGGGTAGCTGACACCCCAGCCATATGAACATTGATTTTAACTTGAAATAGCCCGTGCTTTCCCTCTCTACCCATCCCCTCCCCCTTCCCAGTTTTCCCACTAGTCTTACTGTCTCCCACTACATTCTATCTCTGTCCCGCCTATTCCCTGACATCAGTCTGAAGAAGGGTCTCGACCCGAAATGTCACCCATTCCTTCTCTCCAGAGATGCTGCCTGACCCGCTGAGTTACAACCAGCACTTTTTGCCTTTTTTTGTAAACCAGCATCTGCAGTTCCTTGCTTCTACGGTGAACCTTCCTTCTCTATTAGAAGCTTGTCTCTGACCATTAGGATGCTGTGTTCACTGAGCACAATATTACTGCAAGAGGGGACTATGCCAGCTTCAATATCAGTGTCACGCTCTTCCCCAGTTGCCCAGTCACCTATCTTCACTCCCAGAGCAATAGGTGGCTGGGTTACCTTCAACACAAGGGGCTCATTATCCTCAGTAAGGGACTCTTTCCTCTTCACTGTCTTCACCATAGGAGAAGTGCTGATACAGTTGGGGAATTGGATCCTTTCGATGGTTGCTGTATTCCCCCCCCCCCCCGAGCACGGTCCTGTAGAGTTACTGCCTTTAGAGTTACAGCGCCAGAGACCCTGGTTCGATCCTGACTACGGGTGCCGTCTGTATGAAGTTTGTACATTTTCCCTGTGACCGTGTGGGTTTTATCTGGGTGCTCTGGTTTCCTCCCACACTCCAAAGATGTACAAGTTTGTAGATTAATTGGCATCAGTAAAAACTGCAAATTGTTCCTAGTGTGTAGGGTAGTGTACGGGGAGCGCTGGTCGGTACGGACTCAGTGGGCCAAAGGGCCTGTTTCTGCGCTGTTTCTCCAAACTAAACTGTGTCAATTTTTCCCCTGCTCCATCATCGTGCCAACTAGGTGTTTAGACTGGCCTCTTTTCTCTTGCAGGGTGGTGATTGCAGTCTGCAGTGGGAACGTGGATGTGCCGCTGATGCGGGAATGCCTGGACCGAGCCCTGGTGCTGGACAACAGGATGTGCAAGTTCTCCATCCAGATGTGTGACAGCACCGGGGACCTGGCGAAACTGCTGGAGGTTCTCACCCGCGAGGAAGTGAGGTGAGTCGACAGAGAGCGCTGGGCAATTTCACAACTGCACTCATCCCGGGATTGCATTGAAATCATAGAATCACAACATTGTTACAGCTCTGGTTATTTGGCCCATCACATCCACTCTGGCTCCCGGATCAGCAATCTACTCAGTCCCATTCCCCTGCTTTCTCTGCCACCCCAAAATTATTTCTCCTTAATTTCTCATAGCATTTCCTTTGTAAAGATCTGAATGTCACAGTTTTCACTGTCTGGAGGAAAGTCCCAGATTATCACCATTACAAATGAAGAAAGAAAGACGTTTTTCTAAGCATTCCTCATTCTACATGTCAACGTTGGTGTGCGTTCATGTGTGGATCTGAATGTGAGTATCAATGTGAGAGTGTGTTGGTGTAGGTGCTAATGTGCGTTTGTGTTGGGTGTCACAATATCACAGCGGTAGAGTTGCTGCCTCACAGCGCCAGAGACCGGGTTCAATCCTAACCACGGGCGCTGTCTGTACAGAGTTTGCACGTTCTCCTTGTGATCACGAGTGTTTCCTACGGGTGCCCCGGTTTCCTCCCACATTCCGTAGATGTGTAGGTTAATTGGCTTCTGTAAATTCTTCCTAGTGTAAAGGATAGAACTAGTGTACAGGTGATCGTTAGTCAGCAAGGACTCGGTGGGCCGATGGGCCAGTATCCAGGCCGTACCTTTAAACTAAACATATATTGGTTTGAGAATGTAATTTGTCATGTGTGAAATGATGCCTATTTTCCCATTGCCACCTCTGGGGCTATTTTAGGGAGGAATTCCAGTTCCCTGGTGTAGTGTTATGACTGGATCATTCTTCTCTTAGGGTGACCATGAATGGTGAAAGATCAATGTTCATTTGTTGAGCCACTGGGATCATTTCATGAATTCATACATTTCAGACATTGGTGCATTGACAGAGGGAAGAATACATTCTATGGATTTGATTAGTGAATCCTGACAAACATGGGCAAGTTATGAACCTGGCTATGGTGCTTGGACCAAATGTGTCCTTATCCAATGTAGACCATGATCTGATTCATGCCAGCAATCTCTACAATCACCTCAGCAACTGAACCATCCCATCACCAACTAGAGAGAGGTCCTGATCTACCTCATTGGAGACCCTCGGACTTTAATTGGACTTTTGATTGGACTTGCAGTGTTTGCACTTTCTGCGCTGCTTGAGAAGAGCTCACCTCCCCCATCCCCGTCCTCACCACTTTCTACAGGGGCACCATAGAGAGTATTCTGACCAGCTGCATCTCTGTCTGGTTTGGGCACTGCAAAGCCTCCGACTGGAAGTCCGTGCAGTGAGTGGTGAGGACGGCTGAAAAAATAATTGGGACTTCTCTTCCTTCAATCTGGGACATTGCGACCAAACGTTGCTTGTCCAAGGCCAACAGCATTATAAAAGACCCCACCTTTCTCCATCATGGACTGTTCACTCTGCTGCCCTCGGGCAAAAGGTATCGCAGTATAAGGAGCAGAACGGCCAGGTTTTGCAACAGCCTCTTCCCCCGAGCCATCAGACTCTTGAATTCCATATAATGTGCCGCCACTGTTATCTATTTTATCTTTTTATCCTTCTGTTGTTTTATGTTGCACTGTGAGCCAGATGCAACAACATTTTGTTCAGCCTTGCATTTGTTGGTGTATTTATGAATGGCAATAAAGTCTTTGATTGATTGATTTCTGGACTCTATCTTGCACTGAAGGTTATTTATGTCTACACTGTGGACAGCTTGGTTGTAACCATGTATAGTCTTTTGCGGTGACTGGCTAGCACGCAACAAAAAAGCTTTTTACTGTACTTCAGTACATGTGACAATAAACAAAACTAAACTAGAATCACTTTTCAATCAGTCCTTCAATCAGTTGTCCTATGTTCAGAACATTAAGTGATCCCTTGTCTTAACATGAACCACCCCAATCAAATGCATCTTCCTGCAAAACTCTTTCATCAAGGTGTCAGAATATTGCCATTGGTTGTACTTGCCTCTGCATGTGCTATTCAGCAAGAGGAACCAAACGAGAAGAGGTCACTGGCAGAGACACTGGCCAACAGTACATGCGTGAAATATTATATATATAATATACAATAGATGCTTAGAGCTAGACACAATATGCTGGAATAACTCATAACTGGGGGGGGGGGGGGTGGTACAGTGGCGGTACTGCCCACTCCCCTGACATCAGTCTGAAGAAGGGTCTCGACCTGAAACGTCGCCCATTCCTTCTCTCCAGCGATGCTGCCTGTCCCGCTGAGTTACTCCAGCATTTTGCGCCTATCTTCGATTTAAACCAGCATCTGCAGTTCTTTCCTACACATGCTTAGTGCTCATCTCTGAAGAGGGATTTTCTCTCGCCTGTTCTGAATCTTTTACCTGCCTTCCAGTTACCCTTTCTGCTTGCACCTCTAACTCTTTCCTTCTGGCCTTAGGGTGTTGGATGTAATTCAGGAGCGGTCTTTTGTTACCTCGGATATTTTCAGCATTAAGGTAAGAAAGGAAGGAAAAACACATCCGCTCGGTATGTTGAAGTCAAATGCTTTTCATTAATGGTTATCAGCTGGCAAATGCAATGTCTTTTGGCACTTAGATTTAAATTCATCGCAGCTGGAAAAGAATGAATGGTATCCCACACTGGAAACTAGGAATCATACTTGGTGTTGCTGCCTTACAGCACCGGAGGTCCTTACTACAGCCGCTGTCTTTGCGGAGTTTGCACGTTCTCCCTGTGACCAGGTGGGTTTTCTTTGGGTGCTCTAGTTTCCTCCCACGCTCCAAAGTCATGCAGGTTTGTAGGTTAATTGGTTTTGTAAAATTATAAATTGTCCCTAGGGTGTCGGATAGTGTTCGTGTGCGAGGTGCTCACCAGTTGGTGCGGAATCAGTGGGCCGGTGTTTCCGTGCAGTATCTGTAAACTAAACTAAACCAGTCATCCATTCACCCTGTGGATCCAACTAATTCAAAAGTGGCAACGTTCTATTCATGTAAAAACCCAGCTAGGTTCTTGCAGCGTGAATTACGGAACCAATTCCTTTGCGTGATTCAGTGGTCACCAGGAGTGATGGATCAATTTATTTGACGCAACACATTCCAACCAATGCTGCTACTGCATATTAGATGAAGATATCAAGGGATGAGTTGCTAGGTGAATTTGACCCACTGATCAGCCCTGATCTAACTGAATGGCAAAGCAAGCTTGTAGGGCTGAATGGCCTCTTTCCACCTGAAACAAGGACAATTTGGAATCAGTCAACATTAATTTATTTATTTTTAGTCTAGAGATGCAGCGTTGGAACAGGCCCTTCAGCCCACTGAGTCTGTGCCAGCCAATAATAACCCCTACACTAATTCTATCCTGCACTGAACCTACAAACCTGTACGTCTTTGGAATGTGGGAGGAAACCGGAGCACCCGGGGGACACTCACCCGGTCACAGGGAGAGCATACAAACTCCCTACAGACAGCACCCATGGTCAGGATCGAACCTGGGTCTCTGGCGCTGTTAGGGAATAACTCTACCGCTGCGCCACCGTGCCGACATGTCAGCCATTGACTGTGGATGTTATTTCTATTAAAATAATCAATGAGCGCGTTCAATCAGGTGATTCTGTGGAGCATAGCAAGTGGGGAGGATGGAATAGTTGGCATCTTGGACGAGACCCTGCATCAGGGCACTATTAACAATTCCCCCCCTCCCCCCCTCCCCCCCCCCAGTCCCTCCCACCCACAGATGCTGAATTCCTGAATCCCTCCGAATCCCTACAGCAGGCTTTCGTGCAGCTGTATTCAACAGAAATTTGCACAAAATCAAGGCGTTAGGCCTTTTCAGCATGAAAGCATGGAAAGTTGGCACAGTTCCACACACTATTCAATCTCAGCCATCCTGAACAAGCTGTTCCACTCATCACCTGCACTCTCACAGTCTCCATACAGGCTGCCCCTCGCATACAGTGTCCAGGCATCCTCAGCACCTGCCCCGTCCCACACACAATTACACCCCAAATGGGACCTCGAACCCAGGGTGAGTCATGTCCCTGTCTTGGTGGTTCTGCTACATCTGAAGGGGCCTGAGCTTTCAGCCAAGGCAAACATTTCCCATCTCTCCCGCGAGGTTACGTCACACGTCAAGAGCAGCCCTTCCTGCGCAGCCAAATAAAATAATCAACAAAGGCCAGCAGTCAAAGACTAATTCATCATTAAACTGAAAAATCCAAACAAAGGCAAAACATGCCTGTTTGGATTCAGCTGACACTCGAAAAAAATAAAATACCACTCAGAATTATCTTTAAGAAGGAACTGCAGATGCTGGAATATCGAAGGTCGACAAGGGTTTCGACCCGAAATGTTGCCTATTTCCTTCGCTCCATAGATGCTGCTGCACCCGCTGAGTTTCTCCAGCATTTTTGTCTAACTCAGAATTATGTAGCGCTTTTGTTGTTTAAGGTCTCTCCAGAATAAGGGCAACATATTTCCCCCCTATGCAGTGGGAACATTGACTGGAAGGCACTTGAAGGGCAATTATATCTTTGCTTCAGTAAGTCAGCTTTCTTCCTTCAGTCATCAGGGGTAAAGGAGATTTAAACACAGAGTTTGAATGCGACCAGCTTCACCTCACCCCCTCGTCTCCTTCAGCCCCCCTTCTCCCTGATACATGCTGGTGGCAAGGGGCAGAGCAGGAACAAATGACAGCAAGAAGCCATTCAAGCACTGGTGTTCATTCACACTGTACCCACTGTTGTCAAGCTGGAAAGGGTACAGTGAGGATTTACGAGGATTTTGCCAGGATCGAGGGTCTCAGCTATAGGGAGAGGTTGAGTAGGTTGGGACTCTATTCCTTGGAGCGCAAGAGGATGAGGGGTGATCTTATAGAGAGGAATAGATAAAAACACGAGAGGAATAGATAGGGCAGATGCGCAGTCTCTTGCCCAGAGTAGGTGAATCGAGGACCAGAGGACATAGGGATTTTAACACAAAATCTACCAGCAGAAAGGATCAGTGGTGCAGTTGGTAGAGCCACTGCCTCCTTGCACCAGTGACCCAGGTTCAATCCTGACCTGGGCTGCTGCCTGTTGGCCTGTTCTCCCTCCGACTGCTTGGGCTTCCTATTGAAGCTGCAGGTTTAATCCTCACGGGCGGGCACAGTGGCGCAGTGCTAGAGTTGCTGCCTTACAGCACCAGAGACCCGGTTCGATCCTGACTACGGGTGCTGTCTGTACGGAGTTTGTACGTTCTCCCTGTGACCATGTGGGATTTCTCCGGGTGCTCCAGTTTCCTCCCACACTCTAAAGACATACAGGTTTGTAGGTTAATTGGCTTCTGTGAAGTGCAAAGCTGGGTGGCAGTGTGAACTGTGAAGAGGGTGCTATGAGGATGCAGGGCGACTTGAACAGGTTGGGTGAGTGGGCAGATGCATGGCAATATAATGTAGATATATTATTCACAGTATAATGTGGATAAATGTGAGATTATCCACTCTGGTGGCAAGAACGGGAAGGCAGACTATTATCTGAATGCTGTCAGGTTAGGGAAAGGGGAAGTACAACGAGACCTGGGTGTCCTTGTATATCAGTCACTGAAAGTAAACATGCAGGTACAGCAGGTTGTGAAGAAAGCTAATGGCATGTAGGCCTTCATAACGAAAGGAGTTGAGTATAGGAGCAAAGAGTTCCTTCTGCAGTTGTACAGGGTGAGACCACACCTGGAGTATTGTGTGCAGTTTTGGTCTCCTAATTTGAGGAAGGACATTCTTGCTTTTGAGGGAGTGCAGCGTAGGTTCATGAGGTTAATTCCCGGGATGGCGGGACTGTCATATCATGAAAGAATGGAGCAACTGGGCTTGTATTCACTAGAATTTAGGAAGATGAGAGGGGATATTATAGAAACATATAAAATTATTAAGGGATTATTAAGAGACACACTAGATGCAGGAAACATGTTCCCGACGTTGGGGGAGTCCAAAACCAGGGGCCACAGTTTAAGAATAAGGGTGAGGCCATTTCTGAGATGAGGAAAAACATTTTCACACAGAGAGTTGTAAATTTGTGCCACTGAAGGCAGTGGAGGCCGATTCGCTGGATGCATTGAAAAGAGAGTTAGATAGAGCTCTTTGGGCTAGCGAAATCAAGGGCTATGCGGAGATGGCAGGAACGGGGTACTGATTGTGGATGATCAGCCATGATCTCATCGAATGGCAGTGCTGGCTCGAAGGGCCGAATGGCCTACTCCTGCACCTAATGTCTATGTTTCCATGAAAGTGTCATTGCATGCTGACACCCACGGGAATGGAATTAGTACGTGTAGATGCCTTTGGAGGGAGGATGTATAATATGGCTTCCCTGTTAGTTCTTCGGCTTAAGAATTACCGAGGCTTAGAATTACCAACACACAGCACAATGATGTAAGTAGAGGCTCGACTTGGCAGGGTCGGCTGTTGTTCGCAAGCAGAGCGAATGGCTTATCTCCATCTTCTGCCCTATTGGCCACACGTCACTTACAGCCTGAGAGGTTCACTGTACCAGTAACAGGGCCAGTCATAAACTAACACATGGACAAGCTGGATTGTTGCGGCTTGTATTCCCCATCAGTCTGACAAGTATTTGGCTGCCTCTCGAACACCCCTCGAAACACATCGTTGGCATGTCCTCACATCATGATTAGTTACAGATAGTTATTTCCATCTGGTAATGGAATGATCAACAGCTTTGTTGCCAGTTTTATGCGTGCGCTTACCCGCCATTTCATCATAAAAACTGACATTACCTCTCTTCATCCCCACTATTCTCAGTTTTCTCAAAGTTCTTTTGAGGTGATATCATCTCACTAATTTGTTAGTCAGAACCTCGCAGCAATTTCAGCTTACATCATTATTAGTCACGAGTTTGAGAAACTTGTATGAAGCCCTTTGGTGATGTAACTGGTCAACTCCCTCCGTGTAAGGGGCCTGTCCCACTTGGCCGTCAATTGCGTGTCACGCAGGTAGCGCACGAAGATTTTGTGAATCCCCAAATCCTGGGCAGCCGCGCGCGTCCGCGTGTCACTGCCTACGTCGCCACGCACCATGCGCGCTTGATGCACGCCATGCGCGCATCATGTCGCAGCACCGTCAAAGACTGGTCTCACCCCAGCCACAGAATGTTTACCCTCCTTCCATCCGGGAGGCGCTGCAGGTCCCTCCGTTGCCGGACCAGCACGTTTAGGAACAGCTTCTTCCCTGCGGCTGTTCCAATACTTAACTCTGCACCTCGGTGATTGCCAGTCACCCCCCCGGACACTCCTTCCCCCAGTATAATTGCACTACTGATACTGTTTGTACATATATATATATTTTACCGTTCACTATTCTAAGTTCGCTCTTCTGGGGAGATGCTAACTGCATTTCGTTGTCTCTGTACTGTACACTGCACAATGACAATTAATGATTGAATTGAATTAATTCAAGATTGAATTAAATGTGCCCAATTGGGACAGGGCCTTCATTAACAATCCACTCATGCAACGTCCACTACTAGTGGGATTGGTTGCTGTGATATGTCTAACATGTGCAACATGTGAAGCCTACAGTCTACAGGTGAGACTGTATCAGCTCTCCTGTGTAACGTCCCATGGCAGACTGTGCAGCGACACTTCACTAGAATAACTCCCTGCTTTTAGTAGTCTGTAACAGATTCCATGTGCACCATATTTACTTTAGTTTAGACTAGTTTTAGCATGGACACAGGCCCTTCGGCCCATCAAGCCTGCTCCAATTCTATGGCAAGCACCCATATATGAGTTCTATCTTCTACACACTAGGGACAATTTAAGGAAGCCAATTAGCTTACAAACCTCCACGTCTTTGGGACGTGAGGGGAAGCTAGAGCACGCGGTGAAAACCCACGTGTTCACGGGGATTCAGTACAGACAGCATCATTAGTCAGGATGGAAGCCAGGTCTCTGGCACTGTAAGGCAACAACTCTACTGCTGCACCACTGTGCTGCCCTGTGCCTCAGTGCGAGTGACTTCTATAACATCTCTATTACAAGTCATGGCCATTGTCATGGCTTTACCTCTAATGTGCCCTCGTTTCACAACAGCTTTCTCTGATCTAATATCTACATCCATCATACGTACAGTGATAAGTTACGTAAGACAGTATCGTAGCTGGGTCATTTCTGAGAAACTAGCTCTCTGCAATACTGCCCGTAACATGGGCTAAGAGTTCAGGTAGTTTTATTGTTCCGAAATGGAAGAATAACAGCATGGGGGTGCAGCGGTAGAGTTGCTGCCTCACGGCGCCAGAGACCTGGGTTTGATCCTGACTATGGGTGCTGTCTAATCAGAGTTTGCAGGTTCTCCCTGTGACTGCATGGGTTTTCTCTGCGTGCTCCAGTTTCCTCCCACATCCTAAAGACGTGCAGGTTTGTAGGTTAATTGGCTTCTGTGAATTGTTCCTAGTGTTTAGGATAGAATCATAGAATCATAGAAAATAGGTGCAGGAGTAGGCCATTCGGCCCTTCGAGCCTGCACCACCATTCAATATGATCATGGCTGATCATCCAACTCAGTATCCTGTACCTGCCTTCTCTCCATACCCCCTGATCCCTTTAGCCACAAGAGCCACATCTAACTCCCTCATAAATATAGCCAATGAACTGGCCTCAACTACCTTCTGTAGCAGAGAATTCCACAGACTCGCCACTCTCTGTGTGAAAAAAGATCTTCTCATCTCGGTCCTAAAAGACATCCCCCTTATCCTTAAACTGTGACCCCTTGTTCTGGAGTTCCCCAACATCGGGAACAATCTTCCTGCATCTGGCCTGTCGAACCCCTTAAGAATTTTGTAAGCCTCTATAAGATCCCCCCTCAATCTCCTAAATTCCAGCGAGTACAAGGCGAGTCTATCCTCTTCATATGTCTCTTCAAGTCCTGCCATCCCAGGAATCAGTCTGGTGAACCTTCTCTGTACTCCCTCTATGGCAAGAATGTCTTTCCTCAGATTAGGAGACCAAAACTGTACGCAATACTCCAGGTGTGGCCTCACCAAGACCCTGTACAACTGCAGTAGAACCTCCCTGCTCTTGTACTCAAATCCTTTTGCTATGAATGCCAACATACCATTCGCTTTCTTCACAGCCTGCTGCACCTGCATGCCTACTTTCAATGAATGGTGTACCATGACACCCAGGTCTCGTTGCATCTCCCCTTTTCCTAATCGGCCACCATTCAGATAATAATCTACCCTCCTGTTTTTGCCGCCAAAGTGGATAACCTCACATTTATCCACATTATACTGGATCTGCCATGCATTTGCCCACTCACCCAACCTATCCAAGTCACCTTGCAGCCTCCTAGCATCTTCCTCACAGCTAACACTGCTCCCCAGCTTTGTGTCATCCACAAACTTGGAGATGTTGCATTCATTTCCCTCATCCAGATCATTAATATATATTGTAAATAGCTGGGGTCCCAGCACTGAGCCTTGAGGTACCCCACTAGTCACTGCCTGCCATTCTGAAAATGGCCCGTTTACTCCTACTCTTTGCTCCTACTCTTGATAGGTGTGTACAGGTGATCATTGGTTGGCGCGGACCTGGTGGGCCGAAGAGACTTGTTTCTGTGCTGTCGCACTAAACTAAACTAAAATTAAACTCATCAATTGGGATGCTATTATTTATAGTTTTACTATTGCTCTTCATCTCAATACTTCCCTTGAGAAATATCTCAGTGGGTTTCAAAACGCAGCTTGTGAATTTATAGTCCCGGGCTTTATAGACCAGTTATTGCTAGGGCTGAATTTCAGATGCTGAGCCTGTGTGACTTTGAAGATCTCCAGCGTTGTGCGGCCGTCTGATAGACATTAGGTAGCAGTAGATCTGGAGTGAGACGGGCAAATCCTAAAGGATTCCCACTCAACACAGCGTCCCCGCTCCCGGAGGAGATCACCACTTTGCGTGACAGCGTGTGTGCGGCACGGTGGCCCAGCGGTGGAGTTGGAGCCTTACAGCACCAGAGACCTGGGTTTGATCCTGACTGTGGGAGCTTGTCTGTACGAGTCTATACGTTCTCCCCGTGACCGCGTGGGTTTTCACCGGGAGCTCCGGTTTCCCCCCCGCACTCCAAAGACGTACAGGTTTGTAGGTTTAAGGACCTGTTCCACCAGCATGCGTTTGCATGTGTCTAGTGCGACCAAACGTGGTTGCTTGAGGCATACGGCCCGGCGGGGCCGGTCCCACTTTGAACCGCGGAGGCGTCTGGAGTTGTGTGGGCTGGTCCCGACATCATACTCACCAATCAGCTGGGCAGGAGGCGGGCCGACTGAATTTGGACATCGCATGGCATCGGGCGGTGACGTCATCACGCAACGGCATGCCGGGCTGTGGCGTCATCGCGCAACGCCACGCGCTAGGCGTACGCCGTCAAGACGCTGCGTACGCCGTCAGGACACTGCATACGTCCCCAATGCAGCTGCGGGCCGACAGGCCGTTGGCGCACGGGATTTTGAACAGTGTCAGTTTTTCAGAACCCCGCGCGATGTCGGCACCAGCCCCGCACAACTCCATACGCCTCCGCCGATCGAAGTGGGACCAGCCCCGCGAGGCTGTACGCTTCAAGCAACCATGTTAGGGCGTGCTAGCCGCATGCAGTCGCATGCTGGTGGGACAGGCCCTTAATTGGCTGGGTAAAATTGTAAATTGTCCCTAGTGCATGTGTAGGATTGTGTGAGATCACTGGTCGCCGCAGACTCGGTGAACCGAAGGGCCTGTTTCTGTGCTGCATCGCTAAAGTAAAATAAACTTAATGTACTCACTGAGGAATATAGACACCATCTTTTGTCATTCAATTAAATAGTGAGTTATCTAATCTGTGTCTCAATACCAAATACCATCGATTCCTCCAGATTCCTCTCCGCTGAAATTACAATGGGATCTCTGGGTGCTGCATCGTGAGTTTCATAATCAAATGCCCAACACATTGAACGCCCCTCGGTCTCTAACGTGATTGTCCCTCCTCACGCTGTGTGCAGGTCATTCGCCTGTCAATATAAACCTTAGCCGGGAAGAGAGAATATAATTTAATTTAGTTTTGTTTATTGTCATGTGCGCTGAGCTACAGGGAAAAGCTTTTGTTGCGTGCTATCTAGCCAGCGGAAAGTCTATATACGATTACAATCACACTGTCCACACCGTACAGAGTATGCAATGCTGCTGTTGGAATCGAGCTTTAAAAGAGTAGAACGATTGTAATAAATGATTGCAGAGTCGGTTCGAAATGTTATTCGGAGATGCAGCGTGGAAAGAGGCCCTTCAGCCTGCCGAGTCTATACTGACCACCCATCACCCGTTCACACTAGTTCTATGTTATCCCACTTTCACAGCCACTCCCCACACATGGGGGACAATTTACAGCAGCCGTCTACCCTGCAAACCTGCGCGTCTTTGAGAAAGCGCCCAGTGTCGCACGGAACAAAGTGAATCAATGAATCAGTGGTGTGAATCCATTTTGCTTGGAGGGTGAAGGGTCTCGATCCGAAACATCTTTTGTGTCTTTGCTTGGAGGGAAGATAATGGAAGAGACCAAGGGGTGTGCAATGTGTTGGGCATCTGATTATAAAAGAGTCACCATGCAGCACTGTGTCGACAACCTAAGCATGGAAACTCTAGGTAAATAAAACTTGGTGCCCTCCTGAAGCAAATACGCACACATCACAACGGGGCTGGGTATCTTTAGGAGGTTGATGGAGATTGGAAGTGCTACCATGTTTCTCTAACTTCCTACTGTAGCTTGGACCAGACCTCAAGCTGTATATTTGATAATTTCTCCATTTGATAAGGTCCCATAGGACATTAGTGGGCAAATTTAGCGCGCATGGTATTGGGGGTAGAGTGCTGACATGGATAGAAAATTGGTTGGCAGACAGGAAACAAAGAGTAGGGATTAACGGGTCCCTTTCAGAATGGCAGGCTGTTACTAGTGGGGTACCGCAAGGCTCGGTGCTTTGACCGCAGCTATTTACAATATACATCAATGATTTGGATGAAGGGATTCAAAGTAACATTAGCAAATTTGCAGATGACACAAAGTTGTGTGGCAGTGTGAACTGTGAGGAGGATGCTATGAGAATGCAGGGTGACTTGGGGGAGTGGGCAGATGCATGGCAGATTAAGTTTGATGTGGATAAATGTGAGGTTATCCACTTTGGTATAAAAAACAGGAAGGCAGATTACTATCTAAATGATGTCAAGTTCGGAAAAGGGGAAGTACAACGGGATCTGGGGGTCCTTGTTTATCAGTCTAGGAAAGTAAGCATGCAGGTACAGCAGGCAGTGAAGAAAGCGAATGGCATGTTGGCCTTTATAGCAAGAGGAGTTGAGTATAGGAGCAAAGAGGTCCTTCTGCATGTGTGCAGTGTAGGTTTACAAGGTTAATTCCCGGGATGGCGGGACTGTCATATGCTGAGAGAATGGAGCAGCTGGGCTTGTATACTCTGGAGTTTAGAAGGATGAGAGGGAATCTTATTGAAACATATAAGATTGTTAAGGGTTTGGACACGCTAGAGGCAGGAAACATGTTCCCGATGTTGGGGGACCAGGGGCCAGAGTTTAAGAATAAGGAGTAAGCCATTTAGAACGGAGATGAGGAAACACTTTTTCTTACAGAGAGTTGTGAGTCTGTGGAACTCTCTGCCTCAGAGGACGGTGGAGGCAGGTCCTCTGGATGCTTTCAAGAGCTAGATAGGGCTCTTAAAGATAGCGGAGTCAGGGGATATGGGGAGAAGGCAGGAACGGGATACTGACTGGGGATGATCACCCATGATCACATTGAATGGCGGTGCTGGCTCGAAGTGCCGAATGGCCTAATCCTGCACCTGTTGTCTATTGTCTATAACTTCCCATCTTAATCTCCCCACTTCTCCCTAATATTCCCAACACTGAGATATTAGAGAGGAAGGTGAGGAGAATAAGAGACTTAAACAATCTTCCGCAGTCACGTTGTGAATGCAGATCTCCTGCCTGTCGAGACTTCGGTCTTTACTATCAGTATTAATTTTTTTGGATTTTATTCTGCATTAATGCTTGTTGTGTGTTAAAAGATGCGAGTTGTTGTTAATAGTTAACGATGTAGACAGCTTGTACATGGTTGTCTCTTCCAGGTCACTTCTGTTATCGAGGTCCGAGACCGATCTCAAATGGTGCAGGTGGAGAGGACGCTGAGGGAACGCTACACCAGTTTCACCTGGCTGGAACGGGCTGAAGACTGAGGCAGAGGTGAGAGAGTAAAGGGCCTGTCCCACTTACGCGACCTTGGCTCGCAAATTCGTGGTCGTGTGAGGCGTACGGGCACCGTATGGCCGCGCGGGGCCGGTCCCACTTAGAAAGGCGGAGTTGTGCGGGGCTGGTCCCTACATCACGCAGGGCTCCGAAAATCTTGCAGTGGCCAAAATCTTTGCGCGCCAACGGCCTGTTGGCACGCAGGCGCATTGTAGTCGTACGCAGCGTCTTGATGTCATACGCAGCGTCATGACGGCGTACACCTAGCGCGTGGCGTTGCATGATGACGTCACCACCCGGCGCCGTGCAACGCCCAAATTCAGTCGGCCCCCCTCCTGCCCAGCTGATTGGTGAGCATGACACAAATGACGTCACGCGCGTACTTAGCGCGTACTTAGCGCGAACTTCACGTGAACTCCACTTCCGTTTGGTCACGTCAAACGCACGCAATCGCATGCAAGTGGGACAGGCCCTTAAGGGCCACTGTAGGCAGAACACAATGCCAGGTGCGTCTCCAGTGTAGTTTCAAGCAGTCTGTATATGGTTTCCATGAAGCCGGTCATTTCTGGCAAGTCGGTCAAGGTAAGGCCTTCATTGCCTTAGTGAACCTATTCTCAGTGTCAGCAGTGACACAATGGAGGCATTCCCACCTTGGAGTTAGAAACCCCTCGCCACAAACTGGAGCATGAAATTCAGGCACGGACTCTGAGCAGCACCGGCGGAAGTCAGCAATGGCAGACATATATTTGCTTGATATGTAACAGAAAACAAAGCCTTGTCTGCTTCCTCATTTTGCTGCCTACTCATCTCTGCAATTTCTTGGACAGAGCGGTTTCCATTCCACATTTGCCAGCATTTGGTCCATATCCCTCCAAACCTGTCCTATCCATATACCTGTTTAAGAAGGAAGTGCAGATGCTAGAAAATTGAAGGTGGACAAAGGTGCTGGAGAAACTCAAGGGTTTCGGCCCGAAACGTTGCCTATGTCCTTCGCTCCATAGATGCTGCTGCACCCGCTGAGTTTCTCCAGCACTTTTGTCTACTATCCATATACCTGTCTAACTGCTTCTTAAATGTTGCGATAGTCCCCGTCTCAACTACCTCCTCTGGCGGCTTGTTCCATACATCCACCACCCTTTGTACCCGTCAGATTCCTATTAAAAATTTACCCCCAACACTCTAAAAGGTGTCATAAATAATTTTGCTGCCATTACCATCAGGAAGCCTGATTATTAATGTAAGTAAAAGTTAATGAAAGTCCTTCACCAGTTCAAGGAGTTCCAAGGAAGGGCACGGTCAATAAAATTATGGTCGCAACTGTTATTTGTACAACACAATAAGATAATGACCAGGTAATGTTTTTAATTCTTAGTGGAAAGACAAGGGAACGGAAAAAGGTTTTCTGCACAATAGTGCCACGAGTGGGTAGACAAAATCTCAGCTCAATGATACTTCTGATATCACAGTACTCCCTTGGCTCGCTGAAGTGTCAGCCTTACGCTAATCCCTAGAATGTGATTTGAATCCACCACCTCTGACTCAGGCAAGCATATTATTATGGTATCATAACCAGCGCCAGAGACATTTGGACATTACATGGACAGAAACATAGAACAAAAACTAGGAGACGTTTGTGCTATAGGGAGAGGTAGGGCAGGCTAGGATTTTATTCCTTGGAATGCAGGAGGATGAGTAGCGATCTAACAGAGGTTTATAAGATCATGAGAGGAATAGATTGGGCAAATGCACTTTTTACCCAGAGTAGGCGTATCATGAACCAGGTGATGTAGGAGTACTTAAGTCCTGTGCTACACAGCTAGCTCCGGTGTTCACTACAATATTCAACCTCTCCCTGGACAAGTCCCTAGTCCCTGCCTGCTTCAAAAAAATCCACCATTGTACCTGTACCAAAGAATGCCTCCCCAGCCTATCTGAATGACTACCGTCCGGTGGCCCTCGCCTCGGTAGTCATGAAATGCTTTGAGAGGCTGGTGAAGAAACACATCTGCGCCTTCCTCCCTCGCAACATGGACCCATTACAATTTGCATACCGTGCGAACAGATCCACAGACGATGCTGTCTCCCAGGTTTTGCACACCGCTCTCTCTCATCTTGGCAGCCGGAAGGGGGGCTACGTGAGGATGCTGTTCATAGACTTCAGTTCGGCCTTCAACATGATAGTCCCCACCAGACTGGCAGAGAAGCTACTGGATTTAGGGCTCAACATCCCCCTGTGTGCCTGAGCCCTGGACTTTCTCACCGCCAGGCCCCAGGTAGTCAAGATGGGAGGGAATACATCGAAGTCCCTCACCCTGAGCACAGGATCCCCCCAGGGTTGTGGCCTCAGCCCCCTACTGTACTCCCTGTACACACATGACTGTGTGGCTAGGTTCAGCTCCAACTCGATAATCAAGTTTGCTGATGACACCGTGGTGGTGGGCCTGATCTCAGACAACGATGAGAAGGCCTACCGGGAGGAGTTGGCTGATCTGGCACTCTGGTGTCAGGACAACAGCCTCCTCTTGAACATCAAAAAAACGAAGGAGCTGATCGTGGACTTTAGGAGGGCACATCATCCGAGGACGTACACACCATTGAGGATAAATGGGGATACTGTGGATAGGGTGAGCTGTTTTAAATACCTGGGAGTCCACATCTCTGAGGATCTGACATGGACATCGCACGCTGCAGCACTCGTGAGTAAGGCAAGGCAGCGCCTTTACCACCTCAGGCAATTGAGGAAATTCAGAGTGTCTCCGAGGATCCTCCAGTGCTTCTACTCTGCGGCTGTGGAAAGCATCTTGTCCGGAAACATTACAATCTGGTTTGGGAACTGCTCTGCCCAGGACAGGAAGGCTCTGCAGAGAGTAGTGCGTTCGGCCGAACGCACTATGGGAACTTCTCTCGCCCCTCTGCAGGAACTATACATCAGGAGGTGCAACTCCAGAGCCAACAAGATAATGGGAGACCCCTTCCACCCCTGCAATGGACTGTTCCAGCTCTTACGGTCAGGCAAACGCCTCCGTTGCCATGCTGTGAGAACGGAGAGGATGGGAAGGGGTTTCTTCCCAGAGGCCATTCGGACTGTAAACTCCTATCTCACCAGGGACTAACTCTACTAACTTACTGTACCACAATACCGCCCACAATATTTAATATGGAAAAGAACATGTGATTCTGTTCCATTCTGTTTGTAGTTTGTTGTTTGTTTGTTTGTTTTTTGCACAAAGTCCGCGAGCACGGCCACTTTTCATTTCACTGCACATCCCGTATGTGCATGTGACGAATAAACTTGACTTGACTTGACTTTGATGTGAGATGGGAACATTTTAATAGGAACCTGAGGGCCCACTTGTTCTCACAGAGGGTGGTGGGTATATGGAATCAAGGGATATGGGGAGAAAGTAGGGATGGGGTACTGATTTTGATGATCAGCCATGATCATATTGAATGGAGGTGCTGTCTCGAAGGGCCAAATAGCCTACTCGTGCATCTATTTTCAATGTTTCTATGTGATTGCTAAGATGATGATGGGATGTTGTGATAAATTGCTATAAGCATGGATTATCTATACGGGGGTTGCTAGACCTGCTGAGCGTTTCCAACATGTTCTATTTTTGTTCTATGTCTCAAGTTCTCAACCACCAAAACACCAGCCAGGTGGAATCTCAGGAGAGTTTTATATACAGGCTGTCTGCTGCAACAGTTATAGCATCCTCAATGCATCATTATTAACAACAAGCAGAACTAGTTGACATCGCCAGCATTTCCAATTTAATGGAAAAATAAAACTAGAAACAGACTTTTCAGCCCAATGAACGGACTTTAATATATAAATCCTTGGCTAGATCAGAAGCAAGAGGCAAACTGGCTCAGCCCTTCACGAAATCCTTGCTTACATTTCATACATCATGCTGGCTTGAAAATGGTTTACTGTCCCTCCGATCACTGGGACTAAATCCTGGACCTCCTGACTCAATAGCACTGCGGGCAGCTTTGAAAGAATATTCTGCTGTGAGGAGTGCTGTTACACTGAGACCAAATTTCAAGATCTTTCTTTATGTCTACAAAGCCCTTAACGGGCTTGCCCCCACCTACATCAAAAGTTAGCTCACCCACCACACCACCTCTAGGTCCCTCAGATCGGCCGGCTTGGGGTTACTGAACATCCCGCGATCTAGGCATAAGCTGAGGGGCGACCGTGCCTTTGCGGTTGCAGCTCCTAGACTGTGAAACAGCAGCATCCCTCTTCCCATCAGAACTGCCCCCTCCATCGACTCTTTTAAGTCGAGACTTAAAACCCATCTTTACTCTCAAGACTTTCTTGACGTCCTCTGAGAGAGGGCTATATGTTTGCATTTATGTATGTACTTAATCTATGAACCACTGTTGTATAACGTTAGTACCTCCACCAATGTAAAGCACTTTGGTCAACGAGAGTTGTTTTTTAAATGTGCTATAGAAATAAAAGTGACTTGACCAACCCCTCAAAGGACTGCAGCGGATCACCCTCATTTGCCACTATTTTCTCCAGAGCAATTACCAATCGCAATAAGTGCTGATCCTGCCACTGATACCCACATCCCATCAATAAATCAAAAATAATACATTGTGTACCAGACTACACAAGTTAATAAATCAAAGACAGACACAAAAAGGTTGAGTAACTCAGCGGGACAGGCATCATCTCTGGAGAGAAGGAATGCGTGGCGTTTCGGGTCGAGACTGAGTGATAAATTAATCTCATCATCAGGTTTATTAAAAGATGAGGACAAATACTGAGGAATGAGGCCAAGCTGAAAGGTCTCCCAGTAATTGAAGGGTTATTCACTGCCGAGACTCTGGGTGTTCAGGCTGGTTATTAAACCCAGCTGTGATGTGGTTTTTGTCTCTCTGTCAGAGACAACTGTATCACTGGGTCAGAAACAGGGTCACTGCGGTTCTAGCTTGGATCCAGTCCTCATTAGGCCCACCGCCATATTCCCACACAAAATGGAAACCAGACCAATCCTCAACACTGCCAGTGGATGATGTTGGTTTCAGTTAAATATGTTTTCCGCTGTCTCCAATAAGATGAAGAAGCTAAAAAGAAAATGCAGATTTCACTTCATGCTCTGAAACATATTTTAATGTTAGGAGAATGCAGGACAATTTCACAGGTCTAATAACAGGAATTACTCTGTTTTTCTTCCTACAGATGCAGCTTGACCTGCTGTCTATTTGTGTTCTCTTGTTGTTACAGTACTAGATAAAGTCATATCAGTTTTATCAAAATGCAACAATGAATGCTCTAGTTTTAAATGTACAGTTGGTCCACATGGATCAGTTAGTAATTACTGCCTAACAGTTCATTTTTACAAGTATTGCAATTACTTAGCTTAAAAAACAAATAGCACCAATGACAGAAATATATAGGCAATCATGGGAAAACGAATTAGGTCAAATAATCAGACCAGAAGTATGGGATGAAAGTTTACAACATATACACCACTGTTCGTTAAATGCTAGACACTCTTTGATATAATTTAAAGTATTACATAGATTGCATTATTCAAAATCAAAATTATATAGAATTTTTTCAAATATATTTGTCATATGCGATAAATGTCAACACTTAGAAGCTAATCTAACGCACTCATTCACAAACTGTATAAAAATGACTAACTTTTGGACAGAAATTTTTAAGATAATTTCGAATGTTGTTAATACGAATTTGGTTCCTGACTCAAAATTAATAATATTAGGAATATTAGAAACAGATCAATTAATAACAACAAATCAAAGAATTTTTATTGATTACAGTTTAATAATTGGGAAAAAATTAATACTGAAATTTTGGAAAGGTCCTATATCCCCCACAATCAAAATGTGGATCAGTGGAATGTCGGAGACACTTCACCTGGAAAGATTAAGACTTGTCCTTCTGGGCAAGTTGGATCATTTCAGAGGGATATGGTCTCCATTTATTGAATATTTAAAGGGTCAAAGTGGCTCGGTGCGAGAACCTGACTGAAGCCTGAATGAAGGAATAGATGAAGAATCACATATAATAATCCATGGATATATCTCCAATGATGTATAAACTGCTTCATACTTCATTCATCTTTTTGATTTTCTATTTTTACTGTATTTTTCTCTATTATTTCCTACCTGTATTAAAAAAATTAAAAAAATGCACAGAAGTACAAATAAGAAATAATTGTTAATATTAATAATATTAAGAATGTATGCAACATGTATATTCTTCCTTAATATGTACTTACTTCTAATAAAAATATTTAACAAAAAAAAAACAAATGGCGTAAAAGACACCTATTTTACCATGATAAAAATGATTCTTCTTTCAATTTGTTAATGTCTCTGCTGTCATATAATAGTTTGGCATTGTCTATTATCTTTGATCGCTATCTAGAAGGTTTGAAGCAATTATTCATTTATTACTCATTTACTTGGCCACTTTGATGATGGTTTCCTGTATTAGTTAAGGCCAACATGTACAAGGCATTATCAGTGCTAATGAAGAAGGGTTTCGACCTGAAACATCACTTATTCCCTTTTCTCTGGGGATGCTGCCTGACCTGCTGAGTTACTCCAGCACTTTGTGTCTATCTTTGGTATAAACCAGCACCTGCAGTTTCTTCCTAATACCTTTGGACAAGCACCTGACTTCAGAACCTTAAAGGATTAGACTCCGTAATGCCCCATTAAATAAATGTACATCTCCGCACAACACAGAGTCACATAGACAAGGGAGGCGCTGAGTTTGATTGTTACTCAACAGAAGATAGTGGAATTGGCCTCAGTGACTTTGGTAAGAGATGGGAAACTGAGCAAAGATTCTTTCTCACGATTGCCACTCAATGGCTCAGGGTTACAAGCAGTGTTTCCACTCTGAAGAAAATTACCTGAAATTCGGGTTGTCTTCAGGTAATTTTTAGGGAAATGGAATAATTTCAGGGAAATTTCCGCATCTGGCCTGTGAAGGGGTGTAAAGGCAATACACACAGCACAGTAGGTTTGGCGCTCAAAGGTTTAAACAGAGCGCTGTCAGTTTAACGCGTGGGAATTTAAACAAAGACCTGTCGGCTGCAGCTCTATGGGTTCTAAATATAGTGCTACCGGCTGCAGCGCTATGGGCTGTATACATAGCGCTATAGCCACAGCATTATGGGTCACAGACTGTTCAGGAAAATTTGCGTATGACAATGAGTTTTTGGAATTCTCTTTCCCAGTGGAAGTTGAACCTTTGTTTATTTTTCAGGCAGTGATGGAAATCTAGATAAGCCTGGCGGTGAAAAGTTACCAGTGGGCAGTGGGATTGCAGTTGCATTGGGATTGGCCTTGATTTTACAGAATGGTGGGTGGGCTCAAGGGGCCGAGAGGGAGGGGTGGAGAGAGGGAGAGGTGGAGAGAGGGAGAAAGGGAGAGAGGGAGGGGAAAAAAAGGGGAGAGAGAGAGGGAGGAAGAGAGAGGGAGGGAGAGAAAGAGGGAAGGGGCGGGAGAGAAAGAGGGAAGGGAGAGAGAGAGGGAGGGAAGGAGAGGGAGAGAGGGAAAGGGTGGGGGGGGGGAGAAGGAAAGGGAGGGAGGGAGAGTGGGAGAGAAAAAATGAAGGGAAGAGAGATGAAGAGAGAGGGAGGGAGGGAGAGAAAGAGGGAAGGGGAGAGGGAGAGGGAGGGAAGGAGAGGGAGAGAGGGAAAGGGTGGGGGGGGGAGAAAGAAAGGGAGGGAGGGAGAGTGGGAGAGAAAAAATGAAGGGGAGAGAGATGAAGAGAGAGGGAGGGAGAGAGAGAGGGAAGGGGAGGGAGAGAGAGGGAGAGTGGGAGGGAGAGAGAGAGAGAGGGAAAGGGTGGGAGGAAGAAAGAGAGGGTGGGAGGGGGAGTGGGCACGAGAGAGAGCGGAGACTGAGACACATGGGAGCAGGTTGAAAAAACAAAGACAACGTAAGCTGTTGGTGGCGACGAAAGCTGCCTTGCATCACACTGTACAAGTGAGTAACAGAAGCAGGCAGATACAGTGCAGTTACATAGATCTGTGTTCTTCTTTGTCTTGTTAACGTGTGCCCACAAAAAAAATAGCGCGCAGGAGGCATTTTTGAAAATTTCAGGAAATACCATCAACTTCCAGGAAATTTGGGATTCTATTTAAGGAATCTTTTTCTTGAGGTGTGGAAGCACTGGTTACAGGTAGTCACATAGTTGTGGAACAGAATGGTCATAATGAAGCCATTCACTCAACAATGAATTTTGTTCAACTTTCGAGCACTAACAGTGAACAACTTCATCTTTATGGCGACTTCGATAGTTTTGATCCACAGCCACACGGTTGTCTTGTTAAAGATATCAACAGCGCTCAATGTCAACAAAACCTTTGTCCTAACTGAGCATTTTCTAGCAATAGGGCACCGTGTATGAACAACTCTTCCAGCGACCATGAAATTGCACATACACTGAATTGCCCGGGTTTCAAGGATTGCATCAGATTCGAGAGATGCACAAGGCTTCAACCCCATGGATTGAACATAATTGTTATAGCGTAGAAACAGAGAACTCTTGATGCTGGTTTACAAAAAAGGACACAAAGTGCTGGACTAACTGGGTGGCACAGTGTTGCTGGATTGGCTGTACAGTGGTGCCAGAGATCCGCGTTCGATCCTGACCACGTGTGCTGTCTGTGTGTACTTTGTATGTTCTCCCTGTGACCACATGGGTGTTCTCTGGGTGCACCAGTTCCCTCCCACATTCCAAAGATGCGCAGGTTTGCAGGTTAATTGTAAATTGCCTGTAAATTGTCCCTTGTGTGTATCATAGAACTAGTGTGTGGGTGATCGCTGGTTGGCACGGACTCGCTGGGCCAAAGGGCCTGTTTCCACCCTGTATCTCTAAAACTAACTAAAGCGCTAGGCAGCATCTCTGGCGAACCTGGATAAGTAAAGAGGGGCCTACACAAGGATCCTAACCTGAAACGTCACCTATTCATGATCTCCAGAGATGCTGCCTGACTTGTGCCCACCCTTGTTATAATGTCTCGCAGATGTTTTGTATGTGAAGTGAGATATTAATAATAAAATATTATAATCTTGTGCAAAGGCAATTATGACCAATAATGCTTTGTATGTTACCTCAGATGATATTGTTCTGTATAATAAATGATCGCACTAAATCAAATTAGCCTCGTCTTATACCCCAAGTCTGGTTCGTTGATCCAACATGAAGTCCAGGATTACTTCCAAAGACTGAAGGTATTCTCCACCTGATTTCTCACACCTGCAGCCCATGGTGAATGGCTTTCCATTGTATGCTGCTGATGAACCAAACCCTCTGACCTCCCATAAACTAGGTAACATTTTGCTCTCAGACAGGATGATAGTCTGATAAACGTTGATTTTTTACAGGGAGCCTTGGAACATAGATGAACAGCTAGTACTAGATTTTTCAGTGATCTGGATAAATTCCATGTTATGTTTAGGGCCGGAGTTACAGCTATTCTGTGAAAAGAGGAAAGGTTGTGTGGTCATGGTGGCTTTGCATTTTTAATTACTAACAGTGAAAGGGATTTTATGATTAAACCACTATCCTTCATATGAAAATCATCGGCATTAAAATGTCCTATCCTAAAAATCCAACTGTGAACTGGCAGTGCCATGGAGCAGTTGAGATGTTTGGTAGGTATTACCTTGGTTCAAATAATTGTCCTCTCACGGATAGTTATGTTATGTTATTCATGATGAAGCTCAAAGTAAGGAACTGACAATGCAATGTGGGGTTAGAGTCCATAGAGTCACACAGTAAGGAAACAGGTGCATTGGGATATCACACCTAAATAGACAATAGACAATAGGTGCAGGAGTAGGCCATTCGGCCCTTCGAGCCAGCACCGCCATTCAATGTGATCATGGCTGATCATCTGAGGCAGAGAATCCCCAATCAGTACCCCGTTCCTGCCTTCTCCCCATATCCCCTGACTCCGCTATCTTTAAGAACCCTATCTAGCTCTCTCTTGAAAGTATCCAGAGAACCGGCCTCCACTGCACTCTGAGGCAGAGAATTCCACAGACTCACAACTCTCTCTGTGAAAAAGTGTTTCCTCATCTCGGTTCTTAATTGCTTACCCCTTATTCTTAAACTAACACTGCACATCACCCTGAACACACCATCCCCACTGTGAAACATGGTGGTGGCAGCATCATGGTGTGGGGATGCTTTTCTTCAGCAGGGACAGGGAAGCTGGTCAGAGTTGATGGGAAGATGGATGGAGCCAAATACAGGGCAATCTTGGAAGAAAACCTGTTAGAGTCTGCAAAAGACTTCAGACTGGGGCGGAGGTTCACCTTCCAGCAGGACAACGACCCGAAACATACAGCCAGAGCTACAATGGAATGATTTAGATCAAAGCATATTCATGTGTTAGAATGGCCCAGTCAAAGTCCAGACCTAAATCCAATTGAGAATCTCTGGCAAGACTTGAAAATTGCTGTTCACAGACGCTCTCCATCCAATCTGACTGAGCTTGAGCTATTTTGCAAAGAAGAATGGGCAACAATTTCAGTCTCTAGATGTGCAAAGCTGGTAGAGACATACCCCAAAAGACTTGCAGCTGTAATTGCAGCGAAAGGTGGTTCTACAAAATATTGACTCAGGGGGAATGAATACTTTCGCACGCCACACTTTTCAGTTTTTTTATTTGTAATAAAATTTGGAAACCATGTATCATTTTCCTTCCACTTCACAATTATGCACCACTTTGTGTTGGTCTATCACATAAAATCCCAATAAAATACATTTACGTTTGTGGTTGTTACGTGACAAAATGTGGAAAAGTTCAAGGGGTATGAAAACTTTTGCAAGCCACTGTACACTTGGAGAAACTAACAATGGCAGATTAACCAACCAAGATATCCTTGGAACGTGGGGTTGAGGCAGAGGTTAAGTCGCAGGAAGAACATGCATGCTCCACATGGGTTGGTTTGGGAACAGCTCCATCCAAGACAGCAAGAAATTGCAGAGAGTTGTGGATATAGCCCAGACCATCAGGCAACTCAACCTTTTCATTGACTCCATCCACACTTCAATCTGACTCGGCAAGGCCACCAGCATAATCAAGGAGCAGTCTCAATCTAGTCACTCTCTCTTCTCCCATCAGGCAAGAGATACGGAAGTGTGAAAACTCACCTCCAGACAGGGACAGTTTCTTCCCAGCTGTAATCAGGGAACTGAACCATCCTATCAACAACAGGAGAGCAGTCCTGACCTACCATCTACCTCGTTGGTGACCCTTGGACTATCATTACTCAGACTATACCTTACACTAAACATTATTCCCTTTGTCCTGCATCTAGACCCTGTGGGCAGCTTGATAGTAATCATGTATAGTCTTTCCACTGACTGAATAGGATGCAACAAAAAAGCTTCTCACTGTACCTCGGTAAAACAGGAGGTTGGGATTGTACACGGGTTGTGTGAGAGCAGTTGACTGGTGCACCACAGATGGATAACGTAGATAATTAGAGACCGCATTTCATAGTTTATTTTGTGGGGCTTTGACGTAGACCTGAGCGTAAACTGTTAAGATGAAGCACATTGAACATTCAAGCACAAGAGTGAGTAATTTATAGGTGCATTGCAAAGTTTATTTTCATGTACTGGAAGCAAAAATAAAATAATTACACATAATATGCAATAGCCTGAAGCTCAAAAAATTATGGCCTTTGAGAATAGGTGCCAGGACCTGAATTCTTTGCTCTAAGGCTGACCCCACTCAATAGTTTCAGCCCAGTTGGTGCATTCGTTGAGCAGCTCTATACATAGCCTGACCTGGTGGAAGAGCCAACTGATCAGATTGCAGGATATCCCCCGTCACTCTTGCTACTTCCCAAGATGTTGCAGAAAGATCCCATGAAACAGTGGACACATCCTGACTGACGAAGTTAGAATTACCTGAGCTTAAGTCCATTCAAAGACTTGTCCTTAATCAAACAAACTGAAGTAATTCAGTGTCACAGACCCTGTCTGGCACACAAGTACATCTTCCTTTACCCACACGGCATATATGTTGCATTCCCTCGCATTTTGAAAGGTCCAGAGATGATCTGTTTGTGGTAATTAAAGTTAAAAGTAATTTGATAGGGCCAGGACTTGTCACACCTTAACAAAAGATCCAGACTTTTCAGTTGTAGGGACAAGGAGAATCGTTTTCCACGCAGAGAGCAATGGAAATCCGGAATTCCTTTCCATGAGAGAGAAGAATGGAAATCAACTGGACTTTTCAAATCTGGGGCTGGTGGATTTTTGTTGGCTAAGGATCTCTGGAGGAACCCAAAGGCAGAAGGACGGAACTGAGGCACAGGCTTACTGTGGAACAGGCTTCAGGGCTGAATGGCCTTCAGTGATTCCCAGTGTAAGAGCAGCAGTCGATTAAGCATAAGATGTATTCAAGAGAGAGTTAGATATAGCTCTTAGGGCTAAGGGTATCAAGGGACATGGGGAGAAAGCAGAAACGGGATACTGATTTTAGATGATCAGCCATGATTATATTGAATGGTTGGTGCTGGTTCGAAGGGCCAAATGGCCTACTCCTGCACTTATGTTCTACGTTTCTATTATTCATTTCAAACGGATGGCTGATGTTATGACATGAAAATGTAAGCTGGTTCAAATAATGAACCAATATGTGCAGAACTCCACACGATATTATGGGTCACATTATTAGAAATACACCATGCCCATTAATTTGAAGTCTCCAATTTCCCTGAAAAATGGAGTATCTTTCAGCCCAATGTTGCCGGAGACGCGAGTGTTGTTGGGTATTCACTTTTCCTTCTGCTCTGGTTGGTACGACAACAGGTGCTGGAGGGAGGTGAACCCAAACAGAAATGTTTGAAGTACCCACTTGCTTCGAGTCGATGAGTTTGTGATCCCCTTGTCACTGTGAGGAGCAAAGAGAAAGAAGGTTAACATTAATGAGGACAGTGAGATCACGGCACCCGTATCCAGACTCAGTCTCGCCAAAAAACATTGATTCAGATTAAGAAACATAAAAACATAGAAAATAGGTGCAGGAGGAGGCCATTCGGCCCTTCGAGCCAGCACCGCCATTCATTGTGATCATGGCTGATCGTCCCCTCTCAATAACCCGTGCCTGCCTTCTCCCCATATCCCTCGACTCCACTAGCTCCGAGAGCTCTATCTAACTCTCTCTTAAATCCATCCAGTGACTTGGCCTCCACTGCGCTCTGTGGCAGGGAATTCCATAAATTCATAACTCTCTGCGTGAAATAGTTTTTTCTCACCTCAGTCTTAAATGACCTCCCCTTTATTCTAAGACTGTAGCCCCTGGTTCTGGACTCGCCCAACATTGGGAACATTTTTCCTGCATCTAGCTTGTCCAGTCCTTGTATATTTTATATGTTTCTATAAGATCCCCCTCATTCTTCTAAACTCCAGTGAATACAGTGAATTATCTCCTTCGCTCCTTAGATGCTGCTGCACCCGCTGAGTTTCTCCAGCTTTTTGTGTAACCCTCCAGTGAATACAAGCCTAGTCTTTTGTGGTCATTGCAAGAGTTTTTACTTTGGTATAACAGTTGGTTGGATCTTGGTTACATGAAGTTTCAGCATCGATAGTTGCCAACTGATCCATGGCGTCCTAAAAGATCTAGCAATTCCCTTTGGCCATAAGGACTTTCAAAGTTTTTAAGAAGGAACTGCAGATGCTGGAAAGTCGAAGGTAGACAAAAATGCTGGAGAAACTCAGCGGGTGAGGCAGCATCTATGGAGCGAAGGAAATAGGCAACGTTTTGGCACGAAACGTTGCCTATTTCCTTCGCTCCATAGATGCTGCCTCACCTGCTGAGTTTCTCCAGGTCTTTCAAAGTTACCTTTGAATGGATAAATCTGATACTTCAAACTATCATTTGCAACAGATTTTGGTAAAATATTAGATGTTGATCTGAAATGTTGATCTCAGTCCGAACATGCGTCTTAGAAAGGAGACTCCTTAACACCCTTCCATTTTTTTAGCATGTATTCTCCTTCAATGCGCCAGGCAACTAAAACGTGACTTGTATTACTGACCCTCCGTAAAAATTGGTAATTGTGACAGGATGTAGCATGCCGCAAATATTACTAATAAACTAACATACTGCACAGAGGCCCTTATCCTTTGATTTAAGGTGCCTCTCTTTCTAAACTGCTGCACCTCAACACCGAGGATCTGCTAGGGTTGGAAAAGCTTCCACTTGCCGACGAGGAACTTGCCCTGCTTGCTCTCTAACCTGTAGGTAGTACTCTAGTTTCTGAATATGAAGGTTGAGGGTACATCCCCCTACAAAATGTAGGCACATATTCCAGTGAAACACAAACTGTTGGAGGTTAGATTGTTAAGGGTTCAGACACGCGAGAGGCAGGAAACATGTTCCCAATGTTGGGGGAGTCCAGAACCGGGGACCACAGTTTCAGAATAAGGTGTAAGCCATTTAGAACGGAGACGAGGAAACACTTTTTCTCACAGAGAGTGGTGAGTGTGGAATTCTCTGCCTCAGAGGGCGGTGGAGGCATGTTCTCTGGATGCTTTCAAGAGAGAGCTAGATAGGGCTCTTAAAAATAGCGGAGTCAGGGGATATGGGGAGAAGGCAAGAACGAGGTACTGATTGGGGATGATCAACCATGATCACATTGAATGGCGGTGCTGGCTCGAAGGGCCGAATGGCCTACTGCAACTATCGTCTATTGTTAGCTCTTTCAGAAAAGATTTCTGCTCTCCATAGTGGATGCAATGCACGTCAGGGCATTATTTTAAACACAAGCAGGGGAAGTCTGTTTGATGCCTTGTTTAATTTTTTGTCGTCACCTGTACCGAGGTATAGTGAAAGGCTTTTTGTCGTGTTAACCTGTCAGCAAAAAAGACTATTCATGATTACAATCAAGCCGCCAACAGAGTACAGATACAACGTTTAGAGCAAGTTAAAGTTGAATAAAGTCCAGTTGAAGATAGTACAAAAGTCTCCAATGAGGTAGATTGGAGGCCAGGACCGCTCCCCATCTGTCAAGAGGACTGTTCAGTTGCCTGATTACAGCTGGGATGAAACGATCCCTGAATGTGACAGGGAATGCATTTTCAAACTTCTGTACCTCTGGCCTGATGATAGAGGGGAGAAGAGGGAGAGACTGGGGGGGGGGAGGAGTGCCCTTGATTTTGCTGATGGCCTGACAGAGGCAAGTGTCACACCAAAACAGAAGAGGAACAAGGAGAATCATTTTCCACACAAGAGCATCGAGCAACAGAATCCCTCAAACTGATTGCCTGGGGGACACATTGCTGTTTGTAGGAGGGTTCCCGTGCATATTTGGACTGCCATTTTCTCATCAGTCCTGTTACACTTTGAAAAATATTTCATTTGGTACGAGAATTTTGAAATTAATGGTTTAATTGGAAAAGCCATTTATTTCACTGTTAGAAATGAACATATTCCACTTCAATACAGGTTACCCGATGGGATTGGGAGTTGGGAGGAAGCCAATATTTGAACTATGTGCTACAGGAATACCCCTAGCTCTGTTTATTATGGTTATGAAGGGGAAGGTTACTTGTATTTGTGGCCAGGTTTGAAACATTGCTTTTGTTAAAGCACCACACAGAGTGTCGTGGGCTGTTCCAAATGAGCAGAACTGAGACCATTACGGTGGTAATTATCTTCAAATATTGACTTTGACATCGTTTTCGGCTGGGAGAAATGCCAACAAAATGTGATGCACATATTTATTTTCCTCTCTACAGCCCAGTGTTTCACACCAAGAGCTCACTTGGGGAAACTAATTCATCCATGACGTTTAGGAAAAAAAATTCTTGGAAGAGGATTCTTGTTGGAAATTCATCCAGGCAATATATTCCTCCCATAGGAACAGTGTGCTGGAGACTGCAGGGGCCTATTCTGGATCACTTGCTGGATGGATACCAGCTCAGGCAGGTCTATTTCAGTATTTAACTAGCTCAAGGCTGGGATCTTGCTTCAAGCTCTCCACCAGAGAACACGGTGGATAAGATGTGCCAGCTGGGATCATGCTCTCCTCTTCTCACCCCACACCTTGGAAGTCAAAATGGAGGCAGTCTTGATACCAGAATGGATGCTCTCCCAGAAGGTTCACTTTGAATACGTCAGTTAAGGAGCACGGCCACAGGCCCTTCAGCCTAACTCATCCTTGCCCACCAAGGTCCCTATCTTAGCTTTTAAGAAGGAACTGCAGATGCTGGAAAAGCGAAGGTAGACAAAAGTGCTGGAGAAACTCAGCGGGTGCAGCAGCATCTATGGAGCGAAGGAAATGGGCAACGTTTTGGGCCAACTCCTAATCCCATCGGGTAAACTGCATTGAAGTGGAATTTCCTTCGCTCCATAGAGGCTGCTGCACACGCTGAGTTTCTTCAGCACTTTTGTCTACCTCCCAATCTTAGTTGGTCCCCATTGCCTGTGTTTGTGCCATATCCCTCTAAAGGCCCATTCTTAGTTACATGTTTGACCATAAAGATGAAAAGGAATACATCTCTTCTAATTCTGGAAAGCATTACAGGGATATTGCTTAGTACCGCACATATGATTCATATTTTTTTTCGGTTTAAATGGTTGTTTAGGGCAAGAAGTCAAACATGACTGGTCACGTGTGTGACATTTTGGTTCACTTTCCAAATAATGGGCCCAAAACCTTTCACATCCACACCTTGACTAAATGCCTTTTAAACACTGTAATTGTACCCGCCTGTAATGGCGCAAGCAGACTGAGGGTAATGGAGTTAAAAACACCACATTTATGAAACATCAAAACAGCAATGAAACGAGTCCAGGTCAGCTCAGAGTCAAGGTTGTGAACCATCTGGTTCAGTTTTCAGACTTGGTTGCCAGGGAGACGCATGGGATTTGTGACTTGTGAATACAACTGGAAGCGGGGGCCAGGGACAACGGCTTTCATTTCCCGATATTTAATTACACAAAATCCCATCAGGACCCAGTGTTATGTGGAATTCCTGACAGATTACTGATTCTCTGTTCTAATGGCCAAAACACACTGCCAACAATTCCATAAAAATCTCATTGCGGAAAGCAAACATATAAACAAGTATCCTGATGGCAAGTTACAAACTGCAGTAGAGTGAACTGCAGTAAACAAGGAACAAGAGATGGTGAACTTACAGAATATGAAGGATTTCTTCCGTGATTTATCAGTTCAGGGCATTCAATCTGAGACCATGGGCTTCCGACCCCCAGCACTTGACTAATTCTACTCTCCTCCAACTCAGTTCCCCTCCTGGGCTATTCAATCAAGAAAGGAGCTGCAACGCCATGGGCACAGCATGCGTTGTGAAAAGGATGTTGGCCACCCCATGCCCCACACTGCACTCCATCCATCACACACACACAGCACTCCACCCCCCACCCACACACACACACACTGTACTCTATCCCCCCCCACACACACACACACACACATAGCACTCCACCCCCTCCCCCCCCCCCCACACACACACACTGTACTCTATCCATCACATACACATACACACACACACTACACTCTATCCATCCCACACATAGCACACTCTACCCACCCCTCACCCTGCATATACGCAGCACACTGCACCGATCCCACACACAGCAGATACCCATCCAATACCCTGTACACCATACGCATACACACTACATCTATCCCATATGCTGTGAACGCACACACACACACATCTACCCTTATCACTCTGTGCGCACACGCACAGCACTCCACTCATCTACCACTCTGCACACTCACAGTGCAATCGACCTGTCCCATACGCCCCCAACACACAAAGCACTCCGCGATCCCACACTGCACACACCCACTGTACACACCCACACTGTGCACACCCACACTGTACACACCCACTGTACACACCCACACTGCACACACCCACACTGTACACATCCACTGTACACACCCACACTGTACACACCCACACTACACACACCCACACTGTACACACCCACACTGTACACACCCACACTGTACACACCCACACTACACACACCCACACTACACACACCCACACTGTACACACCCACACTGTACACATCCACACTGTACACACCCACACTGTACACACCCACACTGTACACACCCACACTACACACACCCACACTGTGTACACCCACACTGTGCACACCCACACTGTACACACCCACACTGTACACACCCACACTACACACACCCACACTACACACACCCACACTGTACACACCCACACTGTACACACCCACACTGTACACACCCACACTACACACACCCACACTACACACACCCACACTACACACACCCACACTGTACACACCCACTGTACACACCCACACTGTACACACCCACACTACACACACCCACACTGTACACACCCACACTACACACACACCCACTGTACACACCCACACTGTACACACCCATACTGTACACACCCACTGTACACACCCACACTGTACACACCCACACTGTACACACCCACACTACACACACCCACACTGTACACACCCACTGTACACACCCACACTGTACACACCCACACTGTACACACCCACACTGTACACACCCACACTACACACACCCACACTACACACACCCACACTACACACACACCCACTGTACACACCCACTGTACACACCCACACTGTACACACCCACTGTACACACCCACACTGTACACACCCACTGTACACACCCACACTGTACACACCCACACTGTACACACCCACTGTACACACCCACACTGTACACACCCACACTGTACACACCCACACTATACACCAATACTGTGCACACACACAAACACAACCCACATGACACTTGCCAACACTGCACGTGTACACGTGTGCTTGCACACTCATTGCTGTCCACCCATGCAACATTCTGCATGCGTTCAGGTACACCCACCCTCTAACACGCTGCATGCACAAACACCGCATACACCCAAATCTCTTTCACACACACACAGCTAATATTCTCCCACCCTAAAATAAGAATATGTGGGTCCACCGCGGCACATACACATGAATTGGAATTGGCACAAAACCAAGTTTACTTCCAACGGAGAGGGCAGCTGTTTTCATATCATACAAAAGATAGCTCTCTCTCTCCAACACTCCCTCACTACTTCATGGAGGTTTCAATAATACCATCTTCCAGCTTTTTTTGGCAGCAACCCACAACAAACACCTTTATTAAATTCAACTCTGAACGGGGAAATACTCAGCATTGAACTTCTGACTTCAAGTTAACTCATTTGTTGCCATAATCATCATTAGCGAATTCAGCCCATAATTGCCAGTGTCAGCTAAAAATATGAACCTACGTTGTTGCATAAAGGATTAAAATCTTATTTTAATTTATCAGCAAGAGAATATGCTTTCTTCCCCAGTTCTGAATGTCCTGGCTAGTGTTGATCCTGTCTCTTTCACACCCCCTGCTGGCTATCTGCAGCATTTCAGGAACGGTCCACTGGCTGCAAACCATTCCACTGAAGGTTTCAATAAAATGAAACGGCATGTGGATTATTCCTGAACATACATTTTTTCATTTCTCTGCATTACATTGTACGGTTGGGCAGGTGGGCTGAGTAACTGGTGGGTTAATGCAGTTTAATACAGAGAAGTGCGGGGTGTTGCATTTGGGCAAATGAAAGCTGGGCAGGACTTATACAGTGAATGGCAGGGCTCTGGGGAGTGTTGTAGAGCAGAGGGCTCTAGGAATGTAGGCACATAGTTGCTTGAAAGTAGCGCCACAGGTAGATAGGGTGGTCAAGGAGGCTTTAGGCACATTGGCCTTCATCTGTTAGAATACTGAGAATAGAAATTCAGAGATGGACACAAAAAAGCTGGAGTAACTTAGCGGCTCAGACAGCACCTCTGGAGAAATGGAATCGATGATGTTTTGGGTAGAGACTCTTCTTAAGACTGACAATAGACAATAGACAAAAGGTCCAGGAGTAGGACGTTTGGCCCTTCGAGCCAGCACCGCCATTCAATGTGATCATGGCTGATCATCCGCAATCAGTACCCTGTTCCTGCCTTCTCCCCATATCCGCTATTTTTAAGAGCTCTATCTAGCTCTCTCTTGGAAGCATCCAGAGAAACTGCCTCCACCGCCCTCTGAGGCAGAGAATTCCACAGACTCACCACTCTCTGTGAGAAAAAGTGTTTCCTCGTCTCCGTTCTAAATGGCTTACTCCTTATTCTCAAGCTGTGGCCCCTGGTTCTGGACTCCCCAACATCGGGAACATGTTTCCTGCCTCTAGCGTGTCCAAGCCCTTAACAATCTTATATGTTTCAATGAGATCCCCTCCGCACAGAGAGTCCGCACAGACCAGCGATCCCTGCGCTTGAACATTATCCTACACACATTTGGGACAATTTTTACATTTACCCAGCCAATTAACCTATAAACCTGTATGTCTTTGGAGTGTGGGAGGAAACCGAAGATCTCGGAGAAAAGCCACGCAGGTCACGGGCAGAACGTACAAACTCCGTACAGACAGCACCTGTAGTCAGGATTGAACCCTGATCTCTGGTGCTGCCTTCGATGTAAGGCAGCAACTCTACCGCTGCGCCACCAGGCCTTTCACTATTTGGTAGTCTGTCACATTGAATTGTGGGAGTTTTGCCGTATGCAAATAGTTTAGTTTAGTTCACTAGTTTAGTAAATTAAACTAAACTAAATGTATACGGTAAAGCTTCCACAATCAACGTGACTAACTTACCGAATCATGAAAGGCCTGGATAGAGTGGATGTGGAGAGGATGTTTCCACTAGTGGGAGATTCTAGAACCAGAGGGCATTGCCTCAGAATAAAAGGACGTACATTGCCACAGAAGGCTGGGGAGGCTAAGTCATTGAGTATTCTTAAGGCGGAGATTGACAGCTACTTGATTGGTAAAGGTGTCAAAGGTTATGGGGTGAAGGCAGGAGAATGGGGTTGAGAGGGGAAGATAGATCAACCATGATTTAATGGCGGAGTAGACTTGATGGGCTGCACGGCCTACTTCTGCTACTATGACATATGAACAATGATACATAGTTTACTTTTGTTTTGCTAATTAACCGAACCAGAGATAATTTCTTCCTCCAAGGCAGCACCTTGGAACCTTACATCTTGAGACCCGTCAGAGGATTGGAAGAACCACAGTTTCACCAAAGCTTTTAAAGACTAGATTTGTGTGCACAAGTCTCGAGACTGAGACTCAACCACACAACTTTCTGACTCGGAGACAAGACTCAGTCTACAAAGCAGCCCAAATAGGCAATCTCATTCACAAGAGAAAGATGGCTGTATTGGAAGAACGTAAAGTCATACCAGCGCAGTAAGGTGAATACTCGATGAAGAAGGCAACCCCAAGGAGTCTGAAGAAGGGTCTCAACCTGAAACGTCGCCTATCTTCTTCGCTCCTTAGATGCTGCTGCACCCACTGAGTTTCTCCAGCTTTTTGTGTAACCCCCAAGGAGACTTTACACGCTCTACCCGATCTGGGTTTGGCGTCTGGTGATTATTTTATAGAAAGTAGTTCTATCGCAGCAACATATGCAAATTAATAGGATGAGAGAGTGAGATCAACAGGAAAACATGAAATAGCCTCACCTGCAGAGTTTAACGCTGTACAGTGCCTCGACACCATGGAGCAGCCAGGCCACCCAGTAGCTGCAGATGATTGGAAATAAGAACACAAACAGGCTTAACTAAAACAGCAGCAACAAAACACAGTTAGACACGGCTCAGAATTTCTCCTTGCACTCTACTGCATTGTGAACGACAGAGGCCACAACTATACAATGGACTAGACATGGGTCGGGCTTTGGGTCAAATTCTAGCACAGGTATATCTCCACTTTTTTCTTTTTTTCTTTTCTTTTCCTCTCTTATATCTTTATTCACCCTTTGGTCACACTACGTTGGTAGTCTAGGGGTTCTATTTTTTCACTTTTTCCCACTCTTGTTCGTTCTCTCTTCTTTCCCCTCATTTTCAGGTTAAAAGGTCAAAATTGAAGCTGTACAATAATTGTATAATTGTACACGCCGAATGTTTTATTCTTGTACAATTGCTTCTAATAAAAATAATTTAAAAAAATAATTTAAAAAAATTCTAGTACTGTGGCCCGTGCAATTCTCTCTCGCCAACTTTTCAGTCAACAGGCAAGTCACAATAGAAATATTATTTAACTTAAACATTCATCTCCTCCACTTCTACAGGTGTAGGTAAGTACGTTTATTGGCCAAGTATTCACATACAAGGAATTTGCCTTGGTGCTCCGCCCACAAGTAACAACATGACATACAGTGGCAGTTACGTAGACAGGTGTGGAGAGCATATTGACTGGTTTGGCAACTCGAACGCCCAGGAAAGAAGAAGTGGTGAGCACTGCCAGTCGATCACAGGTACTGACCTCCCCACCAATGAAGGGATAAGAGAGGTTGCTTCAAAAGGGCAGCAAGCAGACACTCACACCACCCTGGCTACACCCTGAAATCACTCCTGCCGTCGGGGATATAGGAGCCTGAAAACTAATGTTCAGGAGCAGTTTCTTCCCTACAACTAGCAGGCTATTAAACATTACAACCCCCCAATAGGCTCTAAACTATATAGCCCTGCTGTGCTGCTGCAAGCATGAATTTAATTGTGCTGTTTCAGGACATACTGTCAGGACAATAGAACGCTCTTAACACTATTGTCTTTTGACGCTAGTTGCACTGCAACAAGTCTCCAGTCACCTAGTAGCACCACTCAAATTGACCGCGTTGTGTAATTAGAAGGGCAAGGACAGCAGGTGCATGGGGAGCCCTTGGGCAAGTGACACCAGCTGAGCACTTGCTGCCATTTCTTCACAGCCAGGGTCAGCGAAATTCTTCAACATCCTCACTAACAGCACTCCGACCGGCACATTGACTGCAAATGGCTGCCTCACCCCCATCTTGTCAAGGGCAGCAGAGAAAACAGCGAGATGCTTACCTCACTGACAAATAAGAATTTCAGGGAATGCCGACCTTCAAAAATATTGGCAGCATAGAAGGGGCGACAGTGACACATCATCTGAGATCAAAACATACCCCCACACTATGTGTGTGCGGTTCAGAAAGTGACCATGTCTTAAGGCAAGGGTTACACAAAAAGCTGGAGAAACTCAGCGGGTGCAGCAGCATCTAAGGAGTGAAGGAGATAGGCGACGTTTCGGGTCGAGACCCTTCTTCAGACTCCTTGTCTTAAGGCAATGTTGATAACATCAATAGATAACATCAAGATTTATAAAAGGGTTGTAAGTATTTAGATCCTTGGCAAAATAACACAAAAAAGTGCTTGAATTTACAGAAATGAGGAAACGAGGGCACAGAATTGTTCAAAGTTTCACCTCTCAAAGTCAACAGGGAGTTAGATGTGGCCCTTGTGGGACTTAGATGTGGCCCTTGTGGCTAAGGGAATCAGGGGGTATGGAGAGAAGGCAGGTACGGGATACTGAGTTGGATGATCAGCCATGATCACATTGAATGGCAGTGCATGCTCGAAGGGCCGAATGGCCTACTCCTGCACCTATTTTCTATGTTTCTATGTAACAGATGTAAGGTCAACAGATATGACCTTGAAGTTTCATGCTTGTCCGTGTTAATTGTCATACAACATTTGTTGATCCCAATGGATCTCTTGAAGTGTTTAGGGTGCTTTGCTAAGTGAAGCCCCTCCAATTCTACACAGCACAAATGGGGCAGACCAGTAAAACAGAACAGAACTGAGAGACCGAGGTTTGAAGAGCCAAACGATTGGGGATTAGTGATAAAGGTGGGGAAAGGAAGGAGGAGGAGGAGCTGGAGAGGGTCAATGCCACAACACACCAACATTACTTACCCAATATACAAAAGGGGGTGATAATTGTCCACCAGATACTTGGAGATGTTGCCCCAGAGTCCTAGGCTCTTGTACGGTATGCTCTGTGGCCAAAACATCAGCAGCTGCAATGAAATGCAACGCACGGTTTGCAAAATAACAAATTTAAAACAGAATTGCTCATCCAATATTTCAATAACTCAAGACTCACAACCCATAGAGAGTAATAGTCAGAAAGGCATTTGAGTTGGGGAAGGGGGAGTGAGGTGGATGCTGGAGGAAATGGGAAAAAAAACTACTTGGATTCATCAGGTCATACAGCACAGAAACCAGTCCTTTGGTCCAAGTTGCCCATGACGAATAAGATGCCACTGTAGGAATTGTGGAAAGTGAAATGTTCTTCCATCTTGTCATAATCATGGGGCACCACTTCATAATGAGGGAACTGAACAGTAATTCAACATAATTTCTCACCGGCACTAGGTTAAACATGTCTGGTCACACTGATCCATGAAGTCAACAACTTGAACAGCTGCTTGTCTTATTTATTTAGTAATAGGGCTGTGTTGCTCTGTGAAAGGGCAGAATACTGATCATAAAACCTAGCCATGTAAACAAAAGTACGTGACCCACTGCACATGTCCCTGTGAAGAATAGTATAAATGGGCTGCATGCTTTGAGTCTGTGGAGCAATCTCTCGATTGACTTTTCTCCTCGTCTAACAGGTTATTGCTAAATGCGTGCAAATAAAGAAATTAATTGTTACTAGCCCTGCCTGGCATGTATGCATACATGCATCCATTCATCTATCTCTCATCTTGTTTGTATGCGTGCGTGTGCACGAGATCCTGAAACTCTGCAAAAACGATACATGATAGCGCTACAATTTTTGGTCCATCTTACTTGTTCTGTGATGTGCTGTAGCAAGTTTCAATCAGATTGATGTTATATTTTACAAGTTATCGACATTTTAAACTTTGCAAAAAACACATTTCAAACCACTTTTCCACTTGCCCTGCCCGTTACAATGTTAACAAATGACAGGACTCCCCACTGCAATGAGATTTGTTACATTGTTGTAAGGAGAAGGAGGGAGTGGGGGGAGGGAGTGCGGTGGGGAGGAGGAGAGGAGAAAGTGATCCCATAATTGTCAGTGATGTTTAATGTTATTTAAACATTGTGTTTAGTGGGGGAGTGGGATATGAGGGAGTGGGGGAGCAGGGAGACAGAGGGAGAGGAGGGGGGTAGGGAGGGGAGAGGGGTTATGGAGGGAGGGAGGGAGGGTGACTGAGGGTAGGGGAAAGGAGAGGGAGGGAGGATGAGGGAGGGAGTGGGGGAGGGGAAGAGGAGAGGGGAAAGAAGAGGGAGGGTGAAGAGGAAGGTGAGGGAGTGCTGGGGGATGAGGGGGAATGGAGGAGGATAGGGGAAGGAAGAATTAATGCGAGGCTCAGTTGGGGGAGGGTTGCCGTGACTCGCGTCACAACGGGGATCTCTGGCATCACAACGGCCACCCCTCAACCACGCAAGCGTGGTTGGGGCCTATGGGTCAGTGGTGGAATATTGCCTTGGGGGACAGGGCCCAACGGGTCGGCTCCTGGTCTAATCTCTCTCCAAACCTTTCCAATCCAACATACTTAACCTTCCCCACTGCCGACAATGGACCATTGTGGGTTCCACCTTTCCTTGATCATCGTTGCTGGCTTTTGGTCTGTCTTGTTGCGCATCTTGCATTAATTTGTTCTATGTGCCTTTTCATATCTCTCAGTTCCCTCTCCCCTGACTCTCAGTCTGAAGAAGGATCTCAACCCAAAACATCACCCATTCCTTTTCTCCAGAGAGGCAGCCGGCCCCGCTGAGTTACTCCAGCTTTTTCTGTCCATCTTCGGTGTAAACCAGCATCTACAGTTTCTTCCTACGTTCATATTAGTTTCCCCCCTGTGGGGTTTGCACAGCAGTGTTTCAGAGATTAATATAATTCCTCAAGATTTCAGGATAACCTTGGAGATCCGGTTACCTAAGTGGAAACTGGCAAGGAAATCTGGAGTCGAGGAAGACTGTGGAAGAATGAAGATGGATGACAGATATGCAGAACTATCACCAGTCTGATTGTGGAAAGGTGAGATCAACAAGAGACCAGCCTCGTAAATGAGGGACTCAGAAACCCCTACATCAAGAAGCTGAGGAAGCAAGGCATTTGTTTAAGGCAGAGATGGTTCTGGGAGGAATCATGAGGACATGAGGGGGGGGGGGGGGGGGGTGAAAGTCAAATTCAGTTTAGCCACGACCTAATGGAATGACAGAGCAAGCTCACGGCATTCCGTGCCACATATTTCTTATGTTCACGGCTCATTTATTTTGCAGAGGGGATCTACCAATTGCAACATAGAAACATAGAAATTAGGTGCAGGAGTAGGCCATTCGGCCCTTCGAGCCTGCACCGCCATTCAATATGATCATGGCTGATCTTCCAACTCAGTATCCCGTACCTGCCTTCTCTCCACACCCTCTGATCCCCTTAGCCACAAGGGCCACATCTAACTCCCTCTTAAATATAACCAATGAACTGGCCTCAACTACCCTCTGTGGCAGAGAGTTCCAGAGACCCAACACTCTCTGTGTGAAAAAAGTCCTTCTCATCTCGGTCCTAAAGGATTTCCCCCTTATCCTTAAGCTGTGACCCCTTGTCCTGGACCTCCAGGATAAACAGATCCTCCAAGTTTATCCCTAAACTATACCTCTCACAAGAAGCCTGCCTTCTGATCTCCACCCAAGCTGAATGGAAAAAGGAATAATGGGAGGTATTACGGAGTGGAAATGTAGAAAGGTAAATCCCAATCGCAAATCCTACCCACCAAAGTTCACTGTGGAAAAGGCATCAATAGCGGATTTAAGTACAGGACTGATGAGACAGTGAAGCACACCATGTGGCTCCACCTCTTCCTTTCTTCCTCCCCCCCCCCACCCTCACATCAGTCTGAAGAAGGGTTTCGACCCGAAACGTTGCCTATTTCCTTCGCTCCATAGTTGTTGCCTCACCCGCTGAGTTTCTCCAGCATTTTTGTCTACCTTCGATTTTCCAGCATCTGCAGTTCTTTCTTAAACACCGTAGATGAATAGCCTTGCTCGTCTCTGTTAATGAATTGCTACTTTGGGAAGGAATGACTAGTGGGGAAAGAAACCAATGCAAATCTAGATTAGGTGTTGAAACAAGGAACTGCAAATAGACACAAATTGCTGAAGTGACTGAGCGGGTCAGGCAGTATCTCCAAAGAGGACAGATTGCTGGAGTGGCTCAGCAGGTCAGGTAGCATCGCAGGCGAACATGGATAGTCAACAATTCAGGTCGGGACCTTTCCTCCGACCACTATCAATGTTCTCCTGGGATGCTGCCCGACCCACTGTGCTACTCCAGCACTCTATGCCTTCATTAGATTGGGTGTGATGCCTCTGCTTTTACTAAAAAGGGTAAGGATCACAAATTAGTGTTCTTGCAGCCTGCAGATTTGGATGGGATGTCTGCAAACTGGCTGATACATTCCAAACAGACTCACGGTGTAATAGCCGAAGGATCCAGTAATGACAGCCATCCAGAAGAAGCTCGTCCTTTTGAAGTAAGCATCAGAGCCCTTAGCCGACATTCTTCCCACTGGTTCCATACCGGCAGCTTGCATCGCAAACAATTACAGCATTGTTCGGGAGTTGAAAGGTCACTAGCTTCATTTCACTTCCTGTCTGATTTCTTAAAGGTAGACTGCCCGGTTAGTTGAGAAACACAAATAACAGAAAAGCTCAGTTACAAAGATGGGTTAATTAGCCAACCATAAAATCCTTTGCTCCATAGAATGAGATCTCTGAAGTAAGCCTAAAGTCATGAGTGTTTAATTATCATTTGTACCAGAATCAGATTAATTAAATTCTTACTTGTTGCAGTTTTACAAACCATTAATGCAATAACACTACCCAAATAAATATACAATTATCAATAATACATACAAAAAATTATCAGTAATACCATAATAGTGCATTATATAACTGACCTGCAAGGCTTGGGAGCAATGTGAGAGCTAGGATAAAGGCTGTCATAAGGCACAAATTATTTCAATGAATGACTGCGTTTATTGTGAATTCTGTGGATCAATTGGCATTTGACCTAAATATTTCCATGCAGTCGGCATCTCGTGCCTTGATTGCATTTTAAATAAAATGTGGTAGAAATTCACAAATGCATTGCAGCCGAACAGAACAGATTTGAACAAGAGACACATTTCTGTAGGAACTCAATGAATGTGAAGGGAATGAACAGATGGGAATGGACTGTCAGTTTGTCCCCTTCCACCCATGCCCCCTCTTGGTTTACATTTTCCTCTACTTATCTGACATCCCTTTGTCTGCATTACATTTCGATCCTTTGTGCACCCAATTGCCAACCAAACCCCCTCACCTGCATCCACCTATCACTTGTACCTTTGTGTCCCTACGCTCACACGTCAACACGTCCTGGGCCTGACATGGTGTAGAGCTCTTCTTCCATCACCTCCACCTCCACGTCTTTTTCTACAGTAAGGAGTCCTCTTTGGAAGAAGTGTCTCCACCCAAATTGTCACTGATCCATGTTCTCAAGAGATGCTGCCTGACCTGTGAAGTTACTCCAGCACTTTATGTTCACTCAAATTATGCTGAGAGAATTAAAAGCTACACCTGTCAACACATTCTGTCGGAAGGAACTGCACATGCTGGTTTACACAGGATAGATTCAGACTTCAGTCTAAAAAAGGGTGAAATGTCACTTATTCCTTCTCTCCAGAGATGCTGCCTGTCCCGTTGAGTTACTCCAGCAATTTTTCTAACACGTTCTGCACATTCATTGATCATGAGGAAAAGAACTGCCCGCTGTTCATCCTATACCTGCTCTGAGTACAGAAACATAGAAAATAGGTGCAGGAGTAGGCCATTCAGCCCTTCGAGCCAGCACCACCATTCAATATGATCATGGCTGATCATCCAAAATCAATACCCCGATCCTGCATTCTCCCTATATCCCTTGATTCTGTCTGAAGAAGGGTCTCGACCCGAAATGTCACCCATTCCTTCTCTCCAGAGATGCTGCCCGACCCGCTGAATTACTTCAGCATTTTGTATCTCCCTTGATTCTTCTTCTTCTTCTTTCGTGTGGCGTGCACAGCCTAAAGTTGCAGGGCAACTTGTTCTATTTGATCTTCCGTTTGTGCACGTTGAGTTGATTGCATTAGTCGAAACAGGGTGGACCACGTGAAGGTTGCAATCGTCCACCCTTCCCTTGATTCTGTTAGCCCTAAGAGCTTTATCTAACTCTCTCTTGAAAACATCCAGTGAATTGGCCTCCATTGCCTTCTGTGGCAGAGAATTCCACAGATTCACAAATCTCTGCAAGAAAAGGTTTTTCCTCATCTCAGTCCTAAATGGCCTACCCCTTATTCTTACACTGTGACCCCAGGTTCTGGACTACCCCCAACATCAGGAAGATCAGGGGGTCTTGGAGGGGAGGATGCTCCTCAAATTGTGGAGCATCCTGGACAACACAGCTCACCCCCTCCATGACACACTGGTAAACCTGGGTAGTACCTTCAGCAACAGACTGGTTCCACCAAGATGCAGTACAAAACACCACAGGAGATCGTTCTTCCCTGTGGCTATCAAACTTTACAACTCCTCCCCCTTCTGTCTTGGGGTAGACTGAGACTAAAGGGCCTGTCCCACTTGGGTGACATTATTGGCGGCAGCCTGAAGAGGTTGTTGCGGTGTGGTGAGGAAAAACCTTTTCTTGCAGAGATTTGTGAATCTGTGGAATTCTCTGCCACAGAAGGCAATGGAGGCCAATTCACTGGATGTTTTCAAGAGTGATGCGGAGTGACGCATGTAGTGACACCCGGTGACTCAAGGTCATGACCTCGGCTAATTCATTTTGTGACAGCCTGCGTCATTATACGTCATCATGCGCCAACCTGTTCTCCTCAGATGTCGTAGACAGTGACGCAGCCTGTCGTATCTTGCCATCTCGTGTCGCGGGTGGACATATGATGACTTCGGCTGGCGCTGTTTGGCGTCTGTGCGGTTGCAGGATGTCGTAGGTGCTGTCGTTGGCTGCCGTATACTGTCGAATGTTGTCGCTGTTGATGTCCTGGAAATTGTGACGTCGGCTGACGCAGATTGTCGCAGTCACCAAAAAAAATCACAAAGTGGGACAACCCCTTGACTCCCACCTCCCCCCCCAAAGCTTTGCACATCTCCAATCCTTTCCACTTGTCACTTTAATTTCATGTTTCAAGTATTTTTTGCTTTTATGAATGCTGGCAGTTCAATTTCTCTCCTGGGATAAATAAAGTTCTTTCGTTATCGTATCTCCCCAAGTCCTCGTGTGAACATAACAAACGACATGACCAGAGTGAGGACCACCGTAAATTGGAGGGGCAGCGGTTCATATTTCGCATGGGCCAGTTTGCACCCCAGCAGTATGAACATTGACTTCTCTAATTTCAGGTAGTCCTTACTTTTTCCTCCCCTTTTCAGCTCTCCCTCAGCCCACTGGCTCCACCTCTTCCTTTCTTCTTCCCGCCCCCACACTCACATCAGTCTGAAGAAGGGTTTTGACCCGAAACGTTGCCTATTTCCTTCGCTCCATAGATGCTGCCCTACCCGCTGAGTTTCTCCAGCATTTTTCTCTACCTTCCAGAATCTGCAGTTCCTTTTTAAACAGACGACATTAGGGAACAGGTGTGTTCTCCGGAAGATAGATACAAAAAGCTGGAGTTCTCAGCGAGTCAGACAGCATCCCTGGAGAAGGGGAATAGGTGACGTTTCGGATAAAGACCCTTCTTCAGATTGAGAGTCAGGGGACAGGGTAACGAGAGATATAGACGGTGATGTAGAGAGATGTAGAACAAATAAATGAAAGATGTGCAAAAAAAGTAACATTGATAAAGGAAACAGGCAATTGTCAGCTGTGGGCGAGGTGAAAACAAGTACAATGAGGCTTAACAAAATGATGTTGAAGCTAGTACAATGGCTTGGGTGGGAATGGAATGGAAAGACGAATGGTTACAGCTTACAGTTAACAACGGCATGTTTCCTTTATCATCGTTACTTTTTTTGCATATCTTTCATTCATTGTTTTATATCACTACATCATCGTCCTTTCTCTCTCGTTTCCCTTGACGCTCGGTCTTCTTCTTCTCCTTGCGTACGGTGTGCACGGACCAAAGTTGTCGGACAACTTGTTCTATTTGATCTTATTTGATTGTGCACGCCGAGTTGATTGCATTCGTCAAAACAGGGCGGACCACGTGAAGGTTGCAATCTCCCACCCCGACTCTCGGTCTGAAGAAGGGTTTTAACACGAAACATCACTTATTGCTTTTCTCCACAGATGCTGCCTGTCCCGCTGTGTTCTCCAGGGCGGTAACCCTTCTGAGTGGGCGGAGCAGGCGTGACGTGACGTCACTCGGCGGGCGGACCGGGCGTGACATCACTCGGCGGGCAGAGTGGGTGCGACGTGACGTCACTCGGTGGGCGGAGCGGGCGTGACGTGACGCCACACGGCAGGCGGAGCGGGCGTGACATGACGTCACACGGCAGTCAGAGCGGGTATGACGTAACGCCACACGGCGGGCGGAGCTGGCGTGATGTGACGTCACACGCCGGGCGGAACCAGCCGTTGACGCGACGTCACACGCCGGGCGGAGCCAGCCGTTGACGCGACGTCACACGCCGGGCGGAGCCAGCCGTTGACGCGACGTCACATACCGGGCGGAGCGGCGTGACGTGACGCCACACGCCGGGAGGAGCGGGCGTGACGCGACGTCACACGCCGGGCGGAGCGGGCGTGACGTGACGCCACACGCCGGGAGGAGCGGGCGTGACGCGACGTCACACGCCGGGCGGAGCCAGCCGTTGACGCCGGGTTCCCGTGCTGCTGCTGCTGCTGCTGTTGGCGGCAGCTCGGCCTGGGCGCGATTTGTAAACGGCTGCAGTCTACTCGGTGGGAAGCCTCGCCGCGGGGAACGGTGTAAGTGAGGCCTCGGAGTTCGATGTATTGATCGAGGGGAGGTGGGAGAGAGTTGCCCGGGAGGAGGGGGCCCTTCAACCGCGCGGAAACCTCGGGGTTGGGGCAAAGCCGGGGGACCGTGGAGAGGGAACCCTTCATCCCCCTCCCTCCCTCCCTCCCTCCATCCCACACTTGGGGCATTGTTTTTGTCTTTGCACTATCATTTGTTTGTTTATATTATATACATGCATATATATATACATATATACATATACAGACACAAACACATTATACTCACACAGAACTCGCACATTACACTGAACATATATATATATAACAGAATATATCTATATATAGTTTGTGTCTATATATAGATATATATGTATATAGACACAAACACATTATACTCGCACAGACACGAATTCCAAGGGAGATCCCTCCCCGTGCCCCGTCCTCACTCGGAATGGGGAGAAACTGGGAGTGTTTATACCGCAAAAAGGAGCTGGCGAGCGGCTACAGACCAGCCAGGCATTCACTGCAAAATATCAAACTGCTACAGGAAATCTACGGTTCAGGCTGCATCTGTGGCGGCAATGGACAGTCTGAAGAAGGGTGTTCGCCTGAAATGACTGTCTATTTCCTCCACAAATACTGCCCGACCCTCTGAGTTCCTCCAGTACTTTGTATTTTTATGGACTTTATTGTGCACTAAGCGTTTATCCTTTATCTGCACTGTGGACGGTTTGGTTTATAATCGTGTGTAGTCTTTTTTGCTGACTGGATAGCATGCAAACAAAATATTATCACTGTACCTTGGTGCACGTGACAATAATAAACTAAACTAAACGTTGCTTAAGATCCCAGCACGTTGTGTCTTCAGGAATTAAAGCATTGTGGATGGACATAAAAAGCCGGAGTAACTCGGCATCTCTGGAGAAAAGGAATGGGTGACGTTTCAGGTCGACCTGAACTGACACCCATTCCTTCTCTCCATACGGGCTGCCTGTCCTGCTGAGTTACTCCAGTGTTTTGCGTCTATCTTCGGTGTAAACCAGCATTGTACGCAGTCGTGGAATTCACATACAGATAGACGCTCAAATTCACAGTTTAATCTGGGAAGAAGGCAAATGCATGGGGTGGACTGTGAAGGAGTTGACTGGATACTGGAAGCTGGGTGCTTTGGCTTATTAAAGAGCAACTTAAATAAGTCTGAAGAAGGGTCCTGGCCTCAAATGTCATCTGTCCATTCCCTCCACAGATACTACCTGACCAGCTGAGTTCCTCCAACACATTGTGTTTTGCTCAAGATTGCAGCATCTTGTGTCTTCAGGCAGTAAAGCTTTGAATACGTTAGAGCGTTAGACTCTCAAATTCAAATTGTCAGTTTCATCTGGGAGGGTGGAAAATGCATGGTTGAAGGGCTGATTAGGTACTGGACACTGAGTGCTATGGTATATTAACGAATAACTTGGGAAAAATCTAAAGGTCCCAACCCAAAATGTCATCTGTCCATTCATTCCATAGTTGCTGCTTGCTTTGCTGAGTTCCTCCAGCACTTTGTTTTTTTTTCTCCTTAAGATTGAAGCATCAGCAGTTTATTGAGTCTATAACTAGGATAAGTGCCTGGAGGAAAAAAATCCTTTGAAACTTGGGGGGAGGGGTGAGTTTGAGAGGTATCATCTGATTTGTTTTAAGCATTTGTTTCAGTTAAATGTTCACAAATGCCACCATGAAGAATGGGTCTAAAAACAGCAACCTGGAATTAATGACATATTCCAATGATGTTCCACAAAATCTGAGACTGTGTATGTCTATTTCTAGCAATCTGATTGGTGGACCAGGTTGCTAATATATTATCCATGATGTGGTTACGGGGGACCAATCAGATGTGAGTACACTGCCCTCCATTTAAAAACTTCATTGAAAAGTAAGACATTGAAGCAGCTGACATTTGTCATAGAAACTATTTTTTATAAATGAATCTTACTCGTGAGTCAAAGCATAAGATTGGGGATTTGAGATTAAATGTGTTCAGCTACAAATGTGTCAGTAACATGAACTCTGACTGATGTTCACTCATCTTTTGCTATCTTTCAGACCTTGTGTGCCCAAAGTCAGTATATTATGTTACTTTCTCTGGGCTGCAACTGGGGAAAAATGAGATGTGATGCCTCCAATGACTGCAGATGCACCAATGAAAGCATCCTATCGGGATGCATGAAAACTTGTCCTGGCTGCAGCTCTGCTGAAAACTGCAAGAAATTGCAGAGTTGCGGATGTAGCCCAGGCCATCACACATTCCAGCCTTCACGTCCCCACCCCCAATTGACTCTATCTACACCTCACATTTCCTTGAGAATGCAGTCAACATAATCAAGGACCACTTACACCTGGGTCATTCCCTCTGCTCCCCCTCTCTCAGGCAGTAGATACAGGAGCTTGATAAACGTGTACCATCAGATTCAGGACCAACTTTTTCTTCACCGTTACTGCTAAAGGTATAGTCCTGATCTCTCAATCAACCTCGCTTCAGACCTCCCCCTTATTTATCTGCACTTTTCCTGGAACTGAATTGCTGTAACACTATTTTGTACTCTGGTACTTTTCTCTTTGTGCTACCTGTTGTACTTGTCTAATGATAGTTCTCATGTATAGTATGATTTAACCGGATAGCATGCCAACAACGTTTTTCACTACATCTTATTACCCGTGACAATAATAAACCAATACCAATAATTCTCTGCTCTCAATATTGAGCTAACGGAAACAGAAAGCTCTCAGTTCCCTGTTTGGGATTTTATGATCACAAGTGAAGAATGATGGTCTGGCTACTTTGAAATCCATGCCAACCATTGCCACTGGCTTTGAACTTGACGCCCAATCAAGTCATTTCTGCAGCCTTTGGTTTTACACCTCGTTGACTGGGTGATGTTCTCTGGAATGTGAAGGCCGTAAACTATTTGACAAAGAAACAAACAGGGAACTGGGACACAAGGAGAGGGATGTGCTCTATTTAAATAGAACTGTGGGAGATTAATCAATAGACACCAGTGTTCCTTGAACAGGAAATTCAATGGCCAATGGTGAATTCATTTCACTCTCACCAAGTCAACATATATTGTTGCTAGCATTCACACTCAATGGCAAAGTATCAGGAAGAAATAACTTGAGAAAAGCCAAATGTTTGGTGATGTTAGCTCAAAATTACAATGCAGTAAACAGAAGGATAAGCAACCGTGATATGATGATAGGATTTAAACCACATGACATTAATTTTTGCTTTGAGATATCCAAGTTCCGTTACAAAATTCACATTATATATGCAATACATTTATTGGCAACAGTAATTATGTATCATGACTTTTTCTGTGTTGCATTTACATATATTACTTTTTATAAATTATCTAAGAATAAGGATCAAACTGTTGAAGTGAAGAACTGTCATTATAATGGGGGTCTAAGTTGATATTTCAAATCGGTCTCTTTCCCATTGCAGTATGAAACTGTAACAGTGCTTTGTTTTTGTAGGTCGGACCTTGGTACTGTTCAGCCGTTGGTACCATGGCATTGGAAAAACTTATCCATGATTCGTTGACAAAGTTTGTTCATTCGTACATCCCTGATGCTGATCTCAGGTGACTTATAAAAGCAACGAAGTAGCTTCCATTTGTGATGACCCTTTTCTAACTCTAGCGAAACACACAGAGTGCTGGAAGAATTCAGCGAGTCAGGAAGTAACTGGGGAAGGAATGGACGGGCGACAGAGTCCCGATCCGAAACCGCTTTTCCATTCGCTCCCCGGATGCTGCCTGAGCCGCTGAGTTCACCCAGCACTTTGTGTTTTGCGCAAGATTCCAGCACGTGCAGTCTCTTGTGACTGCACTCTTCTACTTACAGATTCCAGAGTATTTGCAGACACTTAAGTACTTTTGAAAATATATTTTTTGTTGGAAACTTAGCATCCAATGAACACTCGGCAAAGCCACAGAAACATCCATGAAACAATGACTGGACGTTGAAAAGTTAATCGGGAGGTGGGGGGGGGGGGGGGGTAAGGGGGTCATTGACTGGACAATGGAGAGGATTTTCTACCGTTTATAGGAACTTGTGCATCCAGTTTAGTATTTTAATTTCCCAACTGAAAGATACCATTATCAGATACTTGTAGTTTAAATCATATTTCCTGTCATAAGTTTCAAGATAATGAAGCGACAGGTGTAACTACAATTAATTATTTGGTTAAATAAAGGCCTGCCAATACAGTAGACTTAAATTAATGAAAACAATGGAATTGTGTAGGATGCTGAATACAGTATATTTGGATTTTGCCATTGCATTGGAGCAATATGGCCAATATTTTTGCCTCTACAGTGTTATTGATGAGGTCATCCTTTCGTACATCACGGGTGTGCTGGAGGAGCTTGGATCGCCAGACTCATCAGAAGAGAATTTTGACGTGGAAATGTTTGTTGAAATGATGGAGGCCTACATCCCAGGCTTTGCAAAAATAAGCAGGTTAGGAATTTTTTGTCATCATAATTGGTCTCTAGATCCCTGAAGTTATTGTAGTAGAGCATAAGGACAAAGGTGACTGACTGATGTGATTAACATTTAAATTAAGAGAAATAAGGTTACTGTATTATTTTCTTAAAGTGATTTTTTTTAAATGCTGACTAATCTCTTAAAGACACAACCTCCAGAGATCATTGAAGAGTGATTAAGAATAGCATAAATGGTGGATTGAAGTGCAGGCAGCAGGCATTAATGACCTTTGTCTGCTGTGCCTCAGAGGGTTGTGTGTTTGCCCATAAGCCACACTGCTGGAGGTTTAATCAAGAGTGTTTTATTGTCATATGTCCCAGATAGAACAATGACATTCTTACTTGTTTAAATCCCATTACAGTGCACTCTCCAGGAATGCTGCACATTCAGAGGTTCCACCTTTTTGATAAGATGTTAAGCTCAGGATCTATCTTCCTCTGGATGTAAAATAAATTAGAATCATTTTGAAGAAAGAGAAGTCTTTCCTGAACTTCTGACTAACATTTAGACTTCCATCCATACTGGCTGGGAAGGGATTGGGAGCACCCTGAATTTGTGCAAGCCAATTTATATTTGGAACAAATGAGAGAAAATCATGTCCATTCTTTAACTGGCAGGCATCATTTATTATTAATCTGCGTGTTATCACCAATCATGGATAAGGAAAGGCTCAGAGCAAAGTGAGACAAATGCAGGCAAGCGGGATCAGCTTAAATAGACATTTTGGTCAGCATGGGCAAGTTGGGCCGAAGGGCCTATTTCCGTGCTGTTTAATTCTGAATCTATGTATTTATGCTGCATCTACAAAATTGCTGAATGGTCAAGAAAGTAGGGTAATACTGTGCATGACTCTAAAGGTATGCAGAGTGCTATGTTGGATTATCTATTACAAAATCAAACGGAGTATTAGTACTGGGTTGTACTATGGGAAGATACAATCTAAAACAAAGGATTCTGCTGTCCTTATGTATAATATAGGTACAGTATATTCATCCAAAGTATTAGGCCTGAAATTAGATCACATGATTGTGAACTACTGTGTATGATCACAGCATACAATCTCTTAAACAATGTTAAGTGTACAAAATGGTAAGGAATAGTTAAGGATTTGTAATAACTATTCAATATACTTCAGTAGGCATCTTGTAGAAGAAGGGCAGTGAGTGCTGTGCATTTGTAATGTTGGGGAGTTTTCCTGTATATTTTTGTGACTGCCTTTTTGTTGTCTTGCACTATTCGATATAAATCAATAGAATTTAAGTCAGTTTTTGATCTCCCATTGAGGCTGGTAACTTGCTACCTCACCAGGAGAGCAGAAGAGTTGACTGCTTGTACACATCTGAATGCTGGTTGTTCAGTAGAGTTAAGTAGTGCCTGAGAATCAGCCACTCGTGCAGTGATCAAATCTGGAACCTTGCAAGGTCTGTGGAGTTTGCCCATTTGTGAGATAAATTTGTGAATTAAAAAACAGGCTTTCAAAAGTATCCATATTAATGACATCAGATTAAACTGCAGCTTTTTAATTGTTTTCAGCGTCACTATTTATGAGATGATGTTTGATTTGGCCGCGCAGCTGATCGAAGCCCGTAACAAAGGTAAGTCCCAGGAACTGTGAGTGGGGCAGTTGTAGAAAGCAGAATGAACTGTTCAATGGTTCCTCCATCATGTGTACCAAGGAACAGTGAAATTATTTTTTTGCATACAGATCCATAAGATTATTGCCATAGATAAGTAGAATAAGTATATAACATATAGAAATAGCCCACTGAGTCTATATGCAAGAGTTGCCAGGTTTAGGCACCATTTCACAGTCCCAACTGCAGCTGGCCATAAAGGACTGTTGCAGCCGTCACCCTCATCTAGTCGTCCCCTGATCCGTCTGACCATCTTCCACCTTCATGCCCCATAGGCGTCTCTTGCAATGACCTGGAGGGTGCAGAAGGCAAAACCCCCTTCTTACAGGCCCTTTGTCCCGTGTCCGCTGCCATCGTCAATTCCCACCACCCTCCTCTCTGGTTCCTAGTCTTTGGGGGGGGAGGGGGGTGGGGGAATTATGGGCCAAGCTTGGCCCCGAACACCAGAGAGGAGGTCCATGCTAGTAGGTCTTGAGTTTGATCTTTATCTATGCCAAATTGAATCGTCTAGACTCGTAATAGTTTTGTGTGTTGCAAATATCATCTGTTTCTCTTTCTCTTCACTTATGATGGTGTTTCTGATTGTTGTTCAATGATGCAGGGGCAGAATCTCTAGCAGCCATATGCAGTGGGTAGTAAATGAGAGAGAAGTATGCTCTTGTAAATGTCACTACTCCATGTGCAGGGGTGTAAACACCAACACTAATTCATCAACGCTGTATGTTACTTGAGGCTATCCATCATGTTTATGGCCTCTTTTATTGCTAGTATGCATTCCTATGGAAGCAATAATAAGGTGACATTTGAAATAAATGCATGGCCTGCAATGACTGGAATGACATGAATGTCTAGGAAGCAAACCGTGGGAGGATTGAATAGACTGCATTTCGGCTCCCATCAATTATTCTGACAATTTTATACATTTCTCGGCGACAAATTCAGGAACTTTCAAAAGATCAAATTTTACATTAAAATATACAGTGCCCTCCATAGTATTTGAGACAAAGACCCATCATTTATTTTTTTGCCTCTGTACTCCACAATTTGAGATTTGTAATAGAAAGAATTACATGTGGTTAAAGTGCACATTGTCAGATTTTAATAAAGGCCATTTTTGTACATTTTGGTTTCACCATGTAGAAATTACAGCTGTGTTTATCCATAGTCCCCTCATTTCAGAGCACCATAATGTTTGGGACACAGCAATGTCGAGTAAGTGAAAGTAGTCATGCTTAGTATTTTGTTGCAGATCCTTTGCATGCAATGACTGCTTGAAGTCTGCGATTCATGGACATCACCAGTTGCTGGGTGTCTTCTCTGGTGATGCTCTGCCAGGCCTGTATTGCAGCCATCTTTAGCTTATGCTTGTTTTGGGGGCTAGTCCCCTTCAGTTTTCTCTTCAGCATATAAAAGGCATGCTCAATTGTGTTCAGATCACGTGATTGACTTGGCCACTCAAGAATTGACAATTTTTTAGCTTTGAAAAACTCCTTTGTTGCTTTAGCAGTATGTTTGGGATCATAGTCTTGCTGTAGAATGAACTGCTGGCCAATGAGTTTTGAGGCATTTCTCCAAACATTATGGTCCCCTGAAATGGGGGGACAATGTATAAATACAGCTGCAATTTCTACATGGCGAAACCAAAATGTATAAAAATCTGCACTTTAAGTTATTGTGATATTTTTCTATTACAAATCTCGAATTGTGGAGTACAGAGGCAAATAAATAAACAATTACAGCAGGGTTAAACTCTGCAGTAATTTCTATGTTAAAAAAAAAGTAACTAGTCCCTGGAGCTCTACCCAACTCTCTCTTAAATCCATCCAGTGATTTGGCCTCCACTGCCCCCTGTGGCAGGGAATGCCAACTTAGTGCCATAAATTCACAACTCCCTGGGTGAAAACATTTTTTTTCACCTCAGTCTTAAATTACCTCCCTTTTATTCTAAGACTGTGGCCCCTGGTTCTGTACTCGCCCAACATTGGGAACATCTTTCCTGCATCTAGCTTGTCCAGTCCTTTTATAATTTTATATGTTTCTATAAGATCCCCCTCATCCTTCTAAACTCCAGTGAATACAAGCCTAGTGTTTTCAATCTTTCCTCATGTGACAGTCCCGCCATCCCAGGGATCAATCTCGTGAACCTATGCTGTACTGCCTCAATCACAAGGATGTCCTTCCTCAAATTAGGAGATCAAAACTGTACACAATACTCCAGATGTGGTCTCACCAGAGCCCTATACAACTGCAGAAGAACCTCTTTACTCCTATATTGAAATCCTCTTGTTATGAAGGCCAACATTCCATGAGCTTTCTTCACTGCTTGCTGTACCTGCACGCCAACTTTCAGTGACTGGTGTACAAGAACACCCAGGTCTCGCTGTACCTCCCCCTTACCTAACCTAACCCCATTGAGATAATAATCTGCCCCCTTGTTTTTGCCACCAAAGTGGATAACCTCACATTTATCTATATTATACTGCATCTGCCACACATCTGCCCACTCACTCAACCTGTCCAGGTCACCCTGCAACCCCCTAACATCCTCTTCACAGTTCACGCTGCCACCCAGCTTTGTGTCATCTGCAAACTTGCTAGTGTTGCTCCCTCTTCCAAATCATTAATATATATGATAAACAGTTGCGGCCCCAACACTGAGCCTTGCGGCACTCCACTCGCCACTGCCTGCCATTCTGAAAAGGACCCGTTCACTCCTACTCTTTGCTTCCGGTCTGTCAACCAATTTTCTATCCATGTCAACACCCTACCCCCAATACCATGTGCTCTAATTTTAGTCATCAGTCTCCCATGCGGGACCTTATCAAAGGCTTTCTGAAAGTCTAGATATACTACATCCACTGGAACCCCTTCATCCATTTTACTTGTCACATCCTCAAGAAATTCCAGAAGATTAGTCGAGCATGATTTCCCTTTCATAAATCCATGTTGACTTGGACTAATTATTTTACTGCTATCCAAATGCCCCATTATTACCTCTTTAATAATTGACTCCAGCATCTTTCCCACCACCGAAGTCAGGCTAACTGTAATTCCACCTTTTCTCTCTTGCTCCTTTCTTGAAAAGTGGGATAACATTAGCTATCCTCCAATCCACAGATCCTGAATCTATTGAATATTGGGAAATGCTCACCAATGCGTCCACTATTTCTGGAGCCACCTCCCTGAGGACCCTGGGATGCAGACCATCAGGCCCAGGGGATTTATCATCCTTCAGTCCCATTAGCTTACCCAATACTATTTCCCACCTAATGAAAATTTCTTTCAGTTCCTCTACCCCCTTAAATCCTCTGTCCTCTAGTACATCTGGGAGATTGTTTGTGTCTTAGTGAAGACAGATCAGAAGTACCTATTCAGCTCTTCTGCCATTTCCTTGTTGCTCATAATAATTTCACCCATGTCTGCCTTAAAGGGACCCACATTTGATTTTGATTTGAGGGTGATTTCTCTCCAATGCTTTGAGGGTTCAAAGATGACCAAAGTCTTATGCAGGATTCGCAGATTCTGCTACAGTTGGGACAATTAGAGCTCCATAATTCAGGTTGATATGGGTGGTTTTGAATAATGGATGGTATTTTGACTTCCATAAACTCGCATTGGAGAGATTTGAAGAACTTGCTGCGTTGCCATATGTTGCATCAGTTTTGGGTTAGAGCTTTCCTTGTATTGGGGTGGTTTTAATTTGAAAGGGGCTTTAAAGACATTTTTCAAGCATTCGGGTGGTAGTTATTGCACTTTACAGGTGGTAATTATAGCACCTTTTGGAAAGTGTTTGGCCTCAAGGGCGGCACATTGGCGCAGCTGGTAAAGCAGCTTCCTCACAACGCCAGAGACCCTGGTTCAATCCTGACCTCGGGTGGTGACTGTATGGAGTTTGCTCTTTCTCCCTGTGACATGTAGATTTGTTCCACATGCTGTGGTTGTCTTCCACATCTCAAAGATGTGCAGGTTTGTAGGTTAGTTGGCCTCAGTAAACTGCCCCTAGCATGTAGGGCGTGGATGAGAAAATGGGATAGGATAGAAATAGCGTGAACATGGATGGCATGGACTCAGAGCCAAAGAGCCTGTTTCCATGCTGGGTCTCTATACTAAACGGCTGTAGTGCATTATATAGATCAAACAAACTGCAGTCTGTAAACTGCTGGTAGTGAAATCTTCGAGTGGTAGATTGGGTGGCAATCAACAAAGCATCTTTGTTTTACGTTGTACAGAGTATCTTCTGTTGGAGTTGCACATTTAGGCTGTGGCAGATAATTCTATCACATTCTTGTCACATTCCTGTTCATGGTGCAAAGGCTGTGAGGAATTAGAGGATGGGTCACTCCTTGCAGAATGTCCAGCTGCTCGTGTAGCAATAGAATTTACATGGTTGGTCCCACTGTGTTTCTGATCCCAGCATGTTGTTGATGGGGATCTTGCCATTTGGAATTGAGTTCAACGTCTGCAGGAAATGCTTAGACTTTCTCTTGTTGGAGATTGTCACAGTCTGGTACCTGTGTTGTGCTAATGTTACACATATCAGTCCATATTTTTTTAATTATCCAAGTCTTGCTGCATACATGGCTATTTTCTTCCTTGTTATCCAGGAGCTGTGATTAGAACGGTAGACTCCACAGTCACAAGCCAGTAATCCTCCTCCCGATGTGAAGTGCAGGGGGTTGTTAATGAATGAGATGATTTTCCTTGGACACTCTTTAAGGAACTGCTATAACTTTAGTGGCACAGTGATATTGTTAGTGAACTTGTTACCATATAAATTCAGAGATCCAGGTTCAACGCTGACCTAGGGTGCTGTCTTTGTGGAGTTAGCCTGCGTTCCTTGAGATTGCATGGTTTTATTCCAGGTGCTCCGGTTTCCTCCCACATCCCAAAGATGTTTGCATGGTAGGTTAATTATTGTAAATTGCCCCTTGTATGTAGGTGAATGGTAGAATGTGAAGCGTGATGGGAATGTGGTAGGAATCACAATGAGGATGCAGCAGTAATTGATATTAGTTCTGACTTTACACATGCAAGGGAAAGTCAAATCTCCCTCTGGACTGGTGACTGGATGGTCTAACCTATTCCACCTTTCTTTGTACCTACACAGAAAATGTACCTCCTCCTCCCGGCTTCCAAGACACTGTATGTTCTTTGAAGAAACAATCGAGCGATTGGGAACGGAGGTCGTCGATGGAGTTGGAAAGCAATTTGGTGACAGGAGTAGGAGCCACGGCCAAGGTTCAGTATTCTACAGATTATAATGGGTTTGGGTGGTTTTGACCAAAGCCTTGATTACTGTGCTGGGGGCTTCAAATACTGAGGAAATGAAAGGAAAAGTTCAAAGGCTAACTGTAGCATAAGGAGACCACTAAAGTAAATAATGTGGGAATCAACGGAGGGCGTCTGTAGGGTGCGTACATTTTGTGCTGTGTGGATGCAATGGAGGAAGCCTTGAAGTGCCCCATTTAGAACATTTGTGGATATAAGACCAGAGGACGTTTAGCCAGGAGGAAGCTGAGCAACACCTGGTAGATAATTACCATGGAGTTAGTTTGAAAGTTGTGGAAACTGGTTGATTGGTTTAGGCAAAGAGTGACCATTGGTTGGTCTACAATAACCTTAAGGTGCTCTCAATGACCAACCTTCCATTATGACCTAGGGAATGTGGATTATTGCTCACAATTTCACAGAGTTTATTACCGTTTGCAATTCATCAGATAATCTATCGGCTCGTGCCTGAATGCAGCAAGATTGAGACAAAATTCAGTCATGGACTGATGTGGTGAGCAATTTTTATGGCACTCATGCCAACGAGAGAGAGAGAGAGCCTTGGCCACCTTCCCTCTACGTTGAATGGCATGAACAGACCTCGGTTCCAAATGTTTGCTGGAATGAGTGCGCCTCTAAAATTCGAAGCTGAGCTCTTCCAAGACATAGCAGCAAGAGACACCCACCCATGCTCTAAATCTAGAATAGTACAGCACGAGGACAGGCTCTTTGTCCGACAATGTTCATGACAAACATGATGACAAGACCAATTCTTATCTGCCTGCACATTATCCATGGCCCTCCATTCTCAGCATATCCATGCGCCAATCTAAAGGTTTGTTAAATGCCACTATCATATCATAAACATTGAGTGCCTTTGCAGGGGAGCACTTTGCTGCACATTGTACCGTCCACAATACACAGGATTGTGTGGGAACGGGAACACTAGTTGCTTCACTTCCAAATCATCCAGACACGGAAATATAGCATTGTTTATTTATTTCATCCTTTACTAGAGAACTGCAATGGTTCCAGAAGGCAACTCTCCACCACTCCAGTGATAAAGACCGAGATTGCTGGAAACATGCATCAGGTCAGGCAGCATCTGTGGACAGAGAAACATTTACCATTTTAGGACAAGGAGCCTGTGATGTAGGGAATGGACATGAATCATTAACATTGCAAGAGCTGACTTCCACTGAAGATTGCATCCCATAAATGAAAAAAAAACTAAAGACATTAAATTGGATGGGGTTGAATTCCTCATTAATGTCAGAATTTAGGGAATCAAATTCAGTGCATCTGATCCAGATAGCTAGGAATTTATTAGATCCCAGATTCAATTACATATTGTAAGAAACATATAAACAAGGATTCATCCAGACAAACTTGCTGATTAGTGGTCCAGAATAGGCAATCTGGTCTTTTTCTCCTTTTTGTACATTTTTAGAAGCACTGGAAATTTTTTTTTGGGAGTGGGCAACTTAAGGGCCTGTCCCACTTGCATGCGATTGCATGCATCTGGCGCGACCAAACGTGGTCGCTTGAGGCGTACGGGCCGCGCGAGGCCGGTCCCACTTCGAAGGGTAGAGTAGTATGAAGTTGTGCGGGGCTGGTCCCGACATCGCGCAGGGCTCCTAAAAACTGACACTGTCCGAAAATTCCACACGGCAATGGCCTGTCGGCCCGCAGGCGCGTTGATGGCGTACGCAGCGTCTTGTTGGCGTATGCAGTGTCTTGACGTCATATGTCTAGCGCGTGGCGTTGCACGATGACGTCACCGCCCGACGCCGTGCGACACCCAAATTCAGTCGGCCCACCTCCTGCCCAGCTGATTGGTGAGTAAGACGCGAATTATGTCACGCGTGAACTTAGCGCGTACTTACCTCGTACTTACTGCGAACTGCGCTTCCGTTTGGTCACGCCAAATGCATGCAAGTGGGACAGGCCCTTTAGAAATTAGTTTCGAGATGCAACGTGTCAGACAGCAACTCTACCGCTGTGTCATTGTGCCGCCCCCTGCACAACTGTGCACACTGTATCCCAATGGATGAATCAGTATAACGTTAATTTTACTGTACAATAGCTCCACCTGTTGACAGAATGATGTTGCAGAAAAAAAGCGCAGGTTGCATTTTTATTAGTGTGCCTAACTTGCAGTAAAGTGTCCTAGGCTGCTTGGTCGTAGAGCAGTCAAACGTTTGATTGACGAAGCTACGGCACGAGATGTTGAGAAATTTGATGAAATGCTTGGACAAAGACACAGCTACTCATGAGTAATGGCATTGAGAATTTGAAATTGGGACATTAAATTGCAGATGTGCAAGAAATTGGTGAGGGTGCACTTGGAGAATTGTGTCCACCTACCTATAGGACAAATGTGATCAAGCAGAAAAGTGCAAAAAGATTTGCAAGGATGTTACCAGGATTCCAGAGACTAAGATGTAGGGAGCGGCTGGGCAGACTAGGACTTTATTCCTTGGAGTGCGGATATCCTGAGCTTTTTCTATTGTTTATAATGCTTACATATTTCACAGAGTACTATGTTTACCTATTTGTTGTGCTGCTGCAAGTAAAAATGTCATGGTTCCATTTGGGAACATGGCAAGAAAACACTTTTGACCCCCGATTGAGGAGTGATCTTGTGGAGTTGTATAAAATCATGAGGGGAGTGGATAAGGTAAATGCACAGAATCTTGTACCAAAGATTGGGGAATCAAGAACTGGAGAACATGGGTTTAAGGTGAGTGGGAAAAGATTTAATAGGCACCTGAGGGTCAACATTTTCACAGAGGGTGGTGGGTTTACGGATCGTGCTGCTGGAGACGTGGCTAAAGCAGGTGCATTAACGACATTTAAAATAAGTTGGACAAGTGCATGAATGACCATATGAGACAGGTTTAGATGGGGCATCATCTTCTACATCACTAGTTGGACTAAGGGGCCGGTTTCCATGTTGTATGATTCTATGACTCCTGAGAAAGAAAAAATGGATGTGGGAAATTATGTTATTTAAAAAAAAAAAGTTTTATTAGAAGCATGTATACAAATAGTAGTAAGCGACAATTTAATTACAGATTTCAAACATAGCTTCACTTTTTAATTTATTTTTAAAGAATAAAGAGAGAAAAAGATAAGAGAAACTATAAAGTAATAGAGAGAAAAAGAAGATGGAAAAATAAATTACAAATAACAAGATTGTGGAGATAGATCCAGGAGATGTTGAGTATAACTATTCATCCAATCCCAAACTCAATTTCAACCCTGATTTTGTGTTAAACCAATTCACTTTTTTAAGAATTCAATAAATGGAGACCATATTCTAACAAATAATTCTGGTTTGTCAATCAAGAATATCTTATTTTTTCCAAATGCAAGGTCTCAATCATTTCCGTAATCCACATTTTAATCGTGGGGGGTTGCTGGTTTTTTCAAAATTTTAGTATTAATTTTTTTGCAGTTATTAGACTGTAATCAAGAAAGTGTCTCTGACGTATCGTAAAGTTTCTGCTATGTTCTGATAATCCTAATATTATTAATTTTGGATACGAGTCCAGTTGGTTGTTGATAACTTCAGAAATAATTTTTAAAATGTCCGTCCAAAAATGTTGGATTTTTATACAAGTTACAAAACTTGGGTTCTTGAAATTGACATTTACCGCAAAGAGGGTAAATACTTGGAAAAATCCTGTTTAGTCCTGCTTAAATCCTGTTTAAGAAATGATGTTATACCTGATGTTGTAACCGTTGCAACTTGAGACAAGGGTATCATAAAAAAATTGATGGTGGAGTCAGAGAGGCCATTCAGCCCATTATGTAGTGGAATTCCTAAGTTGCACTTCCTCATAGATATATACCCATCCATTGGTTAAATCTCTGATCATTCCACCCTTTAGTTTGTATTATTTCTCCTCGTTCCATCTGCCAAAATATATTACTTCAAAATTCCTCACTAGTTTAATTGGCCACTTGAGCGAAGCACTCAGTGCTGGAACAACTCAGACAGGCGGACAGCATCTATGGAGGGAATGGACAGGTGATGTGTACACATCTTTGCTGTTTACTTGAATTATTTCTGCACATAATATATAGAAAGCATTGAAATAGTAACTGAAAAAATGTACACGCATTCAACGAGGAAAAAAAATTGTACGATTGTACAATTGGTTTTTGCGCAGAAATGTCCTTCAACTAAATATGAAAACAGTCAAATCCATTGCCTTGTGCCTGCCCCAAAATATATTTGTTAGATTCCAATGTAATGCCTTTCTTAGCTGGAAGCCTTTGGAAGCCTTTTATTTCATGTCCATTTCAAGAGGGACATGGCTGTTTGATGCCATATGATAGATGTAGCTTCCAAGATTGCAGCAGTTCTTGGTGCTTCGTTGTGTTGAAACAAGGAACTGCAGTTGCTGGTTTTCAAAAATAGTAAAGACAAAGTGTTTGAGGTTAGGACCCTTCTTCAGACTGATTGAATGAATTGTGTGTTTAGTTACTGCAGTGAGATTGACACAAAACCTTCTAACTTTCTTAAGGTCTTAAGATGCCCTAGATCTTGGAGTTGTACAGATAAGGAAAAGACGGTTAGCCGTTGCAGCACGCCCTTGTCTCAAAATCTGTTTTGTAGGTACGAATGATCTTTTGAGGAATGTCTGAACTGACATGCTGTTTTTTGAGCTCCTAATTGGGACCCTTCCTCCATATCTGACATTCTTGTCCATAATGTTTTTAGGAAGGCTGCGATAAAAAGGAAGATGGGGTCCAGTTGCTTCTTGAGATGTTTCCATCTTGCTCCGTATCCACCATGCAGCATGTTCTCGCCATGGCTAAAGGTGACCTGGATTACGCTGTGCAGTTCATAATGGAAGGGGCAGTGGAGGAGTCTGACACAGCACCTTCAGAGGTGAGTCCATCAAGTGTATGAACAGGCGACGTTGGTAATAATTTATGTTTTGTGTGCATAAGAACCCTCCCGATGATCACTTCTGACAATAGCTGGTCAGCGGTGCAGTACTCAAACTGCTGTATCCTGTTGAAGATGTCTTGGATTAAAAAAAAAGTCTTATAGGTGCTAGTGTTTAAAACGACAAAATTCCGGTGCTCTTGTCGATACTTGACCTTCAGATGACATGTAAAATAGATCTTTCTATGAATCTTGCTGGCTTTAAACTGATCCAAGTGGTTGCTCCTGCGTGATGCACACAACAACAATATGTGTCTATCTTCAGTTTAAACCAGCATTTGCAGTTCCTTCCAACGCACCAATATATAATATTCTGCATAGATTACTATCCCGAGTGGTGCAAATCCCTCTGTGACTCAATAAACAGCTGATAGGGAGCTTCTTGGAACTTCTTGATGACAGCAACAGTTCACTCTGAGCCTGTCTAAAAGTAACAATGTATACATAAAGTCTATATGGAGTAGTGGATATATCATGTTCGGTCCTGATGTGCAGCAGGTTCCATGATGCATTATTAGTGTGAAACCCTTCTTCTCTTTATTTCAGGAAATAGAGCCAAAAACAGATAAGAAGATCAAAGCCAACATATTGGAAAAGTAAGCATTGTCTATTGAAAGCTTGTGTTATATTGTTGGAACAAAGGTAGAAGTAAAAAAAGTGATTACTTGAAGCTGATCTGATGTTGGGATTCTGCCATTGCTCGGGGTGATTTAGAGTGGAACTTGCAACCATAGGAGTTAATTTAAGCAGCTGAAGTAAGATCTACTTGTGTATAATGGGTGCCATAGAACCTCTGTAATAATAATGTATGATTGCTACGGTAAATGTTCCTTCATTTACTCCCAGGTATTGAACTCCCAGGTCTCATTGCATCATGTGAGAGCACATTTGCAATGAACCAGGAGTTAAATGGGAAGATGTACAATACACAGCTGGCCGACAGTATGTTAATTAAGAAAGTTATCTCTTTTATTGGGGACCCTTTCACTGAATTTATTGAAGGAAGTGATGTGCTTCAACATATAAAACGTAAACCGAAGGAGCTTTATTATATTTCTAGCACTTGATTAATTTAAGACGTATTACAATTATTGTTATAGTTGTAGTACACACATTTGTGTCAAATAATTAAACCTGTTACTACGCACAATTAAATCGGTCCTACATTTCAAATGGTTCTATCGAATGTCTTTTGTGAGAATTCTGTATGTTTGTGAAAATCCTGATATTCATCCTGTGTAAAAATGAGCATTTTGAATGTTCTTTCAGATATATGATGGTGGATGACGAGGAGGATGTCAAAACTCACAAGCCTATCGCACCTAAAGCAGTAAGATGTTACGTGGAATCAGACCAAATTCATTAACATTTTCCAACGCCTTTTGATAAACGGAAGGATCGTGAAATAACAAATTACTAGTCACAGGTTTTAAACAAAAACTGTACAACCCAGTGGATAATAACCTGGGGGAAAGTGTTTCTCATTATAGTTGGACTTAGACTGCACTAACTAGTGGAATGGACCAAAGGCAAGCCCTTACTTGACTAATATGAATTTTCTATTTTCCACTCAAAACAGTTGATTTTCAGTGAATATTGGATTTTGTGTAATTTTGGTTTAAGCTTGTGCCAATTTGAAGTAATCTAATATCTTAACAATAAATCCTCATCTCAACATTGAGGTAAAGATTTCACCTCCAGCATGCCCCTTGTGTTCATTCCACTAGTTACTGCAAGCTTGGTCCAGCCATAATGAGAAACATCTTTATCCAGGAATTATCTGCAGTTGAACAGCTTTTTTTTATATCCTGCGACTCGTAAATCAGTTATTTTACAATCCTCCTGTCGTTCTTTCATATCCAAATTTTATCAATCTTGGGAATTTAAATCTTTACTCCTCTATTCCATTTTCATAACACTTGGAGACAAACAGTGATGACTGTGTGGCTACACAGCCCATTGATGAGTGGAATGATTCCCTGGCTGGAAATCTGGCGTAAACATGAAGGGAAGATTCACTTGGTCCCCAACCAAACAAACCCCATCTTTACCCCATTTAGTCTGCCTATCGTTGGCTCAGTCATAACAAGTCAGTTATTGCAACTTCATCTGCATCCATTTTTTATAGGCTGTTATTGGTAGAACATTGAATTTTAGTTTAGAGATACAGTGTGGAAACAGGCCCTTCAACCCACCGGGTTCACGCCAACCAGTGATCCCTGCATTTTAACACTATCCTACGCACACCAGGGACATTATAAAAAAAACATTTACCAAGCCAATTTACCTACATACCTAAATGTCTTTGGAGTGTGAGAGGAAAGCGAAGATCTCGGAGAAAACCCACGCGGTCACGGGGCGAACATACGAACTCCAAACAGATAGCACCTGTAGTCGGGATCAAACCCAGGTCTCCGGCACTGCAAGTGCTGTAAGGCAGCAACTCTACCGCTGCACCACCGTACCGTGAATGATGGTGAACATTCACCATGAGAATGATCTATAATTTAATATACTTCTGTTGTTTGTTTCTTAATAGGCTCCCAAAAAGATGATTCGATACAAAGACAACCAGGTAGTGAGCACAAAGGGTGAACGTTATACCGAAGTGAAGAAAACTGAAAATGATGAGATGAAGAAAACTTACATCAATCTAAAACCAGCCCGAAAATATAAATTTCACTGAGATGCTGGTTGAATATTTCTTGATCATTTGTTATTCCAGTATGTTGATTGTCGATGTTGATTTTTATCTCCACTTCCATTGAATTGAGCACACTCAAAAATAATTCCGTCCTTTCCTTCGTTAACTCGGTAATGGTTAGGCGGAAGTGGGAGGATTGAAGAAGTATTATATGCTGCTTTCTTGCAGCACATGAAACAAATTCGAACATCAGTTCCCATAAAATCCCATAGATGTTTTCTCCCCATTTATTGCACTATTGTGCAGCACTGAGCTGCTGTTCTTTGGATTTTGCTTCTGGTATCAATCGATACATGGCAACATTATTATAGCACTAAATACATCACTGTGCTGAAGATTCATTGTCTAAATAAAGTGTTTATTTAATTTTAATTTGACAACTTTAATATCTGTCAAGGTTAAAAAAGCAAAACCGTTTACGTCTGAGCTAGGAATGTGAGTGAGAATATTTAAAATATTTTGTGGTCTTGTGACCACAAACTGAACCGGCCCTGTCTAAACATTAACAGGGACTAGTGCTTCACAGTATCCTTGCAGGGAAGATACTGTGCTCATATTGCATGGGGGGGAGTTCCAATATGTTTCTGTAAACAGTTGAGCATCTTAAAGGGGCCCAGCAGTCTTTTTATAAAGGACATCAAATCTCATCCCCTCTGTGTGAACTCAATGATTATGCTTACGTATGTGAAGCTGAACTAATCTGCTAATATTTTTCTTCAAAATAATTGGTACACATTTTAAAAATCATTTTATAGTGCTTGGTCTAAAATCAGGTTTTTGTTCATAGACATAATTATCAGTGAAATAATGTTGATAATACCTCAGTAGCCTCACAGATGTTGTCCTAAATAGATTAACTGATTAAAAATGGCTAAACTACAGATCTGTTCCTCTAAAGCTTGTTCATAAATGCATGGTAGTTTTCTAGCATTTCACAAATTAACGTTTAATCACATTGTCTGTTAATGTGGTGACATTTTAAGTGCAGATTCCCAAACCTCAGGATGGATGCATTCTCTTTTAAAGTAAATCTCCTGTGTGTCGTACTGAATCACTGTATCTGCCTGCAAAATGTAGCAAAATATAAATTACACCTGTCAATTGTATTTGTTTATGCAGGCATATGACCGTGTCCTTTCATGCTACAATCTTTAAATGTAGTGATGCTTCTAAACAATAAATTGCTTTTTTACTTCTCAATAACTGATGAGTCCTACTGCCAGAAATGTGTAAAGCTATTCAGTGTGGGCATTTTCCGCTTCCAAAGATTGAATTCATATACAATTCAAAATAAATATGTTGTTACTAAAAGTTGGACTGGGAGACACATTCAGCTATTATGGCCAAAATGGGAACCATGAAAATCGAAAAGATGGTTCTGCTCGGAGATTGACGAAATGTCCACAAAATCAAATCACTGCTTTCTTTACCCAACACCCATGGATTTGTACAAAGGGCAAAATACCTGGAGCACAAACAACAAAGAAGGGAAAACTGTTCTGTTGGGAAAAGCTCCCTTTAACCAAACCCTTCCTGATGTATGTGCAGATTTCAGTTTAGGACGTTAAGGATGGGTATGTTTTATAACCTGCGGACAGTGACTATATCGTTAAAATTGGAGTTTAATGAAATAAATCAGACATTTTGTTTCGTAGGCAAATCCCATCAGCAATATTCAAACTTGTTCATAAAATGCAATTGGGGGAATGGGTTAATTTTGATTGGTGTAATTAGATTTGATCGTTAATTTATATTGTAGGTTACCTGCAAAAAAAAGAATAAAACAGAATTTTGCATGGTCATCTGGTCTGGATTGAGAAAATAGGTTAAATGGTTGGGAAGTGGATGGAGAATTGCAAACATTTAGTTTTCATTTCCCAACTGTACAGTGAAATTAAAACTATAGGATCCATTTATCTAAATTGATCCATTTATATTACAATAGGAGACTTGGACAACATCGTTAGAAGTTGAGGAAATGTTAGCTGATTCGAAATATGTAGAAACCGGGAACTGCAGATGCTGGTTTACACAAAAGGACACACATTTCTGGAATTTTTAAAACTGAGGAATGGTCCTGACTTAAAAAATCACTTATCCATGTTCTCCAGAGTAACTCAGTGGGTCAGGCACGATCTTTGCAGAAAAGGGATGGGTAACGTTTCCGGTCAGTACCCTTCAGACTGAAAGGAACATTCTCGAGAGATGCTGCTTGACCCACTGAGCTACTCCAGCACTTTATGTCCTTCTGAAATTGTTTCCAATTTGGCCAGTTTTTTTGAGGATGACTAACAGTTGTGAGAATTTACCAACGTCCTGAAGCTTCTGACTTAGAGGGATTTTTTTTTGGATGGGTGGTCAATCTACCTTCTTATAACTCCAGTCTTTATATGGTCCACAGCCTTCTGATGTAGGGGGAGCTCTGAGCTACTGAATAAAAGGTGCGAGACTTGGTGGTGGTTTAGATGTTGAATGTCTGGGATAGATGTTTGGACAGTCTGGAGGTGGTGACTGCCTGACGCCTTCATAGTTCAAATGTTATCTGCCAAACTTTCCACTCATGAACTTCCCCAAGGGTTTCAAAGCAAACAATGTTGTGCAATCAATGGCAAACATCCAATCTTTTGACATCACTATGCCAGGGTGATTGATGCTTCAGCTGAAGATAGTTAGGACTAATTGCACTGCTTGTAGAGATATCCTAGAAATGTCGAGGCCAATGACGCGGGAAATCATGGGGTCAGTACCGGTCCAAAAAGTTATTTCGCTATTTATAAACTTATATCTAGGGACTTTAAGACTGCAGATCTGAAGCACCAAGCAATGTGCTGGAGATACTCAGCAAGTTGAACAGAATCTGTGGAGGGAAAGGAATTGTCAATATTTTGGCTGAAAAACCACCATCAGGGCCAAGAGGGAATAGTCAGTATAATGAGGAAAAGGGGAGTGGGGAGACACACCAGAGGGTGATTGGTGGATCGAGGAAGGGTGAAGACTGGGAGATACTCATTTGGTCAGGTAGCATCCGTGAAGGTCTGTTTCAGATCGAAACCCTTCATCTGGAGGGGTGAAGGATGACAGGCAGCGCAAGCCAGATAGGGGAGGGGTGGTGGGGAGACAGGCAAGTGGGTGATGGGTTAGGTGAAGGTGGAGGCAGCTAGATGAATGGTAAGCAGGAACACAAAATTACCTGTGCTGAAATCTGATAAGGATGGAAGCAGAAAACAGGATCTATTAGGGGAGTGGGTGGAAGGCCATATGTAGTAAGGGGAGAGGGACAAAAAAGGTGAACTGGGAGGGGAGAAAAGTGGAAACCCACATGGTCATAAGGAGAACGTACAAACTCCAAACAGCTAGCACCCGAGGTCAGAATTGACCACTGGTCTCTGTCAGCTGCGCCACTGTGCTAATTCAGTCCATATTTGGTTCAAAGCTGGAATGAAGTTAAGAAGCAAATTTTTCTTGCAAAGCCCCCACTGCATAAGTCTAGAGAACACAATCAACATACGAGTGTTGCGAGCAATCAGGAAGACAAACATGACATTGATCTTTATTGCAAGGGATTAGGGATACATTCATAACAACATTTTTATGCAACTAGACTTTTAGCAAGACTGTGGTTTGGGATCCAGAACACAAGGACAAACCCGTCTCAGAAACAGTGCAACAACGATCTGATTACTTGAGGTTACCAGAAGAGACATTTGAGTATTGAACCCGTAGCAATATTCAGACAATTCTTAAATGAAACATTGGGCTTGACAGTGGATGCTGAGAAATGTTCTATCTAGAGAGTCTAGAACTAGGGAGCATGGGCTTAGTATAACCAGTCAGCCATCTGGGCTGAGACAAGCAGACATTACTTCACTAGGGATTATGAACCTTTGGAATTCTGCACAGGAGAGCACACTAGATGTTCAGGCAATATGCATATATAAGACTGAGATCAGTGTGCCTTAAGGAGTCAAGAAAATTAAGGGGCATGTATATCAGAAGTGAAAGTGAATACACCCAAGGATCAGCTCTGCTCATACTGAGTGGTGGAACAAAGTGAAGGGACCATGTTCTCACCTTTGCTATATTGTCACGTGGTCAAATGAAGCAGTTCGTTTGTGCACATCAAACAATGACCAGTTAACCTTGTTGAGGGATATAGAGGGGTGGAAGATTGCAACCTTCACGTTGTCCGCCCTGTTTCGACTAATGCAATCAACCCGACGTGCACAAACGGAAGATCAAATAGAACAAGTTGTCCAACAACTTTAGGCCGTGCACGCCACACGAAAGAAGAAGAAGGGAAATAGACATCTGAAGAAATATAATCTCTCTTGAATATTGCTGGTGAATTACTAACTTCATCCACAGGGTGAAGGACTTCAGTTCAACACCTTATTGGAATGCACCCTACATCACCCTTCAACACTGTACTTTAAGCATGGTTTATGTTTGTAGGTGTTGGAATAGGGCTTATTTCACAATTTATTTTTAAATCGAGGCTGTCAATGTGCTCATTCGAACAAATGTTTGCGTTATAAGTGCAATACAATAAATAAAAAATGAAATATTAAAATTAAACATAGATACATGGGCCAGGCATACAAGTATCATAGGATTGTTTGCCAGAGACAGTATTGGAGGTTACCACGCAAGTATAAGTAATGAGGGACTCATTACCATGCACGTACAAGTGATGAGATTTCAGATTTCCAGCATCTGTAGTTTTTGGTTTTCTTTTACAGAGTTGGAATTGTCGGGATTGTTCTCCACAAGCTTGAGGTTAAAACAGAAATTTAACTGAAGCGTACAAAATAATCAGACCCTGTTTTCACCAGCAGGTTCATCAAGAACTAGAGCTACAGGATAAAAAGAACCAAAAGTGAGAACCAAAAACCAAAAATAACTTCGAGGAGGGAATTATGATGTGGAATTCTTTGCATGAAAGAGTATTGAAAATCAATTCAATAAAGACCCAATCCTCATTTGGATGTATTGAATAAAATAAACTACAGTACTGAGAGGAATGGGCCTAAATGAATGGCTCTTTACTCCATCCACATGACGGACACCAATGCTGTATGATTTATGAGACTGTATGAAAAGTTGGCTGGAAACCAAAAGGTGCTTGATGCTGCTTGAAAGCTGGGAGGCCATGTATAGTTTTGTGCAGAGATAAAGATGTAGATTTGTGTAGGAACGAACATCAGATTCTGAAGAAGGGTCTCGACCCGAAACGTCGCCAATTCCTTCTCTCCATAGATACTGCCTTACCCGCTGAGCTTCCCCAGCATTTTTTTGTCTACCATCAGATTCCTTATGCAGATTTGCGGGGATGCTATAAGACATCAGCAATTGCAAACTAATGTTGTAGTCAAACAGAGCAGTGAAAGTTAAAGAGAAACTGACTGGTGGTGCAAGTTTTGATGGTGTCATCAAAAAGTCAAAAAAGTACCTGAAGTCAAAAAGAACTTGAAGTATATAATCAATGTGTAAGAAGGAACTGCAGATGTTGGTTTAAACTGAAGATAGACACAAAAAGCTGGAGTAACTCAGCGGGACAGGCAGCATCTCTGTAGAGAAAGAATGGGTGACGTTTTGGGTCGATACCCTTCTTGATTATCGAAGCTTAGTTCTATTGCAAATCTTGATATGATCAAGCTTATTGATAGTGTTATCTCCTTCATATCCTCCCCTTGGTTAATGCGGTTGCCACTTTCTTCTTCCACGTGTCAATGGCGATTCACTGTTAACATCAACACTCTCAGAGCTGTGCTCAAGCCAGGAGCAGTAATCTGCCTTGTTCCCACTTCTGGTGCAGTGTACAACTACACAGCAACATGACAACTAGCATCACCTCACACCTCAAACAAATACTATACTAACTATAAGTTAACAGTAGTGATTCAGTGCAATGACAAGCCAGGTTGAAACCTATTTATTTTACTTTAATGCCACATTGAGGAATAAATGATTGGAATTTCATTACTGGAGGGTTGACTAAGGAGCATCGAGTCACTCGTGAAATACTATACAACTATTTTAATATAAGTTACGTAACTACAAGAGTGAAGTGCATTTGTGTCATACCTATGGATGAACAGTTTACCACAATATTTCTGTTCAAATCTGGAGGTTGATATATGGAGCAAAGCCCACAACATCCTGCAGAAGTACCAGTGCCCGTTGCAAGGGAGGTTCTACATCAATGTCCACTCCCTTCTTACGCAAAACCTCTAAGCATCCTTCAGTGATGTTGTGGCAGTGGTTCACTTTCAACGAGCTGAGCTTTGTGCAATACTCCGCAACTGTCCTGGAAAACACAATTTATTATTATCTTTAAATACCTCATGTGCAGGTTTGCTGGTATGAAGGTGTCAGCGGTAATGGGTGGGGGGAGTCAGGAGAATGGGGGGGGGGGGAGGCAAGAGAATGGGGTTAGGAGGGAGATAAATCAGCCATGATTGAATGGAGGAGTAGACTTGAAGGGCCGAATGGCCTAATTCTACTCCTATTTATTTTAAAAAATATATCTTTATTTATTAGAGGTACCGTAAGTTACATCAGTGTACATCCCATGTATATTATTACAATCATTGTACCCCTTCATTTTTTAAGGCTTTAGAAAAAAAGAAAAAAAAAAGAAAAATATCAACAGAGAGAGTAGAGAGAGTGAAAAAGAGTTGTTTAAGTGAAAAAGCGTGCCAGAGGGAAAGAGAACGCTTGGTCGAAGAGTTAGAGAAAGGAGATTAAGAGATAGACCCTGGAGAGGAGGAAAAAAAGGGAAAGAAAGAGAAGGAAAAAAGAAAAGCCAGTTACTTTATTATAAACATCTCGCAACAGGAATCTACCAACTCAACAGTTTTTCTTCCCTCTTTACCAAGACCCGACACAGGTACTTTTTTGAGGTATTCTTGCACCTTATCCTTGTAGTAGATTTATAAATGCAGACCACGTCTTATAGAAACAGTTTGATTTTCCTGCCAGTCGGAGTCTCATATCTTCCAAATGTAGTGTTTCAAACATAGCTGAAATCCACACATTAACTGTTGGTATAGGAGTATTTTTCCAGAATTTTAAGATTAGCTTTTTTTTCCAGTTATTAAACCGTATTCAAATAGATTCTTTTGAAACACATTTAATTCAGGGCTATCTTCCGTTGTTCCAAAGATAATCCAGTCTGCTTTTGGAGTCAGTTTTATTTTAAATACTTTTGTGAAAATTTCAAAAATTTCAGTCTAAAATGTTTGAATTTTTGTACCAAAATAATTCCAAGTCTACACAGTGCACCACTGGGAGCAAATTAGTGGGTGGTTTGCCGTTTCTCGTGCCTCCTGCCATCTTCAGCGGTGGCAGACACAGGTTCGGGAGGTGCAGCTGGAGAAATGATACCGTTCTCATAGTGCATGTTGTAGGTGGCATTTTATAGACTGACAGCTTGGCTGGGAAGGGGATCTATTGGCAACCACTACAATCATTCCACTCTTTGAAATCTTTATTCCAAATCTCAATCTCTATCTATCAAGATTTCTAGATTCTCCTCTCCCTGTTGTATTTGTGTCTTGTTTGCATGTACTGGTGTTTTGGACAATTCGACTGGATAGCCTGCACATTATTTCACTGTATCTCGGTACAGGTGGCAATAATAAGCCAATATAAATACTCAGGTGGTGAATACTGCTGCCTTGGGCCACTGGTGATGGTGAGAGTGAATGATTGGGACGGTGAGTGGATGCCAATTAAGTACGTTTGGACCTGGATGGTGTTGAGGGCAATTGGAACTGCATTCAGCCAGGCAGGTTGCAAATGGTTGATCACATTGCTGACACTTGTAAACAAGAAAAAGGCTCTGGGGACCCCAGAGGCAAGACACGTCGCACAACGCTCAGCTTCTCACCTGCTGTATTACATGCCATGCTCACATGTGAAATTTCTGCAGTTGACGCGTGATAGTGGTGAACATTGACAATGATAATGTACTGATTCTCAAGAGGAGACTATGGGATTCCCTCTTTAGACCTTAATCATTGCCTGGTATAAAGGCTATTTGCCACGTCAGCCCAAGTTCTGCTGGTTTTGATGGATCAAGGTAGAAACATGTTGATTATCTGTGAAGCTATCAAGCAGCATCTGTGCAGGGCAATGGGCAGGCAACATTTCAGGTTGAAACTCTTCCTCAGACTGATGAAGCAGTGTTTCCCTCAGATGCTGCCTGATATGTAGTTTGTCTTTTTAGATCAAGATCACATTGAAACTTACCGAATAATGAAAGACCTAGATAGTGTATGTGAAGATGTTGATTCCAGTGGGAGAGTCTAGGACCAGAGGGTTCAGCCTCAGAATAAAAGAACACACCTTTAGAATGGAGGCAAGGAGCAATTTCTTTAACCAGAGGGTGGTGAATGTGTGAAATGCATTGGCACAGACAACTGCAGAGGCCAAGTCATTGGCTACTTTTAAAGTGGAGATTTATAGTTTCTTGATGAGAGATTGTCAAAGATTATGGGGAGAAGGCAAGAGAATGGGATTGAGAGGGAAGACATAGATCAGCCAGTATCAAATGTTCAAGAAGGAACTGCAGATGCTGGAAAATCAAAGGTAGACAGAATTGCTGGAGAAACTCAGCGGGTGCGGCAGCATCGATGGAGCGAAGGAAATAGGCAATGTTTCGACCCGAAACGTTGCCTATTTCCTTTGCTCCATAGATGCTGCCGCACCTGCTGAGTTTCTCCAGCAATTTTATCTACCTTCAGCCAGCATCAAATGGTGGAACAGACTGGTTGGGCCAAATGTCCAAATTTTGCTCATGTCTTGTAAACTTATGAAGATTTTTAATCCAGTTTCTGAATCACTGTAAGAAAATCAATTGCTTTTGTATCCTTACCACATGACATACTACATCCATCCAATGCTATTGGATGAGCCCAAGTTGCAATTTCTAAAATAAATGCAAGTTTTAATTTCAAATTTTAATTCAAGTAAATAATGCCTATTTTAAACCTTCTTGATTGACTTAGAAGTGTTACAGTACAACCGTGTGTCTTGGGCACCTGAACTTGCGCTCCAGCAGCAACCGCCCACGGATCAGCCATCTTAGTAACCACTCTGCAGGGGTTGGGAGACTCTAGTGCGTGGAGGGACTGGGCTCTGTGGGGTGACTCCCGGCCAGGCTCCTCCTGCGTCTCACCAGGTTCAAGGCCTGTGCGCTGCACCTCTTTCTCCTTCTCCAAGCTTTTCATTCTCGCCCGATGGATGTTTAGGGCACGATGGTTCATTAGGCCTTTCCGTAGCTTTAGTAGCTCAGCACTCTGACGACTAGACATGTCACAGACGCTCAACGGATTGAGATGGACATAAAAAGATAAATAAATATTTGACAATGGACAATAGGTGAAGGAGTAGGCCATTCGGCCTTTCGAGCCAGCACCGCCATTCAATGTGGTCATGGCTGATCATCCACAATCACTACCCCGTTCCTGCCTTATCCCCATATCCCCTGACTCCGCTATCTTTAAGAGAGCATTATCTACTGTATAAATTGTAAAAGAATTGTCCCTAATGTGTAGGATAGCATGTAAGATATTGCTAGTGCATGGGGATCATTGTTTGGCGCCTATTCGGTGTACTGAATTTCCTGTTTCCACACTGGATCTCTCAACTGAATTAAAGAAAGACATTGCCACGGTTGGATTTGGGATTCCACGCTGTGACACAAATTACTTGATTCCAATTTAACACAAATTATTTTTTTAATTGATCCAATTTTCTAATTTCCAGCTCTGTACTCTGCCGACTATACAAAGCATATTACAGACACTCAACGGGTTGAGATGGGCATAATAAACCGTAGAAATATCTGAGAGGTCAATCTTTGGTCTTTACCTTATGGATTCGTTCCTGAGGCGCAGGCAGCCGGTCAAGTCCAGGTGCTCGAGCTCAGTGCACAGTTTTGCCACTTCCTGCACCGAACCATCGCTGATGTTTGCATTGACGGCCAGAGACAGTGAGCGGATCTTTGGACATTTACGCACCAGGTAGCAGACAGCCTCATCGTTCAGCTGCTTGCAGGCGGTGAGGTCAATGGACACGAGGCGGCTGCAGCGATCGGCGAGGCTGCGCAGGGAGAGGGAGTCCACCCAGTCGCACTGCCTGAGGGAGAGCTGCTGCAGGTTGGGGCAACTCAGAGACAAGGCCACCAGCGTCCGCCTACTCAGCCCACGGCACCCCGTCACGTCAACCTTCTCCAAGTGGTGGTTCTGGCCGATCACCGGCAGGAGCTCCAGGTCCGTTAGCCAGTCGGAGCAGCTGTGCACAACCAGGTGGTGCAGCACAGCGTTGTCTCTCAGTATTCTGCAGAATGCACTTTTGGGAATGGCAGCCCCAAGCTGAAAGCAATCAGAGAGAAAGAGTCGTGAGTACAGTGTAGGAAGGAACTGCAGACGCTGGTTTGCACCGAAGATAGACATAAACTGTTGGAGTAACTTGGCAGGTCAGGCAGCATCTCTGGAGAAAAGGAATAGGTGATGTTTCGGGTTGAGACCTTTCATCAAGACCCACTTCATCCTCATCCCTGACTCTCAGTTCCCCCCTCCCTCTCTCTCAGTCGCTTTGTTCTGAATCTTCCCATACCTTTAGTTTCACCCTCCCCGACTCTTAGTCTGATGGTGGGTCTCAATCCTTTGGGTGGGTCACCTATTCCTTTTCTCCAGAGATGCTGCCTGACCCGCTGGGTTATTCCAGCATTTTGTATCAGTCGTGAGCACAGTTTTTATTCCAATATTATTTTACTTCCCTCCCTCCCTCCCCATACTCATTCCAGGCTGGCCCCAGCTCCCCATTCAACCACAGGTGTCCCAGATGTTTTAACAGCCAAACATTGCCACAAGGAATTTCATCTTTCAGAGTATTACTTGGGATAGACAGAGTTGACGTGGATAAGCTTTTCCCATTGAGGGTAGGAAAGATTCAAACAAGAGGGCATGACATGAGAATTAAGGGACAGAAGTTTAGGGGTAACATGAGGGGGAACTTCTTTACTCAGAGAGTGGTGGCTATGTGGAATGATCTTCCTGCAGAAGTGGTGGAGGCAGGATCGATTTTAACATTTAAAAGTAAAGTGGATAGGTATATGGACGGGAAGGGAATGGAGGGGTATGGTCTGAGTGTAGGTAGATGGGACTAGGGGAAAATAAATGGTCGGCATGGACTGGAAGGGCCGAGAAGGCCTGTTTCCGTGCTGTAATTGTTATATGGTTATATGTTATATGGTTATTATCCCATTTACTCTTTCTGTTTTCCCTTAAATGGCTAAAAATACTTTCTGCTAAAAATACTCACTAGTTAAAAAGCGCATAACCAATGGTTAAAGTGTAGGAAGGAACTGTAGATGCTGGTTTAAAAATACACCGAAGATAGACACAAAATGCTGGAATAATTCGGCGGGACAGGCAGCATCTCTGGAGCTTCTCTCCATTCCTTCTGAATGAGTGACATTTTGGGTCAAGACTATTCATCAGACAGAGTGTTTAAGAAAGAATGGCAGATGCTGGAAAAATCGAAGGTAGACAAAAATGCTGGAGAAACTCAGCGGGTGAGGCAGCATCTGTGGAGCGAAGGAAATGGGTGAAGTTTCGGGTCAAGACCCTTCTTTGGAGTGATGGGGGGGGGGGGGGTGGGAGGGGGCGGGAAGAAGAAACAGAGGCAGTGGGCTGTGGGAGAGCTGGGAAGGGGAGGGGAAGGAGGGAGAAAGCAAGGACAGAGAGGGAGAAACTAGAGGTATGAGAAGGTTCAGAACAAAGCAAGTCTCTCCATTGATGCTGCCATAAAGTTATAGTGTTGGGGCAAAGCTACCACCACAGAAAGTCATTGGTGGGCAGCCTTTGTATGTATACCTCAATGCCATTTCTTGACATTTTTGATAATTATGCAAACTTGAGATGGCGTGTGGATTTGAAGAGTCTGCAATCACTCAATGCATGCCAGCTTGTACAATCCTATCTATTCTTCCTGTATTGTTATTTCTATTAATTCTTCTCCTCCCAATTCTGCTCTATGCATGAAACTAAATTAAACAGACAGTGAAGGATGCCCGGGGTGGTAAAGGGGGCACAGTGCCCCTGGCTGCACGCTACCTGGGAGGTGTCCAGACTGTGACAGTTTGTCAGGTAGACGTGAATCAGGTTGCGGAACGGCTTGCTGACACGCTGCAAGGAGACCAGTTGGCACAGTGGGAGGTGGCAGAGAACATGAGGAACCAGGACATCTTCCCAGGGTAACTCCAGGAGCTGGCACCTGCTGTTAAGAGAAATTAATTTTAGTCAGGAGAAAATCACATTTAGCCCAGGCTTCCCGCCTGCAATCCAATCAAGAAAGAACTCGCAGTTATACGCAGTGCAATGGATGTCATAGAACAAATGAGACGTATATCGAAACAAATCCATTGCTCACTCTGACCATCAAACACCCATTTTAAAATAACCTCCCCTAACCCATTTATCCTGTCAGGTAGAAAAGTGTAAAGAATGAATTATAATTCAGTATTTTTGCATTAAGAAACAATGTAAAAGAGAAATCACCTTTGGATCACACTCCTTAGCCAACAATGCCTGAACCACCCTGCCTGAGGTCATCTGTTGCTGGCCTTGGTTTCTCTTGCTTCCAGTATCTCCACCCCACCACCTCACATGGGACCGCAGCTACTTACAATATACATTAATGGTTTAGATGAAGGAATTAAAAGTAACGTTAGCAAATTTGCAGATCACACAAAGCTGGGTGACGGTGTGAACTGTGAAGAGGATGCTATGAGGATGCCGAGTGACTTGGACTGGTTGAGTGAGTCGGCAGATTCAGTGTAGTGTGGATAAATGTGAGGTTGCCCACTTTGGAGGCAAGAACGAGAAGGCAGATTATTATCTGAATGGTGTCAGGAACGGGGAAGTACATTGAGACCTGGGTGTGCTTGTACATCAGTCACTGAAAGTAAGCATACAGGTACAATAGGCAGTGAAGAAAGCTAATGGCATGTTGGCCTTCATAACGAGAGGAGCTGAGTACAAGAGCAACGAGGTCCTTCTGCAGTTGTACAGGGCCCTGGTGAGACGACACCTGGAGTATTGTGTGCCGTGTTGGTCTCCTAATTTGAGGAAGGACATTCTTGCTATTGAGGGAGTGCAGCGTCGGTTCACGAGGTTAATTCCCGGGATGGCGGGACTATCATATGATGAAAGAATGGAGTGAATGGGCATGTATTCACTGGAATTTAGGATGAGAGGGGATCTTATAGAAACATATAAAATCATTAAGGGATTGTACACGCTAGATGCAGCAAACATGTTCCCTCTGGCCCACTCTACCATAAAGGCCTGATTGGGGGAGTTCTGCTGATATAGTTGCCCTTCTGAAGGTTTTCACATCTCCACAGAGGAACTCTGGAGCTCTGTCAGGTTCATCGGGTTCTTGGTCACCTCCCTGACCAAGGCCCTTCTCCCCCAGGCGGCCAGCTCTATGAAGAGTCCTGCTGGTTCCAAAGTTCTTCCATTTAAGAATGACAGAGGCCACCGTGCTCTTCGGGACCTGCAATGCTGCGGAAATTGTTTTACACCTTTCCCCAGATCTGTGTTTCGACACAATCCTGTCTTAGAGGTCTACGGACAATTCCTTCGTCTTCATGGCTTGGTTTTTGCTCTGACAAGCACTATCAACTGTGGGACCTTATATAGGCAGGTGTGTGCTTTTCCAAATTATGTATAATTAATTTAATTTACCACTGGTGGACTCCAATCAAGTTGTAGAAACGTCTCATGGATAAATGTGATATTTCAGTTATTTATTTGCAAAAATGTCTAAACACCTGTTTTCGCTTCTTCATTCTGGGGTATTGTGTGTGGATTGATGATAAAATAAATGAATTTAACCCATTTTAAAATAAGGCTTGTAATGTAACAAAATGTGGACAAAGTGAAGGGGTCTGAATACTTTCTGAATGCACTGTAGATAGAGCTCTTAGGGCTAGCGGAGTCAGGGGATATGGGGAGAAGGCAGGAACGGGGTACTGATTGGGGATGATCAGCCATGATCACATTGAATGGCGGTGCTGGCTGGATGGCCAACTGCACCTATTGTCGGTGGATTGTCGATCGGTCTCAAGAAGGATCCCAACCCGAAATGTCACCTATCCATTTCCTCCAGGAATGCTACCTGACCCGCTGCGTTACTCCAGCATTTTGTGTCTGTTAAATGTTAACTACTGTTGCCAAGTGTAACATTTCAATAGGATCGTTGCAGACCCAGAATTAACAATTGACAAGCACAAACCCAAGAATATTTTGCTACAGGGTACACAAAAGGCTGGAGAAACTCAGCGGGTGCAGCAGCATCTAAGTAGCGAAGGAGATAGGCGACGTTTCGGGTCGAAACCCTTCGTCAGACTGGTCAGGGATCAGGGAAACGAGAGATATAGACGGTGATGTGGAGAGATAAAGAACAATGAATGAAAGATATGCAAAAAAGTATCGATGATAAAGGAAACAGGCCATTGTAAGCTGTTTGTAGTGTGAAAATGAGAAGCTAGTACGACTTGGTGGGGGAGAGATAGAGAGAGAAGGAATGCCAGGGCCCGAGGGCTGAGGGAGAGGTGGGAAGGGGAGGAGGCAGCAATGGTTAACAGAATTGAGAAAATTCAATGTTTAAGCCCAGAGGATGCAGACTCCCCAAGCGGAATATGAGGTGCTGTTCCTCCAACTTGCAGTGTTGCTCACTATGGCCGTGGAGGAGGCCCAGGACCGAGAGGTCGAATACGGAATGGGAGGGGGAGTTGAAGTGCTGAGCCACCTGGAGGTCAGGTTGGTTATTGCGGACCGAGCGGAGGTGTTCGGCGAAACGATCGCCAAGCCTCCGCTTGGTCTCACCGATATAGATCAGGGCCTCCGCTTGGTCTAAATTGTTTGCTACAGTCCTGCAGTTCTACTGCAGTTAACAAACAGGATGAATTACTTAAGAAGGAACTGCAGATGCTGGAAAATCGAAGGAAGACAAAAATGCTGGAGAAACTCAGCGGGTGAGGCAGCATCTATGCATCGAAGGAAATAGGCGACGTTTTGGGTCAAGACCCTTCTTCAGACTTATGTGAGTTTTCTTACACACTTGAGCATTGTAATTTTATAAATAATCTTTCTGCAAATTTTTATATCAAGTTCATATTCCAATCAATCTTTTTAAAGCAAACTATAATAGATGAAAGCGAAGCTGGAAAAGCATATAAATGGTTCAGGGACATATAAGGAGAAACCAGGGAAACAAGTTTTTATGTTGTTGAAGAAGGATAGTTAATACATTTAAGATTAATACTGAGGATTGAAAAGTTATGTAGAACTTCACTGAGGAAATAATTCCACTGCTCAGAAATATGTTATCTGGAGATTACAAACTGAAGATCAAAAGCAACAAACAACAAGATTAAAAAGTATCAAGAGGGTGAAATCGGACTGGGAGCACGGAAACAGGCCCTGTTGACTAAGATGCCAATCTATGCTAGTCCCATTGATCCATATCCTTGGAAACTTCTTGAAGTATTCAAATATTTGGAAAGGGTATGGGGAATATGACTGAGACAAATTGCCTGTTTATCTATTGTGAGAACAGGAATATTCAGCACCAATGCAACATTCTCACTATGGAACAGAGGAATTTCTATTGCAAAATATTCTTTACCTGGCAAAATTAAATAGACAACACATGTTTAAACGCATCAGATATGCACGTACACATAAACATCAGATGGGTTTTCCAATGGCATCTAAAGTTGCTATCGAGTTTATGGATTAGACAAGGGGCCTCCAGAATTTTCAGCAAGAGGGCCACATTATATATTTGGCACATTTTTGCGGGCCGTAGGAAAAAATAAAGAAATGTCAGTTTTATAAATGTAATTAACTCAAACAAGAACATAGGTAAAACAAATGGAAGAAATTCAGAACAAAACTTGTAGCCGTCAAGCAAGGTTAAACGTTCAGCTAAAGGGTGGGTGAATTAACTTATATACACACTTACTGGTTCCCCACCAAGAGGGTTTGTTGCAGTGAGTTGGGAGCATGGCTAAACCCTGCCCCTCCCCCCCCCAAGACCCTGGCCATCCTCTCTCTCTCTCTCCCCCCACCCACGGCAACTGCAACCAAACCTGATGAAGGCAGCAGTGATGAGCCCTAACAGACAGCGACCAATGGAAGCGGGAGAAGCAACCTTACCCGAGTTACTCTAAATATAAATGTTTAAAAGGCTCTGAAGACTACATCCGAGCTAGAGATTTCCTATTAATGGAGCACACGTCATTCTGTAGTTAGGTGACCGTCAAGTGTAAGAAGAAAGTGAGCGAGAATGCGCATCAGCAATTAACACATCTATCCGAACTATTACATCAAATGGCTGTGCGATCAGTTCAATGTATAGATATAGCATTGTATAGGTTGATGCAAAATTGCTCAACAGGTGGTATATTCCACTGGGATTCGATTCCCATGCATGCTATTTTCAACAGACATTTGATTTTGGTTTCTCTGCACCCAAATTCCCACATTAATATCTTGGCTAAACTACTGACAAACACCTTCGACAAACACTGCCTTGACACATACATCTGCAGCAACTTACCACTTATACACCAGCCTACAATAAATGCATGGCCATATGATAGCTTTCAACAGGTTGCTCCGACATAATTCACCCTTTGGCCCAACAAATACAATGAGGTAATTGGTCCGCAATAAATAGATCTTTTTCCCTTTTTTCCCCGCACAGTCAAAATGTAGGGGGAGAATCTGCCTTTTGTAAAAAAATACCAGAGGGATTTTAAAAACAGCTGCAATAATTTGTGATGTTACAGTTGTACAAGATAATTGTGCGGCACGGTGGCACAGTCTTAAGTTGCTGCCACATAGCGGCAAAGTGCCGGGACCGTTCCTGCATATGGTTGCTGTTTGTACGGAGTTTGTACGTTCTCCCTGTGCATGGATTTTCTCTGGGAGCTCAGGTTTCCGCCCACACTCCAAATACTTACAGGTTTGTATAGGAAGGAACTATGTATTCTGGTTATACACCGATGATTTGTAGATTAATTGGGTTGGTATAATTGTCCCTGGTGTGTGTGTGTGTGTGCGCGTGTAGGACAGTGTTAGTGGTGGGGGGTGGGGGCGATTGAAGGGCCTGTTTCTGCGTTGTATCTCTAAAGTTTAGAGCAAACTGGCGTGTGCTTTTCCCGCACGGAACCGGCTACATAGCCCGCTGCATGGAACGCATTAAGAGCTTGCTGCGGGCCGGGTAAAATCTCGTGACGGGCCGGATGTGGCCCGCGGGCCATAGTTTGGATTAGACCATGCAGATTTACTGTATCTAGAAATCCTAAAATGTGGATCAAATAGCAAAAGTCCGATCTTCATGCATCTTGTGAATGTTAATTCATTTTCATGAGGAAAATGCAGAAGTCAGACCATCTACTGCATTTATTTCTTAGTTACCCAAAATCATTGTCATATTGTTTCTCCACTGCTAGTGACGGAGCTGCAGAAACAACAGGCCAATTTCATACATTTAATCCTGTCACAGGTACTACACTGATGCTGTTAGCCTGTCTAAGGTCACCTTGACATTGAATACTAATCAATTTTTCCAGAAACGATCATAATTGTTGACATGTCTGGCAATGACTGAACATTAGCCTGCAAGAGGGACAAAGGTCACACCATAAGGAAGATAGGTGGGTTAGATAACAATCCCAGCATAGTATAGGATCCCCTGGGATTGGATGTTGACCTCCAGGGAGATTTGGGCGATGGCAGTCTAGGGGTCCCTGAAGAACATGGGTGGGGGGGGAGGGGGGGGAGGAGGGAGCAGGATATGGAGGTAATTGAGGGTGAGGTGGAGTGGGCAGGGCTCTTGGAGGAAGGTGGATGAGTGGACAGGGTAGGAGGGTACTTGAGGGTGGGGGCAGGCCTGTGGTCTTGGAAGAGGATGAGGGATGGGAATGAGGGGTGAGAAAGGTAATTGAGGCAAGGCGGTTGTCAGAGGAAGGTGAGAGCAGAGGCAGGTGGGCAACTGAGGATGGGAGCAGCCTTGGGAGTTTCAGACAAAGGTGAGATATCGGGGAGTGAGGGAGGGTCATTTGTGAGAAAGATGGGCAGGGCAGTCAATGGGTGTTAGAGGAAGATGAGCGATGGAAGTGCAAGGGAGCTGGGACATTGAGGGTGAGGTTGGCAGGGGAGGGACTCAGTGAAGGGCGAGGGAATGCGAGAGAGAGGATGGTAAATGAGGGGCAGGTCTGGGTGTCAGATAAAGATGAGGGATGGGAGAGAGAGGATGGTAATTGTGGGCAAGATTGAGGACAATATAGGCAGAGCAGACAATGGGTGTCGGAGGAAGAGGAGGGATGGGAGAGTGGGGCAGGGAGGATAATGAGGGGAGATCAGGGGGTGCCAGAGGTGGATGATGGATGGTTGCGCAGTTGAGGGGGGAGGGAGGAGGGTAATTGAAGGCAAGGTATGCAGGGCAGATCAGGGAAGATGAAGGATGGGAGACGGGGAGGGAGAGAGGAGAGTAATTGAGGGGGAGATGGGCAGGGGGTTTCAGAGGAAGGCGAGGGATTGCTATGGGATGGCAGGATAGGCGGGGTATTGAGGGTGAGGCAGTCGAGGGGTGTCGGAGGGATGAGAGAATGGGGGAGGGAGGAGAGTAATTGGGGGGGGGCAGGTCGGAAGTATCTGAGGAGGATGAGAGATGGGAGAGTGGGGAGGGTGATTTCAGGCGAGATGTGTGGAGGGTCTCAGAGGAAGGCGAGGGGTGGATGTAGGATGGCAGGGTAGGCAGATTATTGAGGGCAAAGCAGAGGAGGGGTGTCAGAGGAAGATGATGGATCGGAGAGTGGGGGAGGGAGGAGGAGAATAATTGAGGGGGGCAGGTCGGGGGTGTCTGAGAAGGTTGAGAGTTGAGAGAACAGAGGACAGTAATTGAGGGCGAGGTGGGGGGGGGGGTCTCAGAGGAAGATGAGTGCTGGATAGCAGGGTAGGAGGGTGATTGAGGGGGGTCTCGGAGGAAGGAGAGGGATGGGTGAGCGGATGGGATGGGGATGAGGTGAGGTGGGAGATGGGGTGAGGTGGGGGATGGGGGGTGAGATGGGTGGTGGGGTGATGGGATGGGGTGGGGGATGGGGCGAAGGGATGGAGGATGATGTGGGGATGGGATGAGGTGGGGGATATGGGATGGGTGAGGGGGATGGTGGGATGAGGTGGGGGGTGGGGAATGAGTTGGGGGGATGGGGTGCGGGATGGATGAGAGATGGATGAAGGATGGGGTGAGGGGATGAGGTGGGGGATGAGATGAGGGATGGCAGGGCAGGGCAGGTGGTGATTGAGGGCGTGGCAGGCCACTGCCCTTGGGGATCAGGGGTGTGCAGAGAGACACGGAGTCGCCTGGTGATCCTCTCACAACAAGCTGATGCCCCGGCCCCTCCTTGCTCGGACACACACACACTCGGCCGCCCCCGCCCGCGGCTCCTCACCTGCTGCTCTCACCTGTCTCCATGGCACTCACCCTCCTCCTCTACTTCCGCCGGTGCAACCGCCCCACCGGCCCCCCACAGACCCGCGGTGCAACCGCCTCCAACTTCCCCAAGCAGACATTCGCCGGCTCAGGCAGCGTCAAAGTTGCTTTAGGATCTTTGGGCAGCCTCTCTGGAAAGAAGAAAGAGGTGATGTTTCTGTTTCTGGTCCGGGACCGCAGGTAAGAGGTGTGAGCGTCAGGTAGGCCGTGCGTTTTTAATGTTTGCCGCTTACAATGCTCCCGATATCTAGGTTTGTTACAAAACTTACCTTCAGCGGCGCTGCAGTTCTGTCACTGGCTGAAAAATTCTTTCAATTCTCTTAATTCTTAAGAAAGTTATGGACTTTTGACTGTCCTCGATCACACCTTTTGTGTTAAGTCAATGGAAAAGCAATAGGGAATAAGATGCTAATTTCCGAGTTTGAAAATGGCCATATCTTTTTTAATACTTAAGATATGAACGTGAATTAGGTGTCAAATTAAACTTATTTTTATGCTTTATCTGATGGGATAAATTGCAGACTTGATTTTTAAAATCTCAAAATATTGTAACATTGCTACGATATCCACATTTCCTGCACTCTGTACTGTTTGAAAGCTTGGTCTTTGTGTGATACCATGTCTGAATTGCATCCTACGTTTCCTACATTTCAGCTCAAATAATATATAATTTCTCTGCATTCCCAAACAAAACCTGTTCGCTACTCTACGTGGTATGTTTTCACTTCTATCTGAACAATGCCCCCCCTCGACACTGCACCGTGTAATATATTATGTGCACAAATCTGTGTGAATCCGCCTTTATGTTTGGAGGTCAAGGTTGTAGCTCAAACCTTATAGTAAGAAGATATTTTGTTTTAAATTGAAAAATCAATCATCATTGGGACGGAGCGCAGTGAATGAATCGCACGAATGTCAGCAGATGTGCTGAGGACAGGAGAGAAAGCTGAGAGCAGCAGTTTCTGTGAACAAAGAGCTGGAATATTCTATGGAGTCAGATGTGTTGACATTGACGGCTCATTTGAGGCACATAAATATATGCCATGGCATCCCGACTCTGCAAGAATCCCTGTTATAAATCATCAAATTCCAGGCTTGGTCTGCAAATCCCAACAGCGGCACTGCCTTAAAAGGCAGGGGAAGGGGATGAAACAAGCTTGTTTGTGAGATTCATTGATTTGAAAACCCATCCATAGTTATTTTTATTTATGGCCTCAATATCCAAGGGCAAAGTGGTAGAATGAGGTTTTGACAGTTTCCTATTTGAGCAACTCACATTTACTTAAGAGTAACGAGAAAAAAAGAGTTCAGAGATGGGGCTTGGAGAATATGAATTTCTTCTCTCGAAGGATTGTGAATCTTTGCATTTTTGGGTAACAATCGCTCCATCGCTTGATGAATTTTTGAAAGAGACCTCATGAGTGGTTTTGGAGCTTTGTAAGTAGAATGTATTGACTTGATAACCCTGTGTGTACTAAATGTATCGACTTAACACTGTGAATGAAAAGAAAAAAACAAATTTATGTATTGCATTTCATGGATATATTTTTGTGAATAAAGTTTATATTTGATTTTTTTCAATTGACCTGCTGTGACTGTGATTAAGCCACTGAAGCTAGTAAATGCAAAATGTCTTTATTCAAGAGTGTTTTATTGTCATGTGTCCCAGATAAAACATGGACATCACAAGCTGCAGCACTGGTGAGTAAGGCAAGGCAGCACCTTTACCACCTCAGGCAATTGAGGAAATTCATAGTGTCTCTGAGGATCCTTCAGTGCTTCTACTCAGCGGCTGTGGAAAGCATCTTGTCCGGAAACATCACGATTTTGCTTGGGAACTGCTCTGCCCAGGACAAGAAGGCTCTGCAGAGAGTAGTGCGATCGGCCGAACGCACTATGGGAACTACTCTCGCCCCCTGCAGGAACTATACTTCAGAAGGTGCAACTCCAGAGCCAACAAGATCATGGGAGACCCCTTCCACCCCAGCAACGGACTGTTCCAGCTGCTACGGTCAGGCAAACGCCTCCGTTGCCGCGCTGTGAAAATGGAGAGGATGAGAAGGAGTTTCTTCCCAGAGGCCATTCGGCCTGTGAACTCCTATCCCACCAGGGACTAACTTTACTGAACCAATATACTGTTGTGTGGTGTATTTGTAAAACTGCTGTTTTTTCTTTTTTTCCCCCCACAAATATGTAATATGTGAATATGTGATTCTGTTCCATTCTGTTTCGTAGTTTTTTTGCAGAATCCGCAAGCATTGCCACTTTTGATTTCACTGCACATCTCGTATGTGTATGTGACGAATAAACTTGACATGACTTGAACTGTGACATTCTTACTTGCAGCAGCACAACAGCATATGTAAACATAGTGCACTTTAAACAATATAATAAAAGAGAAACAAAGTTCAGTGTGTGTATATATACACATACCCACCCATAAACACACATCTATATACACATATACACATGCACACACAGTAGTAAGCCCCCAAACACCAAGTATATGATAGATAGACACAAAATGCCGGAGTAACTCAGTTGGACAGTTGGCATCTGTGGAGAGAAGGATGGGTGATATTTCGGGTCGAGAAGTTTGTATATCATGTTTTTATGCTCTTAAGAACAAAGGATAACAGTAGGCGATTTAATAAAACTTAATTAACTACAATTACATTTTTACTTCAATATTTTGTGTCTGACAAGTGGTTCCATAAATTTTATAAATCCTCATAAGGCCACCCTCAGCATCCTATGTGCCAGTGAGACCAGTGATCATCCCATACACTATCTTACACACTTGGGACAATTTTACAATTCTCTATCAAAGCCAATTAACTGATAAACCAATTTAGTTGAGGTTAGAGATACAGCGGGGAAACGGGCCTTTCAGGCCACCTGGTCCATGCCAACCAACGATCCCCGCACATTAACACTATCCCACTGGGATTAGTGGATGTAAATTATGTAAAATGTAAATTATTTTTTACATTTACTAAGCCAATTGACCTACAAACCTGTACGTCTTTGGAGTGTGGGAGGAAACCGAAGATCTTGGAGAAAACCCACGCAGGTCACGGGGAGAACGTACAGACTCCGTACAGACAGCACCCGTAGTCGGGGTCGAACCTGGGTCTCCGGCGCAGCATTCGCTGTAAGGCAGCAATTCTACCGCTGCGCCACCCTGCCAAATTCTATCAAAGCCAATTTACGTACAAAAGTCTTGGAATGTGGGAGGAAACCAGAGCTCCCGGAGAAAGTCCATGTGGTCACAGGGAGAATGTACAAACACTGTACAGACAGCACCCGTAGTCAGGATCGAATTTGAGTCTCTGGCGCTGTAAGAATTTAGGAGATTGAGGGGGGATCTTATAGAAACTTACAAAATTCTTAAGGGGTTGGACAGGCTAGATGCAGGAAGATTGTTCCCGATGTTGGGGAGGTCCAGGACAAGAGGTCACAGCTTAAGGATAAGGGGGAAATCCTTTAGGACCGAGATGCGAAGGACTTTTTTCACACAGAGAGTGGTGGGTCTCTGGAACTCTCTGCCACAGAGAGTAGTTGAGGCCAGTTCATTGGCTATATTTAAGAGGGAGTTAGATGTGGCCCTTGTGGCTAAGGGGATCAGAGGGTATTGGAGAGAAGGCAGGTACGGGATACTGAGTTGGATGATCAGCCATGATCATATTGAATGGCGGTGCAGGCTCGAAGGGCCGATTGGCCTACTCCTGCACCTAATTTTTATGTTTCTATGTAAGGCAGCAACTTGACGGCTGCGCCACTGTGCCATCCTGAATACTCCACTAGTTTGCACACTCCACCCATGGTTGGCATTGAATCATGTGAGCTGCGACGTACAGGCCTGCTGTTGATGGGGGATGGGGTGAGTGAAAGGATAAACTCAAGTCAACATCGCACATCTGCAGAGCTGAGGTGTAATGGGCAGGTTTGCTGAACTGGGTGGGAAGGTCATGGAGAATTCAGGATGTGGACATATTCTCCAGTGATACACTGCTCAGACCTTGAGAAACAAGCGTGAGACTTCAACACGAGGTCCCAGGCGCAGTGGTTTTGACAAACCATCCAAATCACACTCAATATCAGACAGAGAGCACGTACGCATGTACATGTATCACACAGGAAAACCACATACATGGAAATATACTTCTAGTTTCATTTCATGAATATTTTTATCTTAGCTGTGGGTCTCTTAATGTGACAACTCGTAACTTGATAATTCCTACGATCCAGCATGCTCGAGACAACGGTGGTGTCAGATTAGCCGATTTTCAAGATTATTGGATGTTGGTAATACACCCGCTGCACATTTTCTACACATTTTTAATCGCCTCTCTTTTTTTACACAATATAAAAATCATTATCTGGGTGAAGAAGGTAAATTTCAAATCGCTGGGAATGTGACCATGGTGGGGTAAGTGGAAGTGTGGCATCCAGGGTTCAGCGAGTCGAAAGAGATTGTGGAACGGGGGCCCAGTGCGTGAGGCAGCCTGATGTTTGTGTCGGAAGGAACCAAAACCAAACCATTTTTAAACCAAAAATGGACACAAAAAGCTGGAGCAACTCAGTGGGACGGGCAACATCTCTGGAGAGAAGGAATGGGTGGTGAAGGGTCTCGACCCAAAACGTCACCCATTGCTCATCTCCAGAGATGCTGCCTGCCCCGCCGAGTTACTCCAGTTTTTTGTATCTGACCTCGGCCTGATGTATGTGATGGAGCACGGGATCCAGGGCCTGGTACGTGTGAGAGAGCACAGAAACCGGGGCCTGATGCGTGTATTGGAACATGGGATCCAGGGCCTGATGCGTGTGAGGGGGCACAGAAACCGGGGCCTGATGCGTGTGAGAGGGCACAGATACCGGGGCCTGGTACATGTGAGGAAGCACCGGAACCAGGGTGTGAGTGTGACGGAACATGCAAACCAGGGGCAGATGTGTGAGGATGCAGGGATGTTGGGGCCTGGTTCATGTGAGAGAGCACGGCCTACAAAGCCTTGTGTGTGTGTGTGTGTGTGTGTGTGTGTGTGAGGAAATACGGAACCCGGGACCAGGTGAGTGTGAGGGAACACGGGAATTGGGTCCTGGTTCATGTGAAGGAACATGGCGACGGCTCAGTGGCTCAGAGTGTGTGTGGAAGCACGGACACTGCGGTCCTGTGCATGTTAGGGTACTGGGCTCGATGCATGTGAGGGACCATGGGAACATGAGGGCTCAGCAGGTCTACAGAGACAGTGGAAACCAGGACTCAGTGAATTGAAAAACAGAACACGAATAGAGACCCAGTGAATGGAACATGTCCCACCATCGTGGTCTTAACTTGCTGGGGAGCAGATTATCAGAGCTTCATTGTATCAGACAAAAAATAGGCCGTTATAAAGTACAAGGCACAATGATCAACAGCTTGATCAATTAATTTTAAGCATCTCTTCAGAGCAAACTATTGTACATATTATGCTTTGGTTTAGAGGAGGACTGGCAGTCTTTTAGTAGGCATCTTCAAAGTTATGAAGTATTTTCGTAGACGTTTACTCATGGGAGCTCACAAATGTTGCTACAAACTGAATGTCTATAAGATTATTATAGACAAAGCAGGGACACCATGCAAGTCTCGAGATCAATTGGATAACAATATGAACTATGTGTAAGAAATACCGGCAGATGTTGGTTTAAATCGAAGGAAGACACAAAATGCTGGAGTAACTCAGCGGGTGAGGCAGCATCTCTGGAGAGAAGTAATCGGTGAAGTTTCAGATCGAGAACCTTCTTCAGACAGTCTTCAGTGGAGTTCTTTCCACCTAAGCAAACCCCTCAAGAGCCAGAATCTCTGGAGAGAAGGAATGGGCGAGGTCTCGGGTCAATATGAACTACATGGGCAAGGTGAGACTGCACATTCCATTCTTAAAGACGTTAAACTCTGCTCCTGCCTTTCAAAAAAATACAAAAGTTATAAATTTAGCATTGTGCGCTTTTAATAACAACTACAAATCCAACTTTAACCTGTCTACTTCTTCTTCTTGCGTATGGCGTGCACAGCCTAAAGTTGTCGGACAACTTGTGCTATTTGATCTTATTTGATTGCGCATGTTGGGTTGATTACATTAGTCGAAATGGGGCGGACCACGTGAAGGTTGCAATCTCCCACCCCAACCTTAACCTGTGAGAAAATCAGAAAGAAAAAATACTGCTTTGGCGTTGAATCGACAGTCTCGGGTTTGAACTCAAAAGTCTGTTTTTCTGTCCATCTCGCTTGGATTTGGGTTTCTGAAACCTTAACTGGATCCAAGATAGGGTAACTTCATTCACCAGTCAGACTTGTAGACAGTCTTCAGTGGAAGATAGACACAGAATGCTGGAGTAACTCAGCAGGACAGGCAGCATCTCTGGAGAGAAGTAATCGGTGAAGTTTCAGATCGAGAACCTTCTTCAGACAGTCTTCAGTGGAGTTCATTCCGCCTAAGCAAACCCCTGAATTTGTCACCAATTTCAACCAAACCTCAGTCTCACGAGATTCCACTGTAGTTCCTGTCTCCCACTTGTGTAAGCACCACTGACTAGTTGGATTAAAAATATTAAAAACTTTAGTTTTGTTTGAAGCTGCTTGTTAGTATCATATTATGTAAGAAAGTTAAAAAGTTAAAAGTCAAAGCAGGACTAGACCGTACGGTCTCTCGTGCACGTTCTACCATTGAAAATCTTGGCTGATCTTTTATCTCCTCACCACTTCCTGTACTAACCTTAACCTCAATATCTCAAAACCTATCGATCTCTTCCCTGAATATAAGCAGTGACTGTGCTTTCATAATTCACTTGAACAAAGAATTCCTCTCATCTTATTGCCCAAATAGCTGAAGTATTTTGAGAGTTACCATTGATTCCAGACATCACAACCAATGGAAACATCATTCCCATCAAACTATGTCAGGCCCTGTAAGCATTTTGTACATTTCAATGAAATTCCACTTAAAACCTCTTACATGAGGAGAATACAGGCCCAATCTGCTAACTATTCCACTTGCAATAAACCCACCATTCTTTGAAAAAATAGGTAGAACCATCTCTACACTCCCTTTCTTGCAGGCATACACTTCCGTAAGCAGGGGACCAGATCTGTACATAATGGACACTGCAGGAGTAGGTCATTCGGCCCTTCGAGCCAGCACCGCCATTTAATTCCACCGGGTGGTGCCGTTAGCAATAGCAGCTCATCAACAGTCTGTCTGATTTTTTTGTCTTTTTTGTTATTTTTAGTGCGTTTTAAAAAGTTTGTGAATGTTCTCTGGTTTGTTTTATGTGCGGGGTGGGGGAAACTTTTTTCAATCTCTTACCTAGCCGGAGATGCGATTGGTTTACGCATCGTATCTCCGGTGGCTTTGCGGCCTAACGTCTTGGAGCTGGAGGCCTTGCTCGAGACTGACTTTGAGCCCCACCGTGGGTCCGTGGACTTACCATCAGAGACTGTGATCCCTTGCCTGGGAACGACACTCCAACTGTGGCCTGCGGATTTCAACATCGAGGAGCTCACAGTCTCAGGTAGAGACTGATGTCGGGAAGCTCCAAAGTCGACCAGCCCTGACCCGGCGTCCGATCGCCCGCGCGAGGGAGCTGAGATCCCCCCCAATGTGGGAGCTTGATCGCCCCGACACAGAGGGCCCGACCACCGTCTACGGGAGCCAAGATTGTCCCGTCAATGGAAGGCTCGAGGCCCCCCGACCGCTTATGTTAATGTTTATGTTAAAATGTATTTTGTTGCTTTTTATGGCAAATCTAATTTCTCGTATATGTTGCAAATCATACTTGGCTAATAAAGTATGATTATGTTTATGATGATTACGAATATGATCATGGCTGATGATCCAAAATCAGTACCCCGTTCCGGCTTTTTCCCCATATCTATGGATTCCCTTAGCTCTAAGATCTAAATCGAACTCTCTCTTGAAAACATCCAGTGAATTGGCCTCCACTGCATTCTGTCGCAGAGAATTCCACAGGTTCACAACTCTCTGGGTGAAAAGGTTTTTTCTCATCTCAGCCCTAAATGGCCTACCCCTTATTCTTAAACTGTGACCCCTGGTTCTGGACTCCTCCAACATCGGGAACATTTTTCCTGCATCTAGCGTATCCAATCCTCGAACAATTTTATATGTTTCTATAAGATCTCCTCTCATCCTTCTAAATTCCAGCCAACACAAGCCCAGTCGACCCATTCTTTCATCATATGTTAGTCCCACCATCCAGGGAATTAACCTGGTGAACCTGCGCTGCACTCTCTCAATAGCAATAATGTCCTTCCTCAAATTAGGAGACCACAATTGCACACAGTACTCCAGGTGCAGTCTTCTGTACAACTGCAGTAGGACCTCCTTGCTCCTAAACTCAATTCCTCTCACAATGAAGGCCAACATGCCATTAGCTTTCTTCACTGCCTGCATGCTTACTTTCAGTGACTAATGAACAAGCAGACCCAGGTCTCGTTGCACCTCCCCCTATTATAATCTGTCACAATTCAGATAATAATCTGCCTTACTGTTCTTGCCACCAGAGTGGATAACCTCACATTTATCCACATTATACTGCACCTGCCATGTATCTGTCCATTCACCCAACCTATCCAAGTCACCCACTGCCACCCAGCTTTGTGTCATCTGCAAATTTAGAGATGTTACATTTAATTCCCTCATCTAAATCCTCACACACTGGCTGTCACGGTCCCAAATGATTTGTGAGTATTTCCTACATATTGGAAGGTATCAAATGTAGCACCACGGGAGAAAGAGAGAAGGAAGGAAAGAAAGATGCAGTGAAGGAAAGAAAGAAGAAAGGAAAGAAATAAAATAAATGATTCCAGCATTTGTCTTATCATGAGGTTAATCCATCTTTGAAACAGAAGCGAGACACAAAATGCAGGAGAAACTCAGCAGGACAGGCAGCATCCCCAGATAGAAGGAATGGGTGACATTTCGGGTCGAGACTCTTCTTCAGACCCAGTTGGTTAAGACCTAATTATAAGCAGTGTAATGTTGCAATAATAATTCCTGAACAACAGACAGCATTATATCCATCGTCAAGTCTTTCTGATATCGGGCTCCCATTGGCCATCTTCCTTCATCACCTCCTCTCATTTGCCGAGAATGTTATTGAGTTAGCTCCAATGGCGTCACATCCCGTCAGTATCTCATATGAATGGTCATTGATATCGTGGATAGCTGTATGAATAGATTATCCCACAGGTCATTGAGACCAAGGCAAAACGTCAGCACATATTTTCCCTCCAACACCACTGGACAATGATCAGAATGGAAAGGAACTCTAGGTATTAAACACCCCGTTGGCTTAAATGGCCTTAACGGGCTTGCTATGAAAGTTCCACAAGCCACTGATAGGAACAGATCTGGGGCATAGTATTCCGTATTGGTCTAATTTAGGGAAGGACATAAATGCTTTGGAAGCTGTTCAAAGATTTATTAGACTGATAGCCAAAACAGGTGGATTGGCTTTGAGAGAAGGTTGTATCGGACAGTATATATGGGGGTCATCATTTAAATCTAATGCCCAGAGTGGTTGTAAAGGAGTTGCAGGAGTAGATATTATCCACTGCAAGGAGTTCGGTATCTAAACTTGGTGGTTCACTTTAAAAAATAAATTAAGGTGTTACTCATTTAAGAGATGAGGTAATTTTATTTCCACTCACGTTGAGTGTCTTTGGGACTCTCGTCCTCCAACAGCAGTGGAGGTGGAAGCAGAGTACAGCTACTCGGATACTAGAGAAAGGGTAAACCCCTATTGTGGGTGGACAGGTTGTGGACAGACATTGGTTGTATACAGAGCAGCCAGGTTTCTGCTGAATCCAACAGCAACTTGCTTCAATTTACATGCTTGTATCTAAGCTAATCAAACCCGGTGAAAGTATCACAACCTCCAATACATTTACTCACCAAACAATGCAGTGGGTGCTGAAGCTTCACAGCTCCAGCGAGCAGAGTTTAAATCCTAGGTAGACAAAATTGCTGGAGAAACTCAGCGGGTGAGGCAGCATCTATCTTCCGATGACTATGTGGGGTTTACCCAGGTGCTTCGGTATACCCTCGCATTCTCAAAATACGTGCATTGGTACATGAATTGGTTCTTGTAAATTGCCCCGAGTGTAAGTGAGTGATAGGGTTATTGAGGAAAGTTGATAGGCAGAAATAAGTGAAAGAATGGGACAGATAAGATTATTAATAGAGCTATACAGAACGGAAACAGTTCTTCCATCCAACTTGTCCATGCCAACCAATTTGGCATTGTGGATGAGTCCCATATGCCTTTTGAAAGACAGACTTATATCTGGTTCTATAACTTTCCTTGGCATCTTGTTCAGATATGGATTACTCTACAAATGAAAAAGTATGCCCAAGGTCTCTCTTAAATCTCTCCCCTTTCACCTAGATGCCCTTTAGTTTTAAAATCCTCTATCAATTCATGATAACATGAGCATTCCTGTTATCCATGCCCCTCATGATTTTGTACAACTCAATGTCATTCTTCAACCTCCTGCACGCCAAAGAAGAGAGTCCCAGCCTCTCCCCGCAACTCAATTTGTGCAAGTTCTGGTAACATCCTCGTGAATTACTCCTGCACCCTTTAAAACGTAATGATATCCTTCCCACAGCTGGGTGACCAGAACTTCACATGGTACTCCAGGCATGGCTTCACCAGCTATATCACGATGTCTCAATGTTTATACTCAGCACTGGTCCCAATGAAGGCAAATGCGTCAATGCTTTCTTTGCCGTCCTGTCCACCCAATTCACCAATTTCAGGAAATCATGCACCTGTACTAGCAGATCTCTCTGTCCCACAACATTCTCCAGGGCTCTAACATTTGCTGTGCAGGTCTTGCTCTGGTTTGACATACCAAAGTCCAGTCCCTCACACTTTTCAGTGTTAAAGTCCAGTTGCCATCCCTTAACCCATCTTCCCAATTGGTCAAGATCCTATTGTAAACTTGGATATTCCCTTCCTCACTGTCCACTTTAGTACCAAATTTGGTGTCATCTGCAAATTCACTAACGATATTAACTACATTGGAATCTACATTAACAACATAGATGACAAACAAAAGTGAACCCAGCACGGTTCTGTGGTCACAGACATCTAATCAGGAAAACCGCTACAACTAGCCTTTGATTCCTTCCCCCAAGCCTTTGAGAGTTGGCACTCAATAGGCTGAAAATTATGAGAAAATATGGAAATCCGTAGTTCAGCATGGTCAGGGCAAAGTGTCACAAATACATAAAGTGGTGAAATAACTTTTGTAGATCCTGTTTCCAATCTTAGCTCCATCTAGATGCAAAATTGCTGCAAAAACCACCTGATGTTGGCGTTTAGTCCCTGATCTCTTGTAGCAGACACAAAGCTTGAGATGTGCAGCCTCCCTGCTCAACATATTTCAAAATGCATTGTCAGTGCTCTAAAGGTTGAATGTGGTGATATGGAGAGCTTTTGACCTTTCTTTATCATCACAGCCAATCCATCTCTGCTGTCAATTACAAAATAAGGTTTGAGACTGGTCTGATTACCCATTCAGCTTTGCTTTGCTATTATCATAATGGGTTTTTGTTTTTTTATAAAATAGCAGGCAAACTGGACACTTGGGGAATTCTGGAGACACAAGAAACTACAGATGCTGGAATCTTGAGCAAAAAACAAAATGCTAGAAGAGCTCGGCAGGTCGGTCTGCATCTCTGGAGAGCATGCATTGGTGACCTTTCAGGTCGAGTGCCTTCTTCAGACTCAGGCAATTACGGAATTCTATACTGTATACTATTGTTCTATTCTGATCAAAATACAGCACATGATCCCTGATCACCAGAGGCTTGGATTCCAACCCTTCTCTGCAGCTCAGCAGTGGATTTCAATAAAGTCACAAACACAAAAACCATTGATATTGATTTTAATTTCACTTTTGGGGGGGGGATTTACTCATATCAACAAAATTACAGCAAAATAGCGGGTTTTTCCAAATCAGAACTGGAGCATTTTATACAAGGATTTAATTTAAACATATATACATGTATCCAGAGACCAATTATAATTTCTAGGGCTATAAAATGGATGTAAAATGGAAATAACAAATCTGTTTTAAAAAAAATCAATAACAGTCATTTAAATCGGTGTTACGGAACAGAGTCAATCTTTAATGCCAAAACATACCAGTGCACATGCATCCAACAATTTCCATGGAGGATGCTTCAAAAGTTCCAGAGAAAAGCAGTAATGAGTAAGGTGTATACTTTGACTTTGTCGTTGTATTCTAATTCAGAAATCTAATGCTATTCTTTCCATAATCAAAGCTAAAGTTGCATGGGAAGCAACTCCAAACACGGGATGGTGAATTCCTGTGAGAATGGTGGGTGTGTGAAACAGTGAGGGATGCAAGGGTTTCTGAATCTTCCTGTCAAGAGAGAAGCAAAGGGAGTTTCCTCACATATTTTAATGATTGATATCAGAAAGTATTTGAGGTTAGAGGCAATCTTACAAGCAATCACACTTCAGAGAATAATCTGTTTCTTGTAAACACTCCTTCTGTGTTCTTACTTTGACACCAAATCCAAAGGCTATATTGTTAAAATAATTGTTCACAACGTCGAACCATGACATTACATTTGGAAAACATCAAGGTCAAACTCCAGAAGCTCCTCATCCATCACTAGTGGAGTTAAATAACAGTAAAATCATCAGCCATGCATGAAACTGGGGACCGTCTAATACCACGCATTCTTAGAAAATGTCCCTTTAAAAAAGTGCACTCTTCACAACCATCAAGATTATTGTGCAAGACTGGTTGTGAACTCTTCTCGCACATTTTCGTGACTGATGGTGTTCTTCCCTTTCTCAAGGCAGCACCATTATCACTGGGCACCAACATCAACTGGGCATCATAAGCATGTGATGAGATAAAAGGGAAAGTTTCAATGTGCCTCATTTGTGAGTCAGACAAGTGTTTGGGATTATTATATTACAGGGGGGGGGCGGGGGGTCTTTAATTTCATTCTTTGAAAGGAAATCAATTAATTGTCAGAAATATTCAGTCAACAGAATAACATTATTAGAAGCTTTAGTCAGGTCAGTTTTTGGCAAGAAACCTGCCATGGAAACCTATGACAAACGGCAATGAACAGCAATATTATATTTGGTTTCCAAAGTTTAGTTTGGATAGCCTCATTGGGACCCAATATTAGAAGCAGACTTCAACAATCAGCTGGAGATATAGACACAAAAAGCTGGAGTAACTCAGTGGGACAGGCAGCATAACTGGAGAGAAGGAATGGGTGACGTTTGAGGTCTAGATCCTTCTTCAGACCAACAATCAGCTGCTATTAATACTATTGGAGAAGGCAATTGAGTGCTAATTCCTAACCCCATCCTTCTGCTCATTGTCAGTAAGCACAAGGGTCTAGAGGGAACTATGCATTACTCCTAAATCATTATTAGCTTACCTTCTAGTTATGAATCATCATTTCCAAATCCCCCCCCCCCAAGTACAGAAACACCATTGTGTTTCCCACCTTAAACCGTGTTTGTCATTTATAGAGCTCGGCAAGATCACACTTGGTTCCTCAAAAGGACACCCAGCATGGCATTATTCTTGTGGCTCAAATACTGGAGGGGACCTCTCGGAATAATCAGCCAACTCCATTACATTACACTCAGCAATGGCAAGGTTTGTTTAGCATCGGGCTGCAGTGAATGACACTGAGTAGGCCACCAAACCTTTAACAAAATCATAGAATCAATAGCCCCAGTCTGTCAGCCAGTGATTAATTTTTTTTTTAAATTGCAGAAATTTAGAATAGCCACACAAACTGTACAAAGGTCCTCATTTAGTTTCAGATTGATTAGGTAATGTGCAACGGCAAGTGACTGATTCTCTGAATCCAGCACGTAGGAGGAAGTAGTGGCATTGTGACGGTTTTGGTTAACTAGGTGACTACACTCCAAGGGAGCATCTAGCTTTCCAAGGAATTTGACAACAGTGTTGAAATATATGGGCAGGTTTGAAGCTGAGTAACAAAGACCCTGACAGCCATGGGCCAGTCACAGTCTCCATTCCCTCTTGGTAGGAAACTGGGGACGTGTCTGCCAAATCACAGATCTTGTTATGTCCCAAGACCAGAGAAAATAAAAATTCAAAGGTAAACAACATGCTATTAATCTTCCCCATAAAAGCAGAATCAATGAATCACCACAATGAGTAGACAGGTTAGCAATGTGCTGCCAAATAAATTATTTTAAGCAGCATATATTTTGTTGCTCCTTTTTATATCTTCAAAGGATCAATTTGAATTACAGCACAAACTGCCCACTCGTTCCATAAAGTGGTGATTTCCCTTACTGAAGTCCCACGATATGTCTTCACAGAAATCGTTAATCAAAGGGCCAGGATTCTCAGTCTGGATTATCCAGGAACTGTACTAACCTACCCAGCCAATGCTTTTTCTTTGTACTTCCAACTGTTATCTCATTGTAATATTGGTAATAATCAGTTCTGTCAAAGATGTGGGGTGAAAAGAGCAGAGTGTAAATATGATTAGCTGTCGTGCAATTCACTGTTCTTCCTCACAAACAGCAAGGGATATGAAGGCTTCAGAAAAAAATCATTGTGAACCGTGAAGATTTTCTCCAACAGACTGGATAATTTCTCAGGATAGAAGGAACAGGCAGTGAGGCAAAATCCCCTCTTGAAGGGTTTAGATATAAAGCGAGGTGGATAACCTTAAGTGATGAGGTGGAATGGTAATTCTGGACAGGGAGTGAAGTGAGTTACATCAAAAAAAAAAATTCCGGGGTGTGTGAAAGGCCTGGTCAATCGCTCTTCATTTGCTCACTGACCATTTTTTCCCCCGTTTTCGATTCAAATTCACAGCACTTATGGAATTTTCCTTTCAGTTCAGCACATGAGCTCAGATGGAAAGTAAAACAGAATAAGGTTTTAATCAGTTTACACTCGGATCGCTTCTCAATTTGAACCCGGCATAATAGTGTAAAATGAAAGTGAAGGCAGGAATTTGTATTTCAGGCTGCTAATTTTTCCATCAGAAGAGGAAAAAGATTACAATGATATATTTCAAGCAGACACTGAGGCATGGGAAGTGTGAAAAGGAAAGAGTGCAAAGTCTTTTGATAATGCTCAAAGCAAGCGAGGTTCAACCGTAGAGATATTAAAACTATAGGAGTTACCCCAAAGGCGTTGTATGATTTTGATTATTATTGGTTTAATAAGTTGTAGAATGTCGATGTTTGAAATGGAAGACATTTTGTACAAGCTACATCTGGGGTGGAGTAGACAATGTAGAGGAGGTGGAGGAAGTGCAGGACCAAGACGGAGGAAGCACAAGAAGATACAAGAGATGGGCAGGGAGAAAGAACTATACACTAACACAGTGGCTAAGAAACAGATAGCCAGACACGCAGGCAAATAGAAAGACTGGAGTGCTCCAAAAGTTAAATTATATAAGTGCAACCAGAATTACCCTAAATGATCTCATCCACGGTACGCTCTCTCAAACTAATAGCAATTGGGCTTGAAAGACACAACGGATAATATTCCAGATTGTGACATTAATTCACCATTAGCTTGGTCTGATGCTCTGCCCTACTTTAGCACTTTTTAGGGGATGCAGTGCCATACATAAACTGTTTGACCTTGTCCCATGATAAAAGTTAAAAGCATTTCTTGTTGTTTCCCCGAGTGACAACAATATTTCATTTGATGTTATGCTTACTGTCGTCACTTTGTTATTATTTGAAACCAAGCATTTTCAGGCCTGACCATGTCACTGAATTCTTCACAAATCACAGGCTTTCACAATCCCAGGCCAGCCTTTTCAAAATCCAAATATAGAGGGTCAAAGTGATAAACCCCCATATTGCAAGTCCTGTGCATGGAAACCTTTAGCACTCAGTCCAATGTTACCACTCCAACGGCAAGAGCACAAAGACCTTCATTGTTTAAAAAAAATAAACACAAATCCTTTTTAAATGGGTTGAAAGTGGTCTACGCACACATTCAGTGTTAAACATTTCTGCGGAGATGTGCCAATTAACTGATAACAGACTTCCATTTTCAGAACCTTCTGTCCAACAGGCACATGGATGGTGGATTCAAAAATTCACCTCAATGATCGATGGCAGCCGATTTTGAATAAGAAAAGTTCCTGTGTTTCTTTAAGTGCAGGCACGCAATGTTCATGGTACTGGATGCTCAGTCTCTCTCTGGCGCCATTTACTTTAGGAAAACATCGGTGAACAGTCCGCAGAAAGACCATTAACTGTACGGTTGATCATATCGGCCTTTAATCATCATTCTTAATAATGGCCCGACCTAGTCAGGAAGGAAATAAATAATGAGCCTCATCATATTGCCCAGGCAATTAGGAACCGATGGATTATCCAAAACTGATAATGCAACATGAAAGGGCAAGCACACCCATGCAATCTCTGGGTAATTTCTGCATTCCATGTTGATTGCCCATCTGTTTTCCAATCTTATTGCAGGTCACTGCTGGGAAGGAATTGCTTTGCTCGGCATTTTATTTCTCTGCCCCTGCTTGTATCACTTTGACTCACTTTCACCAGAGCTATGAGATTCGGGGTTCAAGCCCCACTTCAGGTCCCAACAACATAAAATAAGTCTAGCCTTTTCGTAGACTACTAAAGGAGTGTTACACTGTCACAGCTGGTATCGTTTGACTAAGATATGAAACCAAGCCACAGTTTATCTGTTCATATGAATGTTAGTAATATTCTCCAGAGACTGTCACTCCATGCATTTATTTCAGGTAAACACAAGGAGTTATTTTGTTGGTCTAATGAGAGGTATAGTTACTGCAGCTGTTTCTATGCTGAGAAACCTCAGTCAATGGTGCATGATGTGACAAGTTGAAAGTCAAGGACATAAGCGGGCAAACTAGAAAGGAGCAATTAGGTAGAATGAAGGCAGTAATTTGAAAACCCATTACAAAAGGAAGAAAATAAAAGACAGTGTATCAAGTTAAAAAAAAGAAGTTTGAGCCAGTCATGGGTTCAAATCCTGTTCCAAGATTTGAGGTGGCTGTTGCTAACATGTAATTATACAATTTGGAGAGAGTTGGCACAGTTTGACGAGATGTCAAGCTGGAATGCATGAATGTATGTCTGACTCTTCAAGTGGATGTGAAGGAAGGCAAGACTCAACAAGCTCTTCTGTGTCAACACCAGCATTCATCCTTTGAAGATCACTGGCAATTATCTCTTCAGCAGCTTGTGAGATCTAGTGGTCAAACTGACATCAAACTACTGCATGAGATTATTAGTCAGTGTATCTTGGACACATGAACACTTGAGGATGTGAACAATATCACATAAAAGCAAAATCTCTTTAGGTTAAATTAAACAACCAGGAATGCGTTTACATGCAGTGGTTCTCAACCCACAGGCTACATGCAGTTATGTTTAATTTAAAAGTTGGTACATTTTTACTTCATTTGTTTAACTAGAACATGCATGTTAGATTTCTAAACGTAGAAGTAAACTGTAGAACAGATTGTTTTGCATTAGTCAGATAACAAATATGTAGCATTTTATAAATCAGAGCATTTTATAAATGAATAAACTGTGTAACTGTGGCCCACTTTACATGGTGAAAGCTGCAAGGATGACCCATTGTGGCAAATAGGCTGGGAATAGATTCATTCACCAGTGAAAGAAAACATGAATTAGGGGGGCTGATGTGACTGACTCCTGTTAAATCAAAAAACAAAGTGTTAAAAATCAAATTAAGATTTGTCAGTGCTGTTGAAAATGGCTTTAAGTAATTGGGAAGGAAAATGGGGGCACAGAGTTGATGCTTATTTGGAGTGGAAGTGTGATCAAATATAGATGGAAAATAAAGTCAGTCTAGCTGCAGATCACATGCAATACACATGAAAAATGCAAAGCCAATCCATTTTCACACAGGAAGTCTGTGGTAAGACAGATTAACTTAAGAACACGGATCAGCACCTGGAAATCTAATACTGTTGCTAACACTGAAACATGGCTGAAAAAAGGATTGGCATCTCAGCATTCTAGAATATATCATCTTCATATTTGACTGGTTTGGGGAAGGGGGAAAAAGGGGATGATGGCATTGTAATATCAATTAAGGAATCCGTTACTTAGGGCGGTAGAGCTGCTGCCCCACAGCACCAGAGAACCTGGTTCGACCCCGACTACGGGTGCTGTCTGTGTGGAGTTTGTACGCGTTCCCTGTAATCACGAGGGTTTTCTCTGGGCGCTCTGGTTTCCTCCCACATTCCAAAGACATGCAGGTTTGTAGGTTCATTGGCTTCTGTAAATTGCCCCGAGTGTGTCGAATGTGAGAGCATAGAGCTAGTGTGTGGGTGATCAGTGGTTGGCGTGGACTTGTTGGGCTGAAGGGTCTGTGTCCACGCTGTATCTCTAAACTAAACTAAATGACCACAGTCACTAAGAAGGATATCCTAGGGGGCTCTGCATTTGTGGCTATATGGGTACAGTCCAGTAGGGCAGGACAAGTTCAACATCTTCAGGCAGGAGCTGGGAGCACATACTTGCAGGTAGGTCAATGTCAGACAAATGGGAGTCGTGCATGAGTGAAACAATCAGAGGTCAGGGCTAACGTCCTTGAAAGGTACAGACAGCAGATCCAAGGAACACAGGATGTCAAGCATGATCAAAGGTAACAAGATTAGTATTGATGGTCAATGCAAATATGGTGACAGAAGGGGCTGTTTCTGTGCAGTGTAACTCTGTGAAATGGGTTTGCCGGGTTTTGAAGTGCACTTTATATTAACTGTTTAACACGTTACAACTTGTATTGAGCTATTGAAGTTACACATACACAAATTAAAATGTGCAATGCTTTACCTCCTGTGGTTCTCCTAGAGCTTCTCCCAGCATTTTTTCTATATTTCTCATAATGGCAACCTTCTGATGGGATTTCAATGGGTATTCAATTTTCTTTGGAGTTGGTGCACCCTTAAGATAAACGGGTGCATTAAGCAACACTTTCGCGCCATGTATGTTTGAAAATCTATCCAACGTATCTGCTAAACATCTCAAGACCCTTAAAATTCAAGCATTACATATCGACAGCCCTCACATGAATACATAGGCAGAATACATTTGAAAAAATATAACACCTATCATTTCCTGTCTGAGAAAAAATATTTCTCAGTACTTTATTAAGCGGTGAATTTTTTTTTGTGCAGATATAATCTTAAAATGGATGACACCTAATTCTGAAGGTAGAGAAAAACTGGAGAAACTCAGCGGGTGAGGCAGCATCTATGGAGCGAAGGAATAGGTGACGTTTCGGGTCGAGACCCTTCTTGAGACTGATGTGGGGGTGTGGGTGTGGGAAGAAGAAAGGAAGAGGCGGAGACAGTGGGCTGTGGGAGAGCTGGGAAGGGGATGGGAAGGAGGGAGAAAGCTAGGACTACCTGAAATTGGAGAAGTCAATGTTAATACCGCTGAGGTGTAACTACCCAAGCGAAATATGAGGTGTGCTCCTCCAATTTGCGGTGGGACTCACTGTGGCCATGGAGGGGGCCCAGGACTGATAGGTCGGATACGGAATGGAGGGGGAGTTGAAGTGCTGAGCCACCGGGAGATCAGGTTCGTTAATGCGAACTGTGCGGAGGTGTTGGGCGAAACGATCGCCAAGCCTGCGCTTGGTCTCACCGATGTAGAGCAGCTGACACCTAGAGCAGCGGATGCAATAGATGCCTACTTCTGAAAATTGGTCATTTTAACTGTAGGACAAAGGAGGTTTAATTTGTAATCTTTAATCATGTACTAACTTTATAATGACAAATTGATAATGTTCCATGATATTAATTGATTAAGAGCTAAATGTAATAAAGATAGACACAAAAATACTGGAGTAACTAAGTGGGTCAGGCAGCATCTCTTGGAGAAAATGGATAGGTGGTGTTTCCGGCTTCAACGACCTGCAAAGTCGCACATCCATGTTATCCAGAGATGCTGCCTGACCCGCCGAGTTACTCCAGCATTTTGTGTCTATCCTTGGTATAAACCATAATACATCTGCAGTTCCTTTTTATTGCTAAATGTAATAACGCTGGTTGGTCTCCTGCTACCCTTACCTTGTACCAGAAGTTGACAGTAATAGTGATTCCTCCATTCAGTAATGACTCAATATGATGCCACCTGAAATTAAATTCAAATTATAACCATTGGGGACTGATGCAGTGCACACAATTAACAGCAGCAGCACGTTGGTGAAATTATACATTTATCACCATTGGCATCTACTCATCTTCATCCAGCATCACAGAAAAACAGTGGGTGTGATGGGAGAGAGACATCTTGCATTGCTTGTTCCTCTTTGCGAAACATTTCTCCACTGGACGGAGGAACAGATACTTAAATTAGAGTATACCCCTCCTCCCTCCCCCCCCCCCCCCCCCCCCCTGTACAATACAGGTTTGCTGGAGATTTAGAAGAAGGACACTACTAATAACAAGAGGAGGAATCTGGATGCAAATGCATATGATCAGCCATGATCATATTGAATGGCAGTGCAGGCTCGAAGGGCTGAATGGCCTACTCCTGCACCTATTTTTTATGTTTCTATGTTTCCTCTCACTTCCAAATATCTCCTAGTGTACAGTAAAATGATCAAAACACTTGTAGATGAGAATATTTGGGCACACATCAAGAGGCTAAAGAAATTGAAGAATTATACCAAAAGTGATACTAAACTGTGATACAGCATGGAAACAGGCCCTTCTGCCCAGCGAAAAACCATGCTCAGCATATTAAAGTAAATACCTCTAGGTTCGAATGCACAATTCATTCACAATGTATTTTGGCTCAATGATTCCAATCAGCAACAATAGCACTACTACGTTGGATTAATGCATTTTGCATTAATAATTTGATCTTAAATTGATGGATATGTAATTTCCAAAGATAAATACATAAATTTTCACATTGCATTTATTGCTGAAAATCTTGATTATAAAAAGGAACGAAAATTGGAATGCAGTTATGGGTCAAAAGTTCCTGTAATGGTTTGCAACTGATATTATTTTTGACTCATGCTTCACTTACCAGTACATGGGAATGTGCAAAACATCTCCAGGCCCAACAACTGTTTCATATCCTACTACATTCCTAAAATTAGGAAATCTTTCATAATCTGGATTTTCAAAATCCACCTGGACAAAGAAAATCATTTTAACCATCAATGTTTAAAAAATAATAATATTCACTTAAACAGCCTCTATCTATACAGATACTGGTACCTGTCATTCTGAGAGGAAAATAACATAACTGAGGTTTAATTACTTTCGATGGTCTCGTCCAAACAAAATCATTTTCTTACACATTTGTGCTGTATCTTTATTCATTTAACCCAAGAAACAACTTGACGATTGTTTTACAAAAAAACATTGCTTCAAAGACTGTTTCTGTGCACATTTTCTGTGTGTTTTTTTCCTCTTCTAATTTCTCATTCATCTATTTTGTTTATGCTTACATTTCCTCCTGGTCTCTGAGTGGAAAGTCTGTGTACATGCACACATACATGCAGGACTGATAATATTAGGAAGCAGGTAGGTAAGACAGTCCTGCCTCAAATTTGAATACCTTCTCCAATCTTAGAATTCTGATACAAGTTTGACATTGTAATAAATGTAATCTTTCATGCAGGAGATTATTTTGTGCATTTTATATTCTGCTGCTCCTGACATTCCTTAAGATGAACTCACCAATTTAGCACTGCCCCTGCTGATTAAATTTACTAATCTCTGATGTAAAGTTTAAATGCTTTAATATTTCTCTTGCCATTGCTGCTACATCTGTATCAGTCCATGAAGAAGTGTGATGGGTCCAAGCTGAGCTTTCTATTTCAATGCTGCAGCAAGCAAACAGGATGTCGGTCCAGGGGAGAGAAAAAATGTTAGATCCCCCTGGCCGTTTAGAAGCATTGATAAGCCAAACTGGAGATGATTAGTGTCGACAACCGCTTACAGGCACTTTCCTTATCAAATGCATCCAATGGGAAGCCCAGGACAACCAAAAACAACCCCCATATGAAAGTAATAGTATCAAATATTTCAGGACACCACAGGCCACTAAGGACAAAATGTTAAGATGGGTACTTTTTTCTTAACGGCATCACTTTGGAAAATTTACTACCGCCAGGTAGATAATGCAAATTTCAGTGTGATAAAAGGACTGCATACCTGGCTCTGTCTGTCACAAGGGTGATGGACTGGGTATGGATATAGGCAATCAAACTGATCAGGTGGGAAGAGAATACAACGTTTATAACCCTTAATTTGTGCAAAAAAATTCTGTTGCTCATCATAGTGTGCTGGTGTAACATTTCCTGGAACAAGAAAAGAAAAACAAGGCAATGGAACAGCAATTCAAACAAGTATCAAAAATTGCAACAGAATCAGCAGAAATATTAATGCTTATTCCAGTCAATGGCAAGTTATTTATTTTAATTGATTTCATTAACGGTTTGAATTACTGAGAGAAAACAAGTAATCACCAGATATAGCAATTCCTATCGTAATTCAAAGAACGTCTTTTGGACTATCTCAGCTTCCTCGGGTGAACGTGAATCACTAATGATTTCCCTTCCTTTTTCATAGATCGTAAGATTAAACACAAGTCCAATCTAACATTGAAGCAATTTTAAATTTCTCAATCCACACAGATGTTTCAGTCACTGTTCAAATAATCTAATCGTTCCATCAGTAACAAATTGTTGGGCCACCATTCATTCTTCCTGCGACATGATTATGAAAATATATTCACCCTGCATTCTCTTCTTCGACACAGTAGCCAGATTGATATTAAATTTACAGCATAGAAACAGACCCATGCTCCACTTTATGCTCTTTAGGAGCCCCATTTCCATGTAAATTGGGGACAACACTAGGCACTTGGTTTTGCATGTCTGCTCTGCCATTTAATAAGATCATGTAATCTCATCGGGCTACGCTCGGTAACATTTTAGCTCTTTGCTTATCAAGAATCTCTCTATCTCTCCTTAAAAATGTCCAAAGGAACAAAATTCCAATGTCTCGCTGATTTCGCCTCTGCCGTAAATAGCTAACCCCTTATTTTGTATTCAACGACCTCTAGTTCCAGGTTCCACTAAAGAGCAGATATCCTCTCCACATCCACCCTGAGATAATCCATTAAAATGTTATCTGTTGCAATTAAGTCAATTTTCATTCTGCTAAACTCCAGTGGAAACCAAGGCGAGCATATCCAACTACTTGTAAGACAAGCATTATTCTAGTAATTCTTCTCCGAGCTGATTCCAGTGCATATCCTTCCTTAAATAAAAGAGGTGGCCAATAATACCAAGCATTAAAGATGTAGTCTCACCATTGCCCCAGGCAACTGAAGAATGACCTCCCTATTTTGTATTCCTACTGAAGCAGTCTACCCTTCTTTGCTTTTCTCCACCATATATTAATTTGGCTTCTCAGAAATGCATCAACACTATTTAGAACGTTCACCTCCACGACTCTGCTTACATAAATGCATGTGAAGAATTAAACAAAAATTGGAAGGACAATAGGAAGGGCCTATTTTCCTTAATAACACGGTCAGAAACACAACAACGTAGAGTTTAAGTAATTAGTTAAAGGAGCAGAGAAGATTAGGCCGTTTTGTTACCCAGATGGTAGTAGGGTCAGTAAAAGAAGCTGCCGACAAAGCAAAAATGCTCTTTACATTTAATTGGTCCTTGCAGCCAAGATCTTGAGGATTATTGACCTCGAATTGTAAACTGGGATCAGGATGGGCAGCTCTACATCCATTGGCTGACACAATTGGACGGCTTCCTGCATTGTTGATTTTCGAGGATTCAAATTTCCTGATATCATGTGCACATTTGTGTTTTAGCCGTATGAGCTTGTGGTCTACTCATCCCAAATCTCAAGCTTCATTTGAATCCGTTTCTCTTGACTTCTTTTTCATTCCATTTATTTACATGCATGCCCAAAAGGCAAGTGCTGCAGGGCGGAAAGCCTACATTTCTCCAGTGTTTATTTGTATATTCTACTGACAAGCTAATCGGACTTCTCTGAACACTGCTTAAATGTGTCTTTGTATCTCTCTAAGTATGACAGCACAAAGGTGTGGTTGGACCAGATCAGTGGACAGGTTCCACACCAGTGTCTCTGTTTGTGGTCTACTCGCATGGCCACCACAGAGCTCACCACATTGCTGCCTATTACCCAAATAAGCTATTCATTTAAATACCTGCAGTAACTCCAACTACTTTTAATCTATTGCATCCGCTGCTCTAGATGTCAGCTGATCTACATCGGTGAGACCAAGCGTAGGCTTGGCGATTGTTTCGCAGAACACCTCCGCTTGGTCCGCATTAACCAACCTAACCTCATCTATTGCATCTGCTACTCTAGATGTCAGCTGATCTACATCGGTGAGACCAAGAGTAGGCTTGGCGATCGTTTCGCCGAACACCTCCGCTCGGTCCGCATTTCAACTCCCCCTCCCATTCCAAATCCGACCTCTCTGTCCTGGGCCTCCTCCATGGCCAGAGTGAGCACCACTGGAAATTGGAGGAGCAGCACCTCATATTCCACTTGGGCAGTCTGCACCCTAGCAGCATAAACATTGAATTCACCAATTTCCGGTAGCCCTTGCTGTCTCCTCCCCTTCTCAGCTCTCCCTCCGCCTCCTCCTCTTCCTTTCTTCTCACCCCCCCCCCCCCCCCCCCCCCCCACCACCTTAGATCAGTCTGAAGAAGGGTTTTGGCCCGAAACGTTGCCTATTTCCTTCACTCCATAGATGCTGCTGCACCCACTGAGTATCTCCAGCACTTTTGTCTACTTTTAATCATGGATTCGGTCACTTTTCAAAAAGGAGATCCCATCTTTTAACATTCCTCCACCTATTCTACCAATCTCTCCATCCATTCTTGGTTTACGATGGCTCTGAATATCGTCACTCACTCATTGAATAGATTTTCTTTAGTTACACAATCAAAACCTCTCTCAGTTTCAAACACCATACACTTTCACCAAGATTAGTAAGCTATGTTGGGAATTTCAAACAACATGATGAATTACACAAATAATGGTGGTTTGTAACTGGATGTGGTTACTTTCCAGAATTTTTCGTAGACAAATCACATGTTATTGTAGGCTTTAAGAATCTGATTTGAAAAACAGTAAGAACTCTCCCCCACCTCCGCCAACAAAAGCCCAAGTACATTTGACCTCTTACCTTCCATTCCTACAAGAAGTAAATTGGATGTGAGCTGCCCCCAGTTCCATTTTGTCTGTTGCTTGTTAGCCCAGTTCCAGTTAAAACCCAGGAAATCCAAGACAATCTTCTTCCCTACTGTGTCATTCAATGTTTGTTGTAAATAATACCTGCAAAGAAAAAAGGATGATACATTTTAAACTGGGACCTAACAGAAGTTCAAAGGAAAATAACACAAGGAGACAATTACATTAAACGGTGTATATTGGGCATGACTAATCTCTCTATCAGGAGATAGTCAGCCATCTTTTTCCCATGAAGACATTTATTCCATTAACTCTTTCTCCCCCCACAGATGCACCCTGACAAGTTAAATGTTTCTAGACTTCCAGCACCTCTCGTCTTTATGTTTATAGAGAACTTATTTTCATGTAACACTTTCAACATATTTAATTGACTCAGTGCTTTACAAGAGATTTCACAAACAAACTTAGTTCCTCCTCAATATATTTATGAAATCAATAACATACTGCATTTGTTTAAGGTCTCCAGTGGAAACATTTCTGCACCCATCTTACTTTGGTTCTTCACAAATGTAAAGATTTGGCAGTCTTAAACCTTTACCCGTTTGTACACTCATTGAAACCTACCTTTTAAAGAAACTTGGATGGGATGATATTAAACATTACTTGATTATACTCATATGAAGTGTATTGGGATTTTTACACAAGAACACCAGGTCTGTCAAGCCTGCCCTGCTATTCAATATGATGGCCAGCATTAAATACGTGCCCTCCATAATGTTTGGGACAAAGACCCATCATTTATTTATTTGCCTCTGTACGCCACAATTTGACACGTGTAATAGAAAAAAAATCATATGTGGTTAAAGTGCACATTGTCAGATTTTAATAAAGGCCATTTTTATACATTTTGGTTTCACCATGTAGAAATTACAGCAGTGTTTATACATAGCCCCCCCCCCCCCCCCAATTTCAGGGCACCATAATGTGTGGGACACATGGCTTCACAGGTGTTTGTAATTGCTCAGGTGTGTTTAAATGCCTCTTTAATGCAGGTATAGGAGAGCTCTCAGCACCTAGTCTTCCCTCCAGTCTTTCCATCACTTTCGGAAACTTTTATTGCTGTTTATCAACACGAGGCCCAAAGTTGTGCCAATGAAAGTCAAAGAAGCCATTATGAGACTGAGAAACAAGAATAAAGCTGTTAGAGACATCAGCCAAACCTTAGGCTGAACAAAATCAACTGTTTGGAACATCATTAAAAGGAAAAAGAGCACTGGTGAGCTTTCTAATCGCAAAGGGACCGGCAGGCCAAGAAAGACCTCCACAGCTGATGACAGAAGAATTATCTCTATAATAAATAAAAATCCCCAAACACCTGTCCGACAGATCAGAAACAGTCTTCAGGAGTCAGGTGTGGATTTGTCAATGGCCACTGTCCGCAGAAGACTTCATGAACAGAAATACAGAGGCTACACTGCAAGATGCAAACCACTGGTTAGCCGCAAAAATAGGATGGCCAGGTTACAGTTTGCCAAGAAGTACTTAAAAGAGCAACCACAATTTTGGAAAAAGGTCTTGTGGACAGATGAGACGAAGATTAACTTATATCAGAGTGATCACAAGAGGAAAGTATGGAGGAGAGAAGGAACTGTCCAAGATCCAAAGCATACCACCTCATCTGTGAAACAAGGTGGTGGGGGTGTTACGGCCTGGACATGTATGGCTGTTGAAGGTACTGGTTCACTTATCTTCATTGTAGATTCTGAAGTGTATATACACATCCTATCTGCTCAGGTTCAATCAAATGCCTCAACTCATTGGCCGGCGGTTCATTCTACAGCAAGACAATGATTCCAAACATACTGCTAAAGCAACAAAGGAGTTTTTCAAAGCTAAAAAATGGTAAATTCCTGAGTGGCCAAGTTAATCACCCGATCTGAACCCAATTGAGCATGTCTTTTATATGCTGAAGAGAAAACGGAAGGGTACTAGCCCCCAAAACAAGCATAAGCTAAAGATGGCTGCAATACAGGCCTGGCAGAGCATCACCAGAGAAGACACCAATCAACTGGTGATGTCCATGAATCGCAGACTTCACACAGTCATTACATGCAAAGGATATGCAACAAAATACTAAACATGACTACTTTCATTTACATGACATTGCTGTGTCCCAAACATTATGGTGCCCTGCAATGGGAGGGGAGGGGGAGACTATGTATAAACACTGCTGTAATTTTGTACATGATGAAAACAACATGTATAAAAATGGCCTTTATTAAAATCTGACAATGTGCACTTTAACCACATGTGATTTTTTTTTCTATTACAAATCTCAAATTGTGGTGCATATAGGCAAATAAATAATAGATGGGTCTTTGTGTCAAACATTATGGAGGGCACTGTACAAGCTGCAAATGTGTTATCTGATCAAGCTCTTGCAGAAGAAAAGTCATGGAATAGCAGCACTGAAAAAAATTCACCAAGAAAGAAAAAGGAAATTCAATTTTTCCCAAAGTTAATCTGGGACCGACCCTATGAAAGAAATATAAATAAGTAGAACTGTGAAGAGCTGTAAAGTTTACAGAAGGCCTGGAAAAGGCAGCCAAATTGACAGCTGTGTATGGGATAACTGTTGCATTCAATGCTGAGCACGGACGTATTACATTTCCCTGTGTTGTTATGCACAATTTACCAGGGGATAAGTTATGCAATTTAATCACCATTTAAAATATCCAAGTACTTATCCTGGGATCTTGACGTCAGAAACACCAAAGACATCCTGTTCTATTAAGTTTGCTTAATGTCTCCAATTTCTTTGACTATTTTCCCTGTCAGTATTTATGACAACTTTATTTCTGGTCATTATCTCATGGCTTCTGTGGTGCCATGCTGTGGACAGATTTACAGATATTTCCAACAGTGGTGGGTTTAAAGACCATTTTAATGGTTAAAGTTGTTGGGAAAGACTTAAGGAGGGAACGTCAGTGCTTCACCCCAGCTGCTGATGAAATATTGACATTTGGAACACCAGAACAGGATAGGAATGAGATTGACACAACATGCTGGAGTAACTCAGCGGGACAGGCAGCATCTCTGGAGACGTTTCGGGTCGAGACCCTTTTTGTGACACTTCTTTTTCTTTCGTGTGGTGTGCACAGACTAAAGTTGTTGGACAACTTGTTCTATTTCGTCTTCCGTTTGTGCACGTCGAGTTGATTGCATTAGTCGAAACAGGGAGGACCACGTGAAGGTTGCAATCATCCACCCTCTTGTGACACTCAGACGCCTCGACCCGAAACGTCACCCATTCCTCCTCTCCAGAGATGCTAAGTTACTCCAGCATTTTGTGTCTATCTTCTGTTTAAACCAGCATCGTAGTTCCTTCCTACAGGATAGAAAGGACTAGGAGAACTACCAAGGCTGTGGAATGTTTGAAAACAAAGATGAGGAATGGGAAGAGTTAATAAAGTGAGGATCAGAGCGAGACATGGATCTCATCTTCTACGGTTAGCTTGGAGAAGGCACGGGGAAGATGGGCGAGGGAAATGTGAGCTTTGAGCCAAGATTGGAGAAGCATAGAAGTTTTGTGGGCTAAGGAACGGGATGGGGAAAGATGAGCAGAAGGTAACAAAGTGACAAAGGCAGCTCAGAAGGTGGGCTCATCCTTAATGTGAAATGTATCCTTAAGCTTCTCACACGTGTGAGAGAACGGTTGTAGATTGATAATGCTGGTTATGCAGCACACAATGAAAGGGCCTGTCCCACTTTCACAACCTTTTTTACTCGTGGACATTTTTCATCATGCTAGAAAAACGCCCCGACCTACTTGATGCCACGAGTACCTACGACTAGCATCACGACCTACCTACAACCTCGTGACGACTATGCTGCGAGTATGAGTCAAGGGCAAACTCGGCAGAGGTCGTGAATTAGGTCATGAAAGTGAGACAGGCCCTTAAGTTTCTTTTTCAAAGTCCACAATCAAAATATAAACTTCATTTGATTCATTGACCTGATGCTACCTCAAAAAGATCATTGTTAGTTTAACAATTTGCTTTCATCTATTTACTTTCCATGCGGACTTCTTCCAAACCAATCCATATCTGTCTAAGTAATTGCAAATTCCATGATCAGTGGTTCTAAACGTTGACCCACTGAGACTAAACTGACTGGTTTACACTAATCGTGTGGGAAGGAACTGCAGGCGCTGGTTTACACAGTAGACCAAAATTGCTGGAGTAACTCAGCAGGTCAGGCAGCATTTCTTTTGAATCTTCCTTTTGGTCTCTAAACAGTCCTATCTTCTGTACTATTTATTTTCTATAAATAATAATAATAATAATAATATATTTTCTCACTCTCTCTGAGCATCCTTTCCTCTTAAATGCTTTTAATAATCAGCTTAATTCCTTCCCATTATCAGACTGTCATTCACCTATTTCTCATTTTTATTTAACTCTTTGTTAGGATATTAATTGCCCTACTTTGCCCGTCTTCATTTGCCCGTCTTTGCCCTACTTTCACCCAATCTTCCAATTATAGATTTTGATCAACCTTTACATCAATTTACAGGAAAATGAAAGATGATCACTTTGAATGATTAACTCTCTTTCCCTGTCCACAGGTGCTGCTTGACCAGCTGAGTATTTTCAGCGTTAAAGAAGGAACTGCAGATGCTGGAGAACCGAGGGTACACAAAAGGCTGGAGAAACTCAGCGGGTGCAGCAGCATCTAAGGAGCGAAGGAGATAGGTGACGTTTCAGGTCGAGACCCTTCTTCAGACCCTTCTTGAGTATTTTCAGTATTGTCTATTTTTATCAGCTGGACCAGATCTAATTTCACTGAAAAAGGCTCTGCTCCTGTTGACTATTTTATCTTAGAACTGCCTATGTCCTTTCTGATCACTGTTGTTCTATAAACAGCTACCATCACAGTGGCGAATGTGGGGAGTGTTTATTGGAATTACTGTAGGGCAAATCAAATTCCTTGTATGTTGCAAAACATACTTGGCCAATAAAGTACTATTATGATAATGATGATTATAAATGTTCGCCCATTGATGATTGTGCTGCCTGACTCAATCTTTCCTAGAATCAGACCCAGCAACAGTTTGTTTAGGAAAGAGCTGCAGATGCTGGTTTAAATCGAAGGTAGACACAAAATGCTGGAGTAACTCAGTTGCTTGTCCTGTCGAGTTACTCCACCATTTTGTGTCAACCCAGTAACATTTTGTTCGCCTTGGGGCATGAAACGTGCTGATCCACGATGTTTACCGAGGGCATAAAATTGTCCCCTCTTTGCCCTTTATATGGTTACTACTCCAGCCTGTATTGGAAAAGCAAATCACTATAGATGACGCATATCTGAAATCAAAACAGAAACTGCAAGTAAGGCAACATCTGGGGAGAAAGGAGAACACATCAGAAATAGAAACAATTGAAGTAGTCATGTTTTAAAGTTGCAAAGAGGAGGATGAATATGGGAATATCTATGATAGGGTGGAGATCAAGAGATAATAAATAGTGCAGATTGATGTGGATGAAGAAAAGGCGAAATCAGCTTGAGAAAGGCTTAATTATAGCCCTGCCCGACAGTACGAGTTCATTCCAAGAGTTCTCCCGAGTTTGCCCTGATTCGAACTCGGAGATTTACGGTAATGGCCACTCGTCAGTACTCGGGGCTCTCGTGGACATTTTTCATCATGTTGAAAAATCTTCACGAGTCTTCCCGTGCTTACCTGCCGTTAGCGAGTCTTCCCGAGTACCTGCCGTTAGCGCTAAGAGACGTCCCGGAGCTCCAACGTACCCGCTACGTTCATTCTCCGTGCTTACCACGAGTTTGATTTTTTTAAACTCGGGAGAGCTCTTGGAATTAACTCGTACCGTGGAACAGGGGTTTTATTTGGATGTGGTATAAATTGAAAGGAGAAACAAATAAAACTGAGGACCTGAGATAAATAGAATTTAAGAGTTTCTGAAGTCTGAAATAGAGATGATCACTGGGAAGGACTTGAAGCTTGAACAGTTTTGTGTTTTTTTTTTAATATAGTTCTGTTAGTTCGGTGCCTCCACAAATTGCAGATGCCTGACTTATGTACAGCCCATTTGTAGATCAGCTGGTGGATTTGTCTGCAGCTGCGGACGGCTGGCATCTTTGGCTGTTTGTGAACTCTGTTGATGGCAATATCTGAATGCCCTTGTTTAGCTACACATTTAACTTGCCCTTGGTCGGCCTGTTACTCCAACATTATGGAGGGCACTGTAGCTGTCTGTGTAATTAACTGTAAATAGGCGCCACTAATTAACACGCAAAGTTAAGAAATGTAGGTAACAAAACTTAATTAAATTTAGAATTGAATCAACCAACCTCCTGCATTCCTTATTCATCAAACTGCTTTCTTTACAGTTGATAGAAGTTACACCGTGAGCAGTTTAGGTAGGGCTGATTGTATTTAATATGTGATTGAGCAACTCCTTGTCATTAGTGCTAAGCAGTTGTCTGTTACATACATTCATGTCTGTATGCCTTAGATTATAGGTATCAATCATCAGATTTAGGCAGTATCTCTGGAAAACATGGATATGTGATGTTTCGGGTCAGGACCCTTCTTCAGACTGAAATATCACCTATCCATGTTCACCCGAGATACTGCCTGACCCGCTGGGTTATTCCAGCATTTTGTGCTGGTTTTTGACACTTAGCTACTTATTCTTAAGTCAAAATCATTATATAAATTAGGATTCTTATTAAAAAGGCCCTGATCCTTGCAAAACACCACGTTTTCACCGTATTCCATCATAATACTACCCTTTATTACGGTCAAGGATTCTGGTACCGTCAAACCCATCTTGGGACTAGTATTCAAGAGTGAAAAGAGGCAACTGGGAGATTGCTCTAACCCTAATCAATGCATTGGGAGTCTCAATGTGGTATCATAGTCAAGACCAGTCCCATTGATACATCCAATAACTAGAAAACCACGTTAACTCTTCACCCATTAATATGTTTCTGATGTGACTGACTAAATTAAACTGTAACTGCAAGGTTATTATTTCTTTGTCAGTAAATGCATGGTTGGATTTTTTTGTAGGATTGTGGGATTTTGTTTAAAGCGATTAATTATTTCAATATGCGTCATTCTCATAAGGTCGTAAGTGATTGGAGCAGAATTAGGCCATTTGCCCCATCAAGTCCACGTTATTCAATTGTGGCTGATCTATCTCCCCCTTGTAACCCCATTTTCCTGCCTTGTCCCCATAACCCCTGACACGCGTACTAATCAAGAATCTATCTATCTCTGCCTTAAAAATATCCATTGACTTGGCCTCCACAGCCTTCTGTGGCAAAGAATTCCACAGATTCACCACCCTCTGATTAAAGAAATTCCTCCTCATCTCCTTCCTAAAGGAATGTCCTTTAATTCTGAGGCTATGGTCGGTGGGGGCGCTGCGAGCCAGCAGCCCTACAAGCAGCGTGTTATTTTTTCCTACATTTTTTGTTTTTTTAGTGTGTCTCAATGTGTGTTTTTAATGTTTCTCTGTGAGTTGTGTGGGGGGGGGGCGCGTTGTTGGGGGGGGGGGGGTTAAGGGGGAAACCGCTTTGGTCGCCTCCTCCACGGAGAGGCGACTTTTTCCATGTCGCCTGCCCGTGGCCTAACATCGAGGATCGGTGCGGCCTTTCCCGGAGATGCGTCCGGGGCTTGAGCAGCGGGCGCAGCGAGGACTTTTGTCGTTGAGTGGGCGTGCCCTTGCCGCGGATCACCGGAGGGGAGCACTCCACTCGTTGGCCCGCGGCAGCCTGAAGCCGTGGTCTGCGGAACTCCAGCTGGCGCGGCATCCGGAGCCTGGGATCCCTCGTCGGGGACCCCAGAGGAGAAGAGCTCCGACCGCCGGCCTACTTCCAACCGCGAGTGTGGCGGGGACTTACCATCCGGAGCGGGATCCCTAGCCGGGGATTCCTGGAGAGGAGCTCCGACCGCCAGCCCTGCTGCCTGCGGCATGGCGGGGACTTTAGATCTTCGACCGCCGGCCTGCGGCCTACACCATCTTGAAGCTGCGGTCTCCGGTGGGGAGGCACCGATTCAGGACTTACCTTGTCTGCACATCTGGACGCCCGCAGCGGCGGCTGCGGAGGGTGGAGGTCCCGACCACGGGGGAAAATGGAGGTGGACTGACCATATTTTGTGCCTTCCACCACAGTGATGCACGGATGTTTGTGTAACATTTTTATTGTGTACTGTGTGTTCTTTTTTTATTGTACCGCTGCTGGCAAAGTCATTTCACTGCACTTTTTGTGCATGTGGCGAATAAAACTTGACTTGATGTCCTCTAGCCCTAGACTGCCACGAGTGGAAACATCCTCTCTATATCCACTCTTTCCAAGCCTTTCACTATTTGGTACGTTTCAATTAGGTCCCCGCTCATTCTTCCAGCGAGTACAGGCCCTGTGCTGTCAAACACTCATCATATGTTAACCCACTCATTCCTGGGATCATTCTTGTAAACCTCCTCTGGTCCCTCTCCAGTCAGCCCATCCTTCATCAGATATGGTTCCCAAAATTGCTCACTATACTCCAGATGCGGCCTGACCAGCTCCTTATAAAGCCTCAGCATTACATCCCTGTTTTTGGTATTATAGCCCTCTTGAAATAAATGCTAGCTTTACGTTTGCCTTCTCTTTACTCCAGGTTAACCTTCCCAGCACCGAATATTCAGTATCAACTACATGCATCACCATTATTCCATCATACGTTTTCCACCAGGCTGGTCAGCGAGGTCACAGTGGTGTTCTTATCACAGAAATTCAATCTAAATTAAATGAAGGCAATGGGATAACAACATTCCTTTCCCTGTATTTCTTATACTGTAACGTTGATGCAAAATACTTGAGGCACATGAGGTAAAAATAATGTAATTTTAATCCAAGTTCTTTCTCTTCTATCATCTTTGTCGTTAAAGTATTCTTTGCTCTGGAGGCATTTGCATTACAGTGTGTTAACTGCAAAAAAGTTTGTGGTGTTAGATTTTACCTTTCATCATGTTGGTCGATTTTACCAAGTGTTTCCACAAACTCACTGAATTTCATTTCTTCCCGCCTTGACTTTGGTTTGAAATTCTTGAAGTTAGACATTTTCTTTTCATCATAGTACAAAAACTTGTGTGTTTTGGCAACATAAACAGAGAAGACCCCATCTCCAATATTCTCCTGCAAGTATTCCAAGTCCCATTTCAGTGCAGGGTAAACCAAATTGGTATCAGTCAGCACCACTGGCTCCTAAAATTAAATGAAAAGCAGTATTAACATAAATCTCACCAAGAAATGAATGGAATCGGGTAATATTGACCCTCTTCCAAATTCTGCAACATTACTGCTTAATCATTGCATGGCTAACTGTTCCCCGCTTTCTCTCTCCCTCATTCAAAGCTTATACTTTATACTTTTGCTTTCCAATCACCTGGACCCTTACCGCAATCCATGGAATTTTAGCCGATCATAAATCAATGCAGCCACCTCTTTGGGGATCCTCGGATGCAGTTGATCAGGATCAGAAAACTTTGTCAGTATTTAAAGCTCTTAATTCATCCAACAATACTTCACCATTGATGAAGATAGTGATCGATTTACATTCCTCCTGTTTTGGACCCTATATGTTACTGCTATCTAATGTGAAGATAGGTACAAAGCATTTATTTTAAACAGTGACAATATTAATTATTGGATTGGTGCTATAACCCAGAGATGCATGTCAAAACCCAGGCCAGCAGCTGTGGAATTTGAATTCAGTTAATAAACTGGCATTTAAAACACATCACTCAATACTGGGGACCACAAAGTTACTCGATTATTCCAAACACTCATTTCATTTGCCAATGTCCTTTGGGAGAAAATGCAATGCCCTTACCCTCTGGCCTACAAATCACTGGATCGGCAGTGCAGATAATTATTAAATATCGCTCAGAATATCCAAGCAAGCCACTCAATGGTATCAATAACAGCTCTGTCAAAACAGAAAAAGGATAAAACCAGTCAAAGTACTGGGAATGACACTAGGCACTAAATTTAGAAACAGCAACGTTTCACCAACTGGTCGGTCACCTTGCGGGAGTGCTGATTTGTGAGAATTGTTTTGCAAATCTGTACATTCATTCAATCATACGTTACCGTCGAGGTGGCAGAATTATCGGTCACAATTACTGAGGTGACTCGTCCTATCAGCAGCAAAGCCCAGCAGAGGTGGTAGTGCAGTGTTTTAATAGGCAGGGAAAAGTAAGGGAATTTCTCCAAGTTGACACCAGACCCCATTAAGCCTCATGACACCAGCTCAGATACCAATAAATCTCCTGATGGTCACTCATCACCCTGTCCTAATTGATAAGACAGCACTCCTCAGAGTTGCATATAACTTGGTAGAAGCACTGAAAATAGCTGGGACACAGAAAATCGTTGTGTTCGGGGGACTTCAATGCCCATCACCAAGTGTGCTTCTCCAGCACCACCACTAATTGAACCTGCCTAGAAGAATGTAATTGCCACGTTGGCAGGAAGTTAGCAAACCAATGCAAGCGATATATCTACCAGACCTTGTCCGATCCAACTATTGCAGATGCATCTGTGCACTACAGCATTGGGAAGAGTGACCACCATATGGTCCAGTAGATCCAGAAGTCCCATGCTCACACCATGGACGTAATTGTGTTATGTGGCACAAACATCATGCTAAATGGAATATATCTTGCAACTCAAATGAGGCACTGTGGACCATAACCAACAGCTGAAACATTTTGTAGTGGACAGCTGATCGGCTAATGGAAAGAAAGCAAGAACATCCTCATCGCTTAAATATTGAAGGCAGACCTGAAATATTTGGAACCATCTTCAATCAGAAGTGCAGAGACAATGGTCATGCAGTCTGCGACCCCATCTTCACAGAAGCTAGTCTTCAGCCAACTTGACTTACTCCAAGTAATAGTAAGGAACTCAATACAGCAAAAGTTATGACATCAGGTAACATTCCATGTTGCAATCTGGAACTAATTGTATTTTTAGCCAACATGTTTGCGTAGTTTCAAACAGGCGTCAACCAGGCAGTGTTAAAAGTTGTTTATTATTTCCCAGTAGCCAATCATTTTCTACGCTCAAAGTAATTGTAGGTATAGTTGGTAGTGCTGTCAAGCAAATTCACTGATAATCTGTGCACTGATGCTCAGTTTAGGTTTTCCCAGGTCCAAGACCTCATTCAATCTATTGCATAAGTAAGAACAAAGCACTGATTCACACAAACAGCAACAGTGGTTGTTCGAGTCCATCATCCCAGAGTAATTTTTCAGGATAGTTTCCTACACTCAAACATCTTCAGCAGCTTCATATCAGTAACCTCACAGCAAAGTGGAAATTCTTGCTGATGAAAGTTCAATTTCATTTGCAACTCATTGGAAAATGAAGCATGCAGCAAGAACCAGACTATATTTTATCATGAAAAGTGCCAGGCAATGACCATCTTCAACTTGACATTCATTGTATTTCTATTGCCATGTCTCTCACCATCTGCAGTCTGAGATTACCTTTGACATAATTGTGTCATTATTAAGGGTCTAAATCCTGGACTCCATCCCCATCAGCATCCTTGAAGTACCTTTGAAAGGACTGCCCGAATTCAAGAAGGTATCTCAGCAGGATCTTAGGGGAGCCACAGGTAACAATGAAAATCTTGCTTGCAGTTGCATCACGGGCATGTAGACAGGCAACACACAAAAAAATGTACACAAATTGCATGAATGTTCTACAAAACAGTAGAAACAGATTCTGCAAAAAAACAATTCCAAAATAAGTCATGGTAGTGCAAGAGTTCCATTGGATGAATTTGAGGAAAAGTAGCTGTTCCTGAAACTGGTAGTGATGGTGGTCTAGCTTCTGTACCTTCAGCCTGATGGTAGCAGCGAGATGAGGGCATGGTCCAGATGGTGAGAATCTTTGACGATAGATGCCGTCTTCCTAAGTCAGTGCCTCGTGTAGATACTTTCAATGGTGGGACTTCCTGTGCCCATGATGGACTAGGCTGCGTCCACCATTCTCTGCAGCCTCTTTCAGACTTGTGTGTGGTGGCATTGCCGTACCAGGCCTTGATGCAAGCAGTCAGGAAACGTTCTGCTGTGCATCTGTAGAAGTTGGTAAGAGTAGTCGCTGACATGCCAAATCTCTTTAAACTTCTAAAAAAAAAGTTGAGGCGCTGGCATACCTTCCTCATGACTGCATCTGTGTGCTGAGCCCAAAACAGGTCATCCCAGATGTTGACACCCAGAAATTTGAAGCTGCTAATCCTCTCCACCACCGAAACACACCAATGAAAATTGGCATGCTGCCTTCGGAATTCCCCTTTCCGGGAATCAGCAATTAGTTCCCTGGTCTTGTCGACTTTATAAATCTTTGGATGTTATTGCAGCACCATTCAACCATGTGTTCTTTCTCTCTCCTGTATGCTGACTCATCACCGTCCGTGGTTTGGCCAACAACAGTGTTGTCATCGGCAAATTTACAGATGGCATTAGAACTGTGCTTACCCACACAGTAATGGGCATAAGAGGAGAAGAGCAGGGGGGCTAGGCATGTTTCAGAAAGAACTGCAGATGCTCGTTTAAACCGGAGATAGACTCAAAATGCTGGAGTAACTCAGCGGGACGGGCAGCATCTCTGGAGAGAAGGAATGGGTGACGTTTGGGTCAAGGGAGTCGTACCCCTTTATATTGGGGACCTGGGGTGGAGAGTGTTGCATGGAGCGGTGGTATGTAATAAACTTTTGAGCCGGTTCACGGGCTCGTCTGCCGCATGTATTTTCTGCGGAGAGGAGGAGACTGTGTTCCATGTGTATATGGAGTGTGAGAGGTTACTGCCCCTGTACTAATATCTGAAGGGGTTGTTCCTCAAGCTTTGGCTGCATTTTAGTCCCACAGTCCTGGTGTTTGGCCACAAGGCAGGGAGTGGGGAGAGCCGAGTGTGGGGGGGGGACTTACCTGTCAGTTTGCTTCTGGGCCTGGCTAAGATGGCCATTGGCGGGTCCAGGCAGCGGGCGGTCGATGGTCAGGCTAGAGTAGGCTGCCTGCCCCTCTTTCGGGCCTACGTCCGTGCACGTGTGTCCCTGGAGAGGGAACACACGGTGTCCACGGGGACTCTGGAGGCCTTCCGTCAACGCTGGTCACCGCGTGGGGTTGAGACTATTGTAAACAATGAATGTACTGTTGTACTACAATGATTTGTTTGTTATAGTGTTATTTGTGATTATGTTTTGATGTGTTGTATTATATGATTGTGTTGAATAAAGTTTTTGGAAAAGGAAAAAAAAACGTTTGGGTGGAGACTCTTCTTCATACCTCACTAGGCGATTTTGCCTGAAAGTGCTCCTGAGTTAATAGTCAGCAAGTCCAGTACAACAATTAGGATGTCTAGCATTCTAAATTTCCCAATTAGTTTTAATTGCAATTAGCACAATTGAAACACAAAATATAAAAAATATAGTAGCAAAACGTTAATTGTACGTCAGATTTCAGACCCAAATTCATTGTGGTGCAGTGACTGTGATTATGGAATACTCATCAAACACTGCAATCGAACAAAATGCAATTGCAGCGCATTCAATTGCGTGCAGTGGCGTTAGGTTTCACTCGCGGCTGGCACCAAAGAGCGCTCACTGCTGTGTGTTCCTTGGTCAATGCAGGTTCTTCACTCTCGCCTTGACTTGGGAGCTGCGAGGGCCGCGAGGGGGCGCACGGTCTTCCCCTGTAATTGGGACCAGGCAGAGCCTACGTGACTCGGGTAGCGTACACAGGGACACGGGGGAGGAGGAAAGATGTGGCTAAAAAAACCACCCCGCGAACAGGGGGGAGGGGAGGGGAGCAGAAAGAGGCAGCCCAGTGCACCGCCGCACCTCACCCAAAACATAACCCAACAACTCATCAAAAATACCCTCGGTACAGAGATGTCCTCAATGCGGCAACATGCAGCATTGTCAATAACATAGAGATTGTGTGCACGGTACTCGCATTGCAGCGAACTGGTTTCATCTTTTGCACCAGACCATAATTATATCTGAGAGGCAACCCGAATCCAGCCCTGTGGTTGAATGAAACTCACCGCAAATTTTATTTCAATTTGCACCAAGGTCAGGCTCACGAGTTTAACGTCTGTGAGAATGTACATGCAAAATGTATCAGTAACACTCCTATCCCAGTTCAGTTCCGTACATTCAGTGACTTGTTCAGTTCAGTGTAAGCACATTCATTTCCTTACTGAGTGTAAGCACATTCAGTTCCTTACTGAATGTAAACACATAAGGAGTGCAAGCACCTCAGTGGAAAAAAACTACTGGACACCTGAATGCTGTTATTTCCCTCCATAGTCAGACTCAGATGCCACCTGGTGCGCCGCGTTCCGCCAGACGTTTGTTTTTCTTGCTGGAGATTGCAGCACCTGCAGTCTCTCATGCCCCCACTCGCACTCCGTGCACCCCGTTCATTATTATCGAGGAGTGACTTGCCGCTATTGCATCAGGAAAACCCCCGTTTCGCCGCAGCAAGGGATAGTGAGCTCAGCTTCCCCAATAAATAAACGGCTTGGCTTTTCTCCCCATAGTTAGTACTACAAACTTCAAAATATAATCATCATTCCCTTTGCGTCATTAATGCTGTGCCTTGGTCAATGCAATCTCTTTCTAAAAATCCTCCACATTTTCTCTTCTTTCCTCCTTTAAGACCCACTCTTATTCTTACTCTTAGCATTTTTGTAAACCCCCCCAGAGATGCTGCCTTAAAAGGGTCTCGACCCGGAACGTCACCCATTCCTTCTCTCCAGAGATGCTGCCTGTCCCGTTGAGTTACTCCAGCATTCTGTGTCTACAGAACAGTACAGCACAGGAACAGGCTCTTCGGCCCACAAAGTTTGAGCTGAACATGATGCCACATTAAACTGATCTCATCTGCCTGTCGAACAGAAGCCATCAACCGTGTTGGCCAACCGCGGCCACACCCCAATAGCTCACAAAGGCCTGGAATTTGTCTTATGAATGAGCATTGGCCTGTTAACTCTGAAGATAGACATAAAATGCTGGAGTAACAGCGGGGCAGGTCGCATCACTGGATAGAAGGAATGGGTAATATTTCAGGTCGAGACCCTTCTTCAGACTGTTAACTCTGTTCCTTTCTCCACAGATGCTGTCCGACCTGCTGACAATTGCCAGCATCCTACCTTTGTGACTTGAGCAATATTTTGCCTTTGAATAAAACCTTTCCCCTTCGGTGCAAAGGAATAGGTGACATTTCGGGTCAAGACCCTTCTTCAGAAAGGGGGGGGGGGTCTCGACCCCAAAACGTCACCATTCCCTTTCTCCAGAGATGCTGTCTGACCGGCTAAGTTACTCCAGCTTTTTGTGTCTATCTACAGTTGTTTGTGAAACTTTTATTGGGCAATTTTGATATCCAGGCTTCTCAGATTACAAATGTAACTGGGCAGCACGTCATTTACTCGGCTGCAGCTGTGTGGGACATCCTGAGGTGTGGAAGATTATACAAATACAAGTTATTTTCCCTTAATGGATCTATTCATATGGTTATGGTTTAGTTTGTTTGTGCATTAATGCGCACGCTGCCGCGTGAAAGGACCCGCTGCAAAAGGAAATTGAGTTGGCAACCAACCAGAATCATGACACACACGTAGCTGCCCTATAGAACCATGCCACTACCACTTCAATCCAAGCCGAAGTTACCAGAAAGCCACCACATGCTCAAAACAAACTGCACCCATGTTAATAATTAACACATCTCAGGCACCAAGTGTACTTCTTAGGCAGCCCCTCAAGATCAGGGCTTGATCTGCACCCACTCCGATACTGCATATTGAGCGACAAGCCCACAAGGCTGATGAGGTGAATGTGGGATCTGCACACACTGTCACAGTTGGAGCTTACTGAGGTGTGGGTGTGTGGGTAACAGTGCTTCACTCCTTCCACCATTTTCACTGGGATTCCAAGTGCTCCGAAAGATACTTAAGTTCTTAGCTCATCCTGAACACTTGTGGCGGCACAGTGGTAGAGTTGCTGCCTTACAGTGACAGAGACCCGGGTTCGATCCTGCGACGGGTACTGTCCGTACCTAGTTTGTATAATCTACCTGCGTGGGTTTTCCCCGGGTGCTCCGGTTTCCTCCCACATTGCAAAGACGTACAGATTTGCAGGTTAATTGGCTTTGGTCAAAATTGTAAATTGTCCCTAGTGTGTAGGATAGTGTTAATGTATGGGGATCGCTGGTTGAGCTGAAGGCCCTATTTCTCCATTGTATCTCTAACCTAAACTACTTTGTACGGCCATGGGCAAGTGATTCAGTCTGTAGGCAGCAAAGATTACAACTAAGGTTGGCTATGCAAGAGGAAATGGAATTTAAAAAAAGTCCTCCTGATGGTGGAACCACTTTGACTGTGAGGAGGTGAGCCACTCACCATAAAACACCCAGCCTCTGACCGGCTTTATTGGATTCATGCAGCATATTCACTTGAACTTCTAATCAATCTGACCCTCAGAATGTAGATAGTGGGCAATTTGGCAATAGTTCTAGCAAATATCAAGGGTTAGAGATGGTCACTGCTTGACTCTTATCTGGTGTAAATTATGCTTGTCACATCGGCCCATGCCTGAATGCTCTCTAGAGTTTCTGTTTCAAAGTGACACAGAGTTGGTGGGTGTATGGAATGAACTGCCAGAGGAGGTAGTTGAGACGGTCTATTGCAACATTTAAGAAACAATTAGACCGGTACCATGAATAGGACAGGTTTTGAGGGATATGGGCCAAACACAGGCAGCTGCAACTAGTGTAGATGGGACATGTTGGTTAGAAACATAGAAATATAGAAAACAGATGCAGGAGGAGGCCATTCGAGCCAGCACCGCCATTCATTGTGATCATGGCTGATCGTCCGCTATCAATAACCCGTGTCTGCCTTCTCCTTGGTGCCTTGGTGTGGGCCCAAGCAGCACTGACGGGCCTGTTTCTACCAAAGATAAACACAAAATGCTGGAGTAACTCAGTGGGACAGGAGGCATCTCTGGAGAGGAATGTGTGACGTTTTGGGTCGAGACCCATCTTCAGACTGTATGACTCAGACTCTATGTCTACCATTTCAGTAGTTGAAGAGATGTGAATGGAATTGCATATCACATAATTGTCAATACATAACACTTCTGTGACCATACAACACAAGGTCATTGACAAAGCAGTTGAGATGCCTCAATGATTAACCAATCTTTTTTTTAATATGAGCATTGACTCAAACCATTCAACTGGTTCCCTTTTGTTGCCCACGGAATTCAGTCTCATTTCACTTACAGTCAAGTGCTGTCTCCCTATCAGGGGAACCATTCTCTGATTATTACAATCTTAGAACAAATAAATTTAATTACGATAGCAACCTTAAGGTTGTAAATTAAAAAAAAAAAAACACACTACCAACTGGTTTGGAGAACCAGATAAACAAACTCCACATCATGAGATACAAAATGGGATGACAAAAAGCTTTGTTAATAAAACGGGTTTAAAAAAAATCTTAAAAAGATGACTAGGAGATACAAGGAGGGATATTGTTTAAATGTTTGGTTTGGTTTAGAGAAACAGCTTGGAAACAGGCCATTTGGCTCACCGAGCTCACAACGACCATCGATCACCCATGTGATCTGGTTCTATGTTATCCCACTCTCTGACCCTGCACACAAAGGCAATTTACAGGAGCCATTTAACCCACAAACCTGCACATCTTTGGAAAGTGTAAGGAGCACCTGGAGAAAATGTAAACAGTCACAGGGAGAGCGTACAAACTCCACACAGACAGCGCTTTTTGTCAGGATCAAACCCAGGTCTCTGGTGCTGTGAAACTCTACTGCTGAGCCATTGTGCTGCCCTAGAGTTGAGAATGACTCTGGGTGAAATGGTGAAAGTGTGACTACAACGACAGGACAGGTGGGAGTGGGGAAATGCACGAGTACCAGAGGAACAGATTTCTGGTCAGGTTGGCAGCAGAGACAGAGGAAAACAAAATGTAGAAACAAGGAACTGCTGATGCTGGTTTACAAAATAAGCCACAAAGTGCTGGAGTAACTCAGTGGGAAAGGCAGAATCTCAGGAGAATATGGATTGCTGACATATCGGGTCCTGACGTGAAACGTCTCCTATCCATGCTCTCGAGAAATCCTGCACCACTGAATTACTCCAATACTTTGCATCTTCAGAGGCAGGTGAGGCTGCAGAACATGTTTAGCTTTCCAATGGAGAGGATACAATGTCAGATTCTCAGCCCAGTCCTTTAACCGGTCCTATGAATCCAAACTTCTTGGATAAGCCCAAGATAGCTCAACCAAGTGATAGAAATAGGCCCAAGAACATTGGTATAATTTTGATGAGGGGTGAAAATGGTAGGTTTGCTCTTCCTAATGATCAACTGAACAAATAAATTGCCTGCTCAGGTGCAAGGGATGCAGTTTGTAAACAAAGAGACAAAGGAATGGTCAGGTTTGGCTGTGGAGGAACCAGAACAGGCAATGGCGGGGATAAACTTAATGGCCCAGCGAACCTTTTTGGCAAAAAAAACCCAAGTACTTTCCAAGATGACAAAATATATAGAGAGTGTAGGACCAGTTTACATAATAAATTGTGAGTGAGGATGGATTTAGACTGCTTTCACTACTTGATCACGAGAGGAATATGAATCTAAAACACCAATATTTGTTTTCAAAATCGCTTGTGCCTTGTACTGAAGGAACAGATGTTATAACAATGGATGAAGTTGTGTGTAACAGTGTCCGTCTCTATCCAATCTCCAATCTGGTCAGATAAAGCAATACCATGGCGAAACACAGAGTGTACCAGCCATTTGGTTCAAGAGGTAGGTTAACAGCTGTGCCAACATATTTGTTCTTTGACTTCCAGGATATGGATTGGAATGAGACGTAGAATAAAGAAGTACAAAGTGTCTGCAATCTAATTGGGACCATATCACAACATCCAAACGCACTTTATTTCTATCCTGACATCCATATTGGTGCCATGAAATTGGGAGCCATAATGGGGCACCCTGGCAATTTTCAACATGCCTAAGAACAGAGCAGTAGCCGACAACACAATGCTGTTGCAGTCACAGTCAAGACAGAATGGATTCGATAATCTGGTTCAGATTCCGTGTCCGCATGGTTGAATCAGTTAATGATCAGGAAAGATGTGTAGGAAGGAGTTGCAGGTACTGGTTTATGGGTGACGTTTCTTCAAAAAACGTCACTCATTCATTCTCCCCAGAGATGCTGCCTGTCCCGCTGAGTTACTCCAGCATTTTGTGTCCATCTTCAATGATCAGATAAGACATTGAGGGAGGTATAAAAACTTGGCACAGATATTTCAATAGACAATAGGTGCAGGAGTAGGCCATTCGGCCCTTCGATCTAGCACCGCCATTCAACGTGATCATGGCTAATCATCCCCGATCAGTACCCCGTTCCTGCCTTCTCCCCATATCCCCTGACTCCGCTATTTTTAAGAGTCCAATCTAGCTCTCTCTTGAAAGCATCCAGAGAACCTGCCTCCACCGCCCTCTGAGGCAGAGAATCCCACAGGCTCACCACTCTCTGTGAGAAAAAGTGTTTCCTCGTCTCCGTTCTAAATGGCTTACTCCTTATTCTTAAACTGTGGCCCCTGGTTCTGGACTCCCCCAACATCGGGAACATGTTTCCTGCCTCTAGCGTGTCCAAACCCTTAACAATCTTATATGTTTCAATAGGATCCCCTCGCATCCTTCTAAACTCCAGAGTGTACAAGCCCAGCTACTCCATTCTCTCAGCATATGACAGTAACGCCATCCCAGGAATTAACCTTGTAAACCTACGCTGCACTCCCTCAATAGCAAGAATGTCCTTCCTAAAATTAGGGGACCGAAACTGTACACAATACTCCAGGTGTGGTCTCACTAGGGCTCTGTACAACTGCAGAAGGACCTCTTTGCTCCTATATTAGATTCCTCTTGTTATAAAGGCCAACATACCATTCACTTTCTTTGCTGCCTGCTGTACCTGCATGCTTACTTTCATAGACTGATGTACAAGGACCCCCAAATCCCGTTATACTTCCCCTTTTCCCAACTTGATGCCATTTAGATGGTAATCTGTCTTCCTATCAGTAGACTAATTTGCAATAAAGATCATAGTTAAAGTAATACAAATTGGAATAACAGACTCCTCTGTGATCATGGAGGCACAAGAGACTACAGAAGCTAGAATCTTGAGCAAAAAACATACCTTTGGAAGAACTCAATGGGTGAATCAGATGCTGCCTGACCCATTGAGCCAGCGTCTGCCTGACCCACTATTCCTCCAGCAGTTTACTTTTTGCTTCTCTGCAATAATGTGCGAATTGCTACACCACTGCAGTATTTGCTGATTGCCTCCTCACAGCTGATGTTAGATGATGAGAGTAAACTCAGCATGAAGGATAGTGGCACTAAACAAAGTTCTGAAGGAGCTGTGCAGGTCAGGCAGAATCTTGCCCGGGATCGCTCCAGCCGCGGCCTGCGGACTTTACCATCGAGAGCTCGCAGTCTCGGGAGAGGCCGAGTCGGGATGTTCCAACGACGGAGAGGTTTGACCAGCCCCAACCCGGGGTCAGATCGCGGGCACAGGGGAACTGACATCCCCCGATGCAGGAGCTGATCGCCCCAGCGCGGAGGGCCCAAACGCTGCCGGCTACGGCAGTCAAGATCATCCCGTCAACGGAGGGCTCAAGTCCCCTGTTCGCGATAGAACAATGAAGCAAAGAGAATGAGTTTTATTTTCGCCTTCCATCACAGTGAGGAGTGTGGAGGAGTCACTGTGGTGGATGTTTATGTTAAAATGTATTTTGTGTGTTCCGTTGCTTTTTACTTGTATGAATGACTAGGCAAATTAAATTCCTCGTATGTTGCATAAACATACTTGGCTAATAAAGTATTGTTGTATTGCAGAGGGAATGGACAGATAATGTTTCCGATCGGGACCCCTTTGGAATAGCGAGGAGAAAGCTGGAAAAGAGAGATGGGGGTGGAGCAAAGCCGGGTAAGAGATAAGTGGATTCATGCGAGGGAGGGGGAGGGGTGTGATAGGCAGATGGGAGTAAGTGACAAATTATGGAGGTGAAAAGGAGCCAAAAGAGTCCCGACCTGTAATGTCGTCTGCCTATTCCCTTCACAGGTGCTGCCTGACACGCTGAGTTTCTACAGCAGTTTGTTTTTTTGCACAAGCTTCCAGCTTCTGAAATTTCTTGTATCTCCATTAAGAGCTGTGGTTTTTGCACTTCCACCCGTGACAATTTATATTTCACATCAATGCTATATACACGTAGTATAAATTGAACTCTAATGTAAAATTCAACCTCCAGGGCAAGCATAGCAGGGATTAATCCTCCAAGGAGAACAAGTTTGGATCACTTTGGTGCAAGGTCAGGACTTCACATTCAAGAAACACCACAATTTAACATAATGCTTTTTATACTCTCAAAGCACTTCACACAGATTGATGACTATATGAAGTGTTATGAAGACAAAATGGGAGCAATGGTTCGAGGTTCTTGTGATGTTCCGGGTGGGTAGCCAGTTAAATCTCACAGGCTTGGCCTTTTCATGGATGGGACATCACTTGGGAACTCAGCCCAGGATAAGAAGTGATCCAACCAGCAAGATTTTACGATGTGTAGGAATGAACTGCAGATGCTGGTTTGTGGATGATCCAGCATCTCTGGAGAAAAGGAATTGGTGAAGTTTTGCGCCTGAAGTCTGAAGAAGGGTTCCGACCCAAAACGTCACCTATTCACTTTCCCCAGAGATGTTGCCAGACCCGCTAAGTTACTCCGACATTTTGTGTCTATCTTCGAGATGACAAGATTCTCAGTTATAATGTACACATTGAAGAAAGAGTGGCAAATGCAACAGGCCTGCATCCAGAAGGTCCACCAACAATGGAATCAGTGATAAAAAATTGAAAAGCAATAAACTGCAGTCCTGCAAATCAGAAAACTGGAAATGTTTTCAGCAGGTCAGGCAGTATGTGTGAAAAGAAACAGAATTCATGATTTGGGTTAAACACCAATTGTCAGATTTGGGTACGAAAAAAATCGAGTTCGTTTTAAGTTGCGGAAAAGCAGGGGAGGAGGGGAGGGGTGGGTTTAATGGTTCAAACAAAGGGACTGTCTGTGAAAGCCAGGGTTTTCTTTAGAAAAGTTGCAGTCAATTAGCTAATGCAGGGGTCGGCAACCCTGTTCTGGACGCATGTCTGTGAGCGGATGGCAGGTCACATCAATCACGTGTACACATGGATCCCGCCCCATTACGCCCCAGATGGCAGGTCCCAAATCACGTGCTGACCTAGATCCCGCCCCTTCGAGGATGCCACACAGAGCACTGGCCCCTGGTTACTGGCGCTCATGAACATGGCATACCTACAGATCATCGCCTTGGCTCTGTCCTGAAGGCGGTGGCTCAAATACTCACACTCGCTAGTTCCCCGGCCCTATTGACAACCCCGATCCCGACAGTGAAGCACAGTCACAGAAGGTGCGAGGCCGTGCCGGCGGCTTTGCGCAGGATGTGGTTGAGCCAGAGCTTGCCGCTGCTCTGCGGCTCCGTCATTGCTGCCGCCAGCGCAGGCCTCCTTGCGTCACCGCACCTGGGCGCTGCGGCCTCGGGCCCGGGAGGTACCGGAGATGACAGATATCTGCGGGCCGGATAATTATGGGGGGAAAAAAATACGTCTGCGGGCCGGATGGTTTTGGGTTACGGGCCGCATTCCGCCCGGGGGCCATAGGTTGCCGACTCTTGAGCTAATAGTTAGAAACTGAGAAAACAGACCAATAAATAACCAGCTGATCAGCTTTACTGGTGTAAGTTGAAGGACAAACATTGGCCAGGAGTTGGGAAACCGTTGTTTTCTTCCAGAAAGTGTCATCCAATTGTAAATGTTCATCGAAAAATATTATAGATAATGCCTCGGGTCAGCGCCCGTCTTCAATATTTTTGGTCCAGAGGGTTTGAGTCACCAACTTCTTTCTGCTTTATTTTTTGTGAATCTTGAGCGTAGTCCATGTTCTTCATGATTCCACTGTGCTGGAACTTTAATGACTGCATTACCTCTTGGCAAATAGTGCTCCTTGCTTTTGGACATTAGATTGGGAGATAATGCCTCAGATTACCATCTGGCCCAACCGACAGTATTCACTGAATACTGAAACCTGCATCAGCTAAGGTTGTGGAAACTGTGGTGGGGTGTGTGGATCCCACATCTGCAACTCAGAAGTGTGATCCACAGAAGTGAGCTGAGCCAAACTGCACCACAACAATGACTGTGGTGACAGTGCTCCTATGACAATAACAAGGACTATTGTTCACGTGGCCATCTCAAACAACCCCATGGGTTCCGATATTAAAGCACAAATAAAAGGAAGGATTTTGTATGACTGAATGAAGTAAGCTGCAATGCCCACCAAAATAATAGTCTGAAGATTGTCTCGACCCGAAACATCACCCATTCCTTCTCTCCAGCGATGCTGCCTGTCCCGCTGAGTTACTCCAGCAGTTTGTGTCTATCTTCGGTTTAAACCAGCATCTGCAGTTCCTTCCTATACAAAATAATCAATCTAATGTCCAAATCCAAGGAGCACTATCTGGCAAAAGGCAATGCAGTCAGTAAAGTTCAGGAACTGTGGAATCACAGAGAATATTTACTTAGCTCAAGATTCACAAACTAGTTGATGACTCAAACCCTCTGGACTAAAAATATTGAAGACAGGTGCTAAACATTTATAGGATAAACAGGAAACTGTACACGTTTCAGTTTCAGAATCTCTGTAAAACGAGTACACACATTAAGGAGCATTTTGGGCTGCAGAGATTAATGATAACAAAGCGATGCTGAGATCAGATTTGTGTCTTTCACCCCCATCTCTACCGGAGTCATGAAGTAGATCAATTATGCTATTTGGCATCAGGTTTTAATTTTCATTAATAATGTACAAGTGTAGAAGCGGTGGGAAAATAAACATGCTCTATTAAAGCTGCAGCTTTGTGATAGCAAATCACTGCTGAGACGCCCATTTCTCTCATGAAATGTAAATTATAATTTACATTTAGCACAAAGACTGCTTGGCAAAGTCTTTGCAGAGTATATTTAGACACGAATGCCTCTGGCACAATGCACTAATACTACGAAAAAGATAAGCAGATAGGGCACTGCGGCCATTCTTGATTTACAAAATTTAATTTTAGAAATTGCCAAAATTAAAAGAATTGCGGTTGCATTTCCCCGTTCAATAGCGTAACCGGCAATGTTACATGTTAATGGCTGCCAACAATATTTGGACCGAAATCCCAAGTATTTATAATCAGCCCATTTTCGCCACTTCAATAATGTTCCAGATTAGAACGTATAATTAAAAATAAATACTGTTCTGAGAAACAGACGTAATTTTCCATCTCCATTGCGTACGGTGAGTGTGGAGATTGATTAATTTTCAGAAGCTGGAAGCTCACAGGCAATTCCAGAACATTGGCAAACGTAGACGCCGATAGTTTTGTTCTGATAATCGTCCAAAGCATTGGGGTAGGTGGCCAGAACACACACTCAGCTGTTTGTCAGGGGTGGTTCAGAGTATGAAAAATAGATTCATAGACTTAAAGCATTCCCCCTAACCTGAAGAGGACACACATCTATTTTGTGCACCTGAAATGCCCCCATTATTGTAATATAGGAAACAAGAGTCATGTCACAAAGCAGGCTCCTTCAAACAGCCATGAGATAAAGACCAGATTTATATTAATGGAAAGATAAATGTAGCGTAGATTCTAAAAGAAATTCCCTCCACTTCTCTGAATAGAACCATGCGATTATTTGTATTAACCTTAAAGGAAATATGCGGTATAATATCTTCTCTTAAAAACTGACTTCCAGAGCACCTCTTCTTCAGTGTAAAAGCCCTGTCCCACGGTACGAGTTCATTCCAAGAGCTCCCCCGAGTTTGCCCTGATTCGAACTCGGAGATTTACGGTAATGGCCACTCGTCGGTACTCGGGGCTCTCGTGGACATTTTTCAACATGTTGAAAAATCTTCACGAGTCTTCCCGTGCTTACCTGCCGTTAGCGAGTCTGCCCGAGTACCTGTCGTTAGCGTTACGAGCCGCTAAGAGACGTCCGCAAGCTCTGACGTACCCGCTACGTTCATTCTCCGTGCTTACCACGAGTTTGATTTTTTTTTAAACTCGGGAGAGCTCTTGGAATGAACTCGTACCGTGGGACAGGGCATTAAATGAAGTATTCAGGGTGGGACTTAAACAAGTTAACATTTTCTGGAACGTCAGAGGTTGAGGGAAGCTTTGATAGAGGCATATATAATAATAAGAGGTACAGATGGAGTAAACAGTCAGAACCTTTTTCCCCAGGGTGGAAATATCCAATGCTAGAGTGCATAGTTATAAGATGAGAGGGAGAAAGCTTAATGGCGATGTGCGGTTCAAGTTTACCTTTAAACACAGAGAATAATGGGGGCGTTGAACGCATTGCCAGGGGTAGTAGTGGAGGCAGATATGATTGTGGTGTTTAAGAAGCTTATAGAGAGGCACTTGGAAGTACAGGGAATAGAGGGACAAGGATCAAGTACAGACGAGATCAGTTTAACATGGCATCAGTGAAGAAAGCAAATGGTATGTTAGCATTCATAGCGAAAGGATTTGAGGATAGGAGCAGGGAGGTTCTACTGCAGTTGTACAGGGTTTTGGTGAGACCATATCTGGAGTATTGCGTACAGTTTTGGTCTCCAAATCTGAGAAAATCCATTCTTGCCATAGAGGGGGTACAGAGAAGGTTCACCAGACTGATTCCTGGGATGTCAGGACTTTCATATTTGGAAAGACTGGATAGACCTGGCTTGTACTTGCTAGAATTTAGAAGACTGAGGGGGGATCTTATAGAAACGTACAAAATTCTTAAGGGGTTAGATAGGCTAGATGCAGGAAGATTGTTCCCGATGTTGGGGAGGTCCAGAACAAGGAGTCACAGTCTAAGTATAAGGCGGAATGCCTTTAGGACCGAGATGAGGAAAATATTTTTCACACAGAGAGTGGTGAGTCTCTGGAATTCTCTGCCACAGAAGGTGGTTGAGGCCAGTTCATTGGCTATATTTAAGAGGGAGTTAGATGTGGCCCTTGTGGCTAAAGGGATCGGGGGTATGGATAGAAGGCAGGTACAGGATACTGAGTTGGATGATCAGCCATGATCATATTGAATGGCGGTGCAGGCTCGAAGGGCCGAATGGCCTACTCCTGCACCTATTTTCTATGTTTCTATGTTTGGCGCCAACATTGTGGGCTGTTCCTCTGCTGCACTCTTCTATGTATTCTGACTTGGAGCCAATTATGTTAACATTGAGCCAAGGCCGACAAAATTGCAAACAATAACGGTCAAGGCCACTGGTACTCTTGCTGCGAAATAAAATTCCCTCAAAAGGTTATTGAAGCCTCTATAAGCCCACGTTACACAAGCAAATCGAGAACTAAAATTGCAAATCGATGGAACTGCAGACAACCATTCCAAATAAAATTTGAGGTAACATTACGAACTTCTTGCCCTCAGTAAAAAGAATGAACTCTATTTGTTTTCTAGAAATTAGAGACCCTTTTGATTGTGTGGCCTCAGTTTACACCCTCATTGAAACAGATTAGCCAAATGACAGCACCTCTGCCAGTGTAGCACTCACAATATTGTATGTCAGTGTTATACCACAATATAGGTACAGGGTTTGAATCCACAACCTACAGATTCAATGACAAGCACAATATCAAAGTATCAAGGCTGAGGGAAAGTGGAGTTGAAGTAGAATGTTCTTCCACAGCTAACAATTTGGCGGTCTCTTGGATCTTTTCTCTTTGTTTCCAAGGCATGATTGCAGCTAAGAGAGATACAGTGACACAGCAAATTATTTGGTGGAAGGACAGGTAGTCACTGTAGCGTTGTTGTCGAGATCATGCCTCTGATACATAGGGAGTGGGTTCAAGAGCCACCCAGGAGCCGAATGTAAGGCATTACAGGTTGCTATAGTGGATGTCCGGAGGACCCTAAAAGGAGTGAACACACGGAAGGCGGCAGGCCCTGATATCATACCAGGTCGGGTGCTCAGGGAATGTGCTGATCAGCTGGCACATGTCCTTATGGACATCTTCAACACCTCGCTGAACCAGGCTGTCGTCCCATCATGTTTCAAGACTGCCACCATCATACCAGTGCCAAAAAAATCTGCAATACAATGTCTCAATGATTACCGCCCTGTAGCACTCCTCCCACAATGATGAAGTGCTTCGAGAGGCTGGTCAGGGAACATATTACTTCCAGACTCCCCTCTACACTTGACCCATACCAGTTTGCTTACAGGCCAAACCGCTCCACAGAGGACGCTATATCCTCCGTACTCCATCTGAGCATGGAACATCTAGAGGAGAACACTTATGTGTGAATGCTGTTCGTGGATTTTAGTTCAGCGTTGAACACAATCATCCCTCAGCACCTGATAAGCAAACTGGGTCCATTGGTGCTTCAGCACCCCCATGTGTAACTGGCTACTGGACTTCCTCACTGACAGACCCCAGTCAGTGGGGGTTAGAAACAACACCTCTCTGAGCACCGGCTCTCCTCAGGGCTGTATCCTGAGTCCACTGCTGTTTACCCTGATGACCCATGACTGTTGTGCCAGGTTTAGTACAAACCACATCATGAAGTACGCAGATGACACAACAGTGGTGGGCCTCATCCGGGACGACAATGAGCTTGCTTACAGGGAGGAGGTGAAACAACTGGTGGACTGGTGCAATACGAACAATCTGATCCTGAATGTCGAAAAAACAAAGGAGCCATCATCGACTTCAGAAAAAACCGGCACAGTCCCACACCCCTTCACATCAATGACAGCGATGTGGAGGTGGTCAGTAGCAGTAAGTTCCTGGGGGTGCAGATCACTAACAGTCTGACCTGGTCAAATAACATCTCATCAATAGTTAAGAGAGCGCAGCAGCAGTTGCACTCTCTGCGCCGGATGAGTAGAGCTCACCTCCCCCATCCCATCCTCACCACTTTCTACAGGGGCACCATAGAGAGTATTCTGACCAGCTGTATCTCTGTCTGGTTTGGGGACTGTAAAGCCTCCGACTGTAAGTCCGTGCAGAGAGTGGTGAGGACGGCTGAAAAAATCATCGGGACCTCTCTCCCCTCAATCGGGGATATTGCGAGCAAACGTTGCGTGTCTAAGGCCAGCAATATTATAAAGGACCCCACACATCTCCATCACGGACTGTTCACTCTGCTGCCCTCGGGCAAAATATATCGTAGCATAAGGAGCAGAACATCAAGGTTCTGCAACAGCTTCTTCCCACGAGCCATCAGACTCTTGAATGCCATGTAATGGGCTGCCACCATTGTCTATTTTATCTTTTTATCCATTTTATCCTTCTGTTTATTATTGTGTTGCACGGGGAGCCAAATGCAACGGAATTGCATTTGGAATTGCATATAACGATGTATTTCTAAATGACAATAAAGTTTGATTGATTTGATTGATTGATTGATACCGAAGGCAGACACAAAATGCTGGAACAACTCAGTGGGTCAGGCAGCATCTCTGGAGGATAGGAATTGGTGACGTTTCGGGTCAAAACCCTTCTTCAGACTAAGAGTCAAGGGGAAACTAGGGGAACTGGCAGGACGACAAGGGGGGATCTCCCCCCCCCCCCCCCCGGCTCTCAATCTGCAGAAGCGTTTCGAACCAAAACCTTATCTATTCCGTTTCGTCAGAGTCTCTGCCCCTCCCCGAGCTGTCTTGCCAGTTCCACTGTTCGCCTCCATAGATCCCTTGTTATCATCTCTTCCACAGCCAACAATGGGCCATAGAGCTCTCCACCTTTCCATGGTCATCCGTGCCGGCTCTGATTTGTCCTGAACCTTTTCATACCTCTAGTTTCCCTCTCCCCTGCCTCTCAGTCTGAAGAAGGGTCTCGATCCACAAAGTCACCTATTCGTTTACTTCAGAGATGCTGCCTGACCCGCTGAGTTACTCCAGCTTTTATCTTCGGTGTAAACCAGCACCTGAAGTTCCTTCCTATATGTGGTTGATATTTCCTTCAACCGCGACTTATAGAAATGTTACTGTTAAGCCAAAATATAAATTAAAATTAAGAAGGGAAAAAAAGCCTGATTGCCAGAGACAATGATACAGGAACGATTAGGTGAGCGAGGCATAGATCTAGCATACAGTAATTGTCTTGTGGTTTTATTTTGCTGTCGGTTAAAAAAAAAACGAAGAGCATATTGCTCTCTTTCAGATGACTGGAACATTCCTGCATCGCTGCCAAAATAGTTGGGAACAGAGGACGACTTTTCCAATGGCGACGCACGTCATTAACTTGATCAACTTCAATATTCAGCAATAAATTAGTCAATCAGTAACCGTTCGGTTCGGATGGAACGTAACCATATTCTGCATCCTGCACCCTAAGTAACTTTTATACATTTACAGCAAAATTCAAGAACCAGACCCCACTGATTACCTTCCTTTGGCTGCCAGCTTGTTTTATTCTGAAGAAGGGTCTCGACCCGAAATGCCACCCATTCCTTCTCTCCAGAGATGCTGCCAGTCCCGCAGAGTTGCTCCAGCATTTTGAGTCTACCTTTTGTTTTTATACCAAGCCGATTCTCCGGATTGTAAACAATGTATCAATGCTACACTAAGCACTAATCAATTCTATGCATTTCTGTTGTGAAATGCATTTACATTTGTACAGCAAACAATAAAAATGTGTCATTATCTTCCATTTCTCAAATTCTCTACCTTTGTCTTTGTTTCAATGTTGTTTCTCAGAGTCCCGTGAACTTTCTACCTGCTCTCTTTACACTGATGGATCGAATTTCCCCAGTGGCCTTATTTTCCATGTTCCTGTTTTAAGAGTAACTTTACCCTCCACTTAGGTCTTCTCTTTTATATTCTCCCATTTTCCTTGCTAAAGGGAAATAAAAATCCCAGAGCATTTAAAATGCCGCAAAGTCTCAGATCTGGATATTCGTCATTGAAGGTTACAAGACTATTCACAATAAGAGGGTTTCAGATCAGAATTCAACCTTGCCCTTATACAAGGAGAATTAATGTCACTGGGATTGTGACAGTGGTGGGGTGCGCTTGGATCAAAATCACAACGAAAACTAAACTGCAAGGATAATGTGATAATTGCTCTAATGTGGCAGAAATATGCTAGCAACACAGGCTACAGGACAAACCTAAACCAATTTTTAGTTTAGTTTATTGTCACGTGTACTGAGGTATAGTGAAAAGCTTTTGTTGCGTGCTAACCAGCCAGCGGAAAGACAATACATGATTTCAATGGGGCTATTCGCAGTTTATAGATATGCGATAAGGGAATAATGTTTAGCGCATGATAAAGCCAGTAAAGTCTGATCAAAGATTTCCATATTAGGCAAATAAGCTGGGGATGGGGGTTGTCGCGGTGGCAGGGAAATCACCGGCAATAACTTTTGGGGGTGAGTTTTGTTTCTCATCTCTTCATTCTTTGAATAAAACAAGACCATGGCTGTTTATTCCAGTGGTTGATATGATCAGTAAATGACGCAAGAGTGTCATTTGACAATTACCAGGCGAGGTGAAGGAATTGGTGTTCTAGTTAACATTCCTCCCAATTATCAGCAAAAACAATGCATTTGGTGACACAGGAAAGTAGATGATGGAATCTGGGACAAAACAGAAGTGCTGGAGGAATTCTGCAGGTCAGGCAGCATCTCTGGATGGATGACGCATGGGTCAGGACCCATTTTCAGTCTGATTGAAGAAGTAGTGGGGAAAAGCTGGAACAGAGAGTTGGGGACAGACAAAGCCTGGCAAGTGATAGGTGGATACGGGTGAGGGGGGTTTGAATGCCAGATGCGTGAAGTAAGTGACAAAGGCCAGAGGTGGAAAAGGGGACAAAGGGGTGTCGGATATGTAGCAATGAGTTGGAGTGAAAGCCACAGCCAGACATAAAAACAGTTTTTATCCACAAGTAAGAATGTGGGTGCATGAAGAGAGGTATTCACGTAATACTCCCGCTCTTTCCCTTACCCTCCCAAAGAGTACGCATATATTCCTCCTATCGTCTTCTAACCCTGACCCCCTCCCCTGTCACCCTGCTCCTTTCCCCTCCTTCCCGATCTCAGTCTCCAATTTCCCTTTTATCCCCCATGTCCCCTTTCACCAATATGCCTCCCTGCGGCTTTATATGTCATTTCTCCTCTTCTTGCCTTAACTGACATCCTTTTCTCTCCTTTTTACCTCCATCCTTTGTCACTTATTCCATCCATCTGCCAAACACCACCCCCCCCCCCTCCACCTACATCCACCTATCTCTTGCTTGTCCGAAGGCTAGGTTGTCCGAAGAAGGGTCTCGACCCAAAACGTCACCAATTTCTTCTCTCCAGAGATGCTGCCTGTCCCACTGAGTTCCTCCAGCATTCTGTGTCTATCTTCGGTTTAAACCAGCATCTGCATTTCCTGCCTATCACTTGCCAGGCTGTGTCCAATCCCAACTTCAATCAGTCTGATGAAGTGACCCAACCCGAAATGTCATCTGTCCAATTCCCCCCCCCCCCCCCCCCCCCCCCCCCCGATCTGCTGAGTTCCTCCAGAACTTTGTGTTCTGAATGTGATTGGTAATTTGATTTGTGGTGTTTGTGTGATCCTATTGCATGTATAACAGCAACACTTGCGAAGTTAACATATGTATCCAAAATTCACTGTTTAAAATTTGATATTGTTTCAGATTAAGTATATAAATGTATTTATTCTGCATCTTTCGTGACCTGAGGAAAGCCCGTATCATTCACATCCAATGAAATGTTTTGGCAATAAAATCAGAAAATGCTGGAACACTCTGCATTACATTTGTAACCCAAAATGTTAACTGTTCCTATTTTCACAGATACTACCTAACCATCAGAGCATTTCCATCATTTTCTATTTCATTTGATTTCCGACATCTGATTTTTTGGGGGGTGGTTGGGGTGGTTTTCAAGTAGTTTGCAGTATTCCCTGTGGTAAGGTAGAAACAAGAACCTTGCTGACGTCACATAAATAACATGGATAACTTGCACTGGCAGTGTTAGTTGAAGGATAAATGTTTTCCAAGTCGTGAGGCGGTTGTTTTTAAATACATGCCAGGTCAGGAAGAGTGCTCTGGATATATCACAGCAAGGTTTGGGAACAGCTCCATCCAAGACCGCAAGCAATTGCAGAGAATCATGGACGCAGCCCAGATCAGCACACAAACCAACCTCCCTTCTGGGTCTCGACCCAAAACGTCACGTATTCCTTAGCTCCACAGATGCTGCCTCACCCGCTGAGTTTCTCCAGCATTTTTGTCTACCTTCCCTTCCATTGAAGATAGACACAAAATGCTGGAGTAACTCAGCGGAACAGGCAGCATCTCTGGATCGAAGGAATGGGTGATGTTTCGGATCGAAACTGACTCCACCCAACAGTCTCCACCTGAAATGTCACCAATTCCTTCTATTTTCGTTGTAATCCAGCATCTGCAGTTCCTTCCCACTCCCTTTCATTCACTCAATTTTACACCTGAAGTTGCCTCGGCAAGGCCAACAGTATAATCAAGGATGAGCCACACCCTGGCCACTCCCTCTTCTCCCTTCTACCATCGGGCAAAAGGTACAGAAGTGTCAAGCACGTACACCTCCAGATTCAAAAACAGTTTCTTCCCGAATGTTATCAACTGAACCATTGTACCAACAACTAGAGAACAGTCCTGAACTACTATCTACCTCATTAGAGACTCTCGGACTATCTTTGATCAGATTTTACTGGACTTTATCTTGCACTAAACGTTATTCACACTATCATGTATCAGTACACCATGGGTGGCTCGATAGTAATCACGTATTGTCTTTTCCGCTGACTGGATAGCGTGCAATAAAAAGCTTTTCACTGTACCTCGGTACATGCGACAATAAATAAACCAAATTAAACCTATCCACCAGGACCGAAGATAGACACAAAATGCTAGAGTAACTCAGCTGGACAGGTAACATTTCTGGAGAGAAGGAAGGGGTGATGTTTTGGTTTGGGTCGAGACTCTTCTTCGGACTGAGAGTCAGGGGAGAGGGAAACTTCCCTCAAGAAACGTCACCAATTCCTTCTCTTCAGAGATGACCCGCTGAGTTTCTCCAGCATTTTGTGTCGTATCTTCAGGGTCTTCATCTGTAGTTCCTTCCTACACACTTTCCATTAGGATCGCCAGCCTTTCCCTTCTCCCTCACTGCTCACCTCTCTCCCTCTCCACCCCCCAGCCCCCAGCCCCCGTGCGGTGCGGGGCAGGACCCGATTCCTTTGCTTTTCTTACCTCGTTGTCTATCAAGGCATCGACCCGTGGATCGCTGTGGGACATCCTGGGGATGGCCTTGGTGGCGAAGGTGTAGTTCCTCAGCTGAGCCTCGCTCCATCCCCGGGTGTCTCCGCTCTGCTCCTCCGCCATCTCCTCCTCCTCCTCCCCCTTCTCGCTGCCGAGTCCCGCTGCACCAGCAAAGAAACGGACGGAGATCCCGAGGAAGAAGGCGGACGGTGCGAACAACAGGCAGAGCAGCGCCCGATGGAAGGGGAAGGGAAGGGAGGGGAGAGTAAGGGAGGAAGATCTCTCGCCGGGCATTTGCGCCGTCCTCCCGCAGCGCCCCCACCTGACCGGTGGACTGCAGCGCACCCATTGGCGCCGTCCTCCCGCAGCGCCCCCACCTGACCGGTGGACTGCAGCGCACCCATTGGCGCCGTCCTCCCGCAGCGCCCCCACCTGACCGGTGGACTGCAGCGCACCCATTGGCGCCGTCCTCCCGCAGCGCCCCCACCTGACCGGTGGACTGCAGCGCACCCATTGGCGCCGTCCTCCCGCAGCGCCCCCACCTGGCCGCTGGACTGCAGCGCACCCATTGGCGCCGTCCTACAGCAGCGCCCCCACCTGGCCGGTGGACCGCAGTGCCCCCATCGGGCCGGAGGACCGCAGCGCACCCATTGGCGCCGTCCTACAGCAGCGCCCCCATCCGACCGGAGGACTGCAGTGCCCCCATTGGTCCGTGCGATCGCAGCGCCCCCATCCGACCGGAGGATTGCAGTGCCTCCGTCGGACCGCAGCGCCGACAGCCGCCACGCAACGCAACCACCCGCCATCGCCATCTGGCGGATGGAGGAATCAATCAGCCGCCGGGCTCAACCCCCGACACTGCGCCTGCGCAGGGCAGGTTGCTCGGCGTTGCCTCGGCGCTCGCCCGGGAGGAGATGGCTTCAAGCGGCCGCTGGATTCGGGCTCTCACCCGGGTCATTACAAAGAACCTGCAACCGGCTGGGAGCTGCACCTCCGTCCGGGCTGGTGAGAGCTGAGCTTTAACTGGTGTCAGCGACAGTGGGTGGTTTAATGACATCGACCTTGGAGATGTCCGGTGTAAGGCCCGGGGTTCAACTTCAGGCTCTGTTCTGATGGAAGGTCATCACAGATTTTCCTGCCTTGCCGAGCATAAGCTGCGTTTATTTCAGATACTATGTTCGGGAAAATGGAAGGGACTTAATTTATTATCATTATGAGTGAAAGACTGAAAGCTAAGCTAAAGTGAGGGACTGACGAAAGGTCCCAATCCAAAACGTCCAACACATCAGCATTCCCTCCCCTGCTGCTGCCTGAGCCGCTGAGTTATTTCAGCACTTTGTATTTTGCTCAAGATTGCAGCATTGCAATGTCTTATGTCATCTAAAATGTTTTTAAGTTCTCATATCGTGGCAACTCCAATATTGAGAACAGTTTCTTCCCGGATACTCTGGAGAAGGATCATAGACATAAGGAAATGCAGATACTAGTTTCCAGAAAAAAAGACACAAAATGCTGGAGTAACTTAGCATGCCAGACAGCATCTCTGGAACATATGATCAGGTCACATTTTGGGTCGGAGCCTTTCTCTGGTCTAAAGAGGGGTCCTGACCTGAAAAGTCACCTGTCAATGTTCTCCAGAGATGCTGCTTGACCCTTTGAATTACTCCAGAACTTTGGGTCTTTTTTGGGTGGTGAAGGGCTATTTTGGTTCGTTTTTCAAGGATTCCATGATCTTGGATGATCAGCCATGATCATATTGAACGGTGATGTTGGCTCGAAGGGCCGAATGGCCTACTCCAACACCTATTTTTCTATGTTTCTATGTAACTTATTCATCAACAACAATAGCACTGCCTTTGTAAACAGGTTTGCTAATCATGCTGAGTTGATCCGTAGTGAGCTACAGGTTCGGCAGTTGATAAGCCAAAGTGAATGAATGCAGAATAAAAATTGAGATAGTCAATGTCACTTTGCCAGTTAATGATAAATAGATGTAGAGAGGGTCTGAAGGATAGGGAGAGTTTCACATGCACCAAGAATTCCGCAGATGGGATAAAGGATCTATAATCTAGGATGAAGACCTTTTCCTCCCCAAAAAATTGAAGTAGAAGCAAAGGCAGTGGTAATAAAGAAACACCAATTGCAGTAATTTGGAACAAATGTGTTTAAATTTCATTTGCTACATTATGTTAAATGATTTCATAAGTTATAGGAGCAGAATTAGGTTATTCGGCCCATCAGTCTACTCTAGATCAGCCATTCCATCATGGCTGATCTATATCTCCCTCTTAACCTCATTCTCCTGCCTTCTCCTTATAACCCCTAACACCTGTACTAATCAAGAATCTGTCAATCACGGCCTTAAAAATATCCATTGACTTGGCCTCCACCGCCTTCTGTGGCACTGAATTCCGCAGGTTCACTACCCTTTGACTAAAGACCTTCCTCCTCATCTCCTTTCTAAGGGGTTTAAAAATGTGTGAAAGTTCCTGTTTTTGTTTATACTGGGATGCAGGCCTGCTGTGAATGTCTGATTAAAATGAACATTTTGCAATTTGTAACTTGTTCTCGTGTATGACCATAAAATTAAGTCTACAGTTGTGATGTGGACAATGATTGCCGATTGGAACAAACTGTCTCAAAAGTCCATTCCACAAGGATGACAGGGCTCTGTAGGGATGCTCTGGCACCGGTAGTTCTTGATTATCCAAGATTCTCTTTTCTTCTTTGTTTCCTCCATGCTATCAATGGTTCCCTGAGCCCGAAGCTTCCTGCTCTTCTCATCATGTACTTCCAAATTGACATGGGGAAAGCCATTAAAAAGAATCAAGTGAATTGTTAACCAAATCTTTTTCATTTGCATTTTGGTTTTGTTTCACAGCCTCTGGTCTTTCCAAGGACATGCTGCCAGGTCCATATCCCAGGACACCGGAGGAACGAGCATTAGCAGCAAAGAAATACGACATGAGAGTGGAAGATTATGAGCCATATCCGGATGATGGAATGGGGTGAGATTATTTCTGAATAATGGAGTTAATATTGTGTACTGGAAATTAGGACATTTACAAGTTATCCTGGTATCTTTTAACAGAAGAGGGTCTGATGCAGCCATTGAGTATATGATGGCTTCTGCAGATCAAATTCATTTTTAAGCATTTAGAATGCAAGAGTAAGAAATAGTCATGTTGGCGATTAGGCTCACTGTGCCGACTCTACCATTCAATGTATATGGCTGATCTTTTATTTCTGCGCCACTTTCCTGTACTAATCTGACATCCCTTCATTTGTTCATACCCAAATATATATTGATCTCTGTATTAAATGCACTCGGAACTGAGCCTCCAGTCCCTCTTGGTTAGAGAATTCCAAAGATTCACTCTGCTCTGGGAGAAATATGTTTTCTCTTCTCTGTCCAGAATGGCTGGCATCTTATTTTGAGCTGCATCTTGCAACTAAACAACTGGAAATATCATATCTGTATGTGCTTTGCCAAACACATTAACAATTTTGTTGTTTTCAATGAGATCACCTCTCATTCTTCTGAACTTGAGTAAACATCACTATACTTGAACTCTATTCATAGGACAAACTCCACGTCCCAAGAATCAATCTCATGTCATACAGTACAGAAACAGGCCCTTCAGCGCACCATGTCCATGTCGACCATGAAGAACCTTGTTATCATTGCTTGAAATTTAGCCCACTTATTGTTATGTCACCTGCAAATTTCTAGTTGGAGTTAGGCACACAGAATTTGGCCGCAAATGTAAAGAGAGGAGTGTAAGAGGATGAAGACGTAACCTTGCCGGGTTTCGGAATTGAGAATTATTGAGTTGGATGTTTTGTCACATACCCTTACTGATTGTGGTCAGTGGGCAAGAGGCCACTCGGAGGGCAAGAATGCAGTTAAGGAGGTATGGGAGGCTACTGAGCCTTAGATCCAGGGGTTTTGAAATGGAAATAAAAGACACAAAGATCTGGAGTAACTCGGTGGTCAGGCAACATCTCTGGGGAACATGGAAAGATAACCTTTTGGGTCATGACCCTTTATCAGAGTCTGAACAAAGGTCCCAACCTTAAACATCATCTATCCATGTTCTCTGGAGATGCTGCCTGATCCACTGAGTTATTCCAGCACTTTGTGTTCTTTTTTGTGAACCTGCATTTGAAGTTCCTTGTTTCTACAGTTTGGAGATGAGTTTGGTTGGAATTTTGGTTGAAGGTCGAGCTGTAGTCAATACACGGGAGTTTGATGAAGGTGTCCTGGTTATCCAGATGTTCAATGGATGAGTTATTCAGTGTTTTGTGAACTATTCAATGTTTTCTGAAGGGACTGCAATTATTTTTTTTCCCTTCAATGTTATAACTTACAATGGGTGTGTAACCACCTGAGGTAACCAATGAAGATCCAGACAAGAATCCTAATAGTAAAACTGAAAATTCATTTTCCCCTTAATAGATTTGGTGACTACCCAAAGCTACCGGACAAGTCACAGCAGGAGCGAGATCCATGGTATTCTTGGGATGAACCTGACCTGCGAAGAAATTATGGTGAACCGGTAAGTAGAAAGAAATGTGAGCAGCAGTCCAGATTCTAATAACATTTTGAATTTCTGGAAACTCTCCAGCTTTGCCCTGCTTTCGTACAAAATATGTTCAAGTTATTTTCCTTTTACCTCTCTGTGCAGCTCATAGTGAATCTTACTTTGGCTCATTGTTGGCAAGTTGTAGTTTAAAAATTGAATGCCAATTATGAGTGTAAAGATGTTTGCTAAGTTTCATCTCATATCTGACATTGAAATCCAAGGAGGGACCTTTCTTCCTCGTCATGTAGCTAGCTGAACATCCAAGAACATGCATTTATCTATTGAGTCAGTGGAGAAGGCAAAAAGCTTCTAACCTTTTAATTTCATCAATGAAACATATTGTACATGTTGTTCAGGAAGGAGGAAAACAGTGTTTACATGTAGTAAGCACTATTGCCTTTCAGATATCTACTTGCTCATTATCTGTACTTTTGTAGGTATATGAATATCTAATACACATGCTAAAACACTAATGAAGAAACTTTGTTTGCCCAGTGCACTGACTGATATCAATAATTAAGCCAAAAGGCATAAGGCCTGCCAAGAACCTTCCATTTTCTTCTTTCTATTCAAACTAAACTGCACTTATGGCATCAACTGTAATATGTACCCATCGGATCATGCTTTTAAGAAATATTTTGCTGGTGGATGATTTGATTTGGTGTTCTGCTTAAAATATTTCTCCTGTTTGCTTTTTGCAGATGCATTGGGATTTTGATATGTTCATTCGTAATCGAGTTGATACCTCTCCGAGCCCTGTGGACTGGAATACTATGGTTAAGCACTTCTGCGGCTTTCTAGGATTTATGCTCATCATGTTCTATGTTGGAGAAATATTTCCCTCATACCAGCCAGTGGTAAGCTTTTGCTATGTTAATGCCTATTTAATCTCATTTATAGTCAAATGTTGTCATCTTGTGAACACTGCTCAAGTGCAATGACAGGATATGAAAGGCTGAGGTGGAGAAAACCAAAATGTCCCTAATTGTCCGGGACAGGGAAGTGGATCAAAAACCAGAGGAATAAATTATCTGGTTTCCTGGGTGGAAAATGAGACATGAGGTGGACTGTGTGGAAAATGAGACATGTTTTTGCCAGTGTCTGGAATTCGCTACCTGAAATAGTTTTAGAGGAAGGAAATCCTATCAAGTTTAAAGAATGTTTGGGTATATATTCAGAAAGCTGTTAGCTGCATAGCCACACAACTCTGCAACGTGCATTTAGGTTAGGCAGCTCTTTGTGGATCTGTACAGATGTAATCAGCTGATTGGCAACATTGTATGTCATAAGTTTTTTTTTCAATTCTTTGGAAAGTTGTGAGGAAAACAGAAAGACATAAAGGTCTGTACAATGGTGGAAGGTGAGATTGTTAGTCAAAATAAAAAGTTAATTCAAGGCAAAGTAAGTGGTAAAGGAAACTGGATCAATACCTTCAATAGTCCAGGTGTAAAAAGAAAGAATATTTATGATCTAAATGTTTTGACATTGTTATACAGTGCCCTCCATAATGTTTTGAACAAAGACCCATTATTTATTTGCCTCTATACTCCACAATTTGAGATTTGTAATAGAAAAAATCACGTGGTTAAAGTGCACATTGTCAGATTTTATTAAAGGCCATTTTTATACACTTTGGTTTCACCATATAAAAATTACAGCTGTGTTTATCCATGGTCCCCCCATTTCAGGGCACCATAATGTTTTGGACACATGGCTTCACAGGTGTTTGTAATTGCTCAGCTGTGTTTAAATGCCTCCTTTATGCAGCTATAAGAGAACTCTCGGCACCTAGTCTTTCCACCAGTCTTTCCATCACCTTAGGAAACTTTTATTGCTGTTTATCAACATGAGGACCACAGTTGAAAGTCAAAGGGCCAATTGAAAGTCAAAGAAGCCATTGTATGACTGAGAAACAAGAATGAAACTGTTAGAGGCATCAGCCAAACCTTAGGCTTACCAGAATCAACTGTTTGGAACGTCATTAAGAAGAAAGAGAGCACTGGTGAGCTTACTAATCGCAAAGGGACTAGCAAGCCAAGGAAGACCTCCACAGCTGATGACAGAAGAATTCTCTCTATAATAAATAAAAATCCCCAAATACCTGTCCGACAGATCAGAAACACTCTTCAGGAGTCAGGTGTGGATTGGTCAATGACCACTGTCCACAGAAGACTTCATGAACAGAAATACCGAGGCTACACTGCAAGATGCAAACCGCTGGTTAGCTGCAAAAATAGGATGGCCTGGTAAGTTTGCCAAGAAGTACTTAAAAGAGCAACCACAGTTCTGGAAAAAGGACTTGGGAACAGATGAGATGAAGATTAACTTGTATCAGAGTGATGGCAAGAGCAAAGTATGGAGGAACGAAGGAACTGCCCAAGATCCAAAGCATACCACCTCATCTGTGAAACATGGTGGTGGGGGTGTTATGGCCTGGGCTTGTATGGCTGCTGAAAGTACTAGCTCACTTATCTTCATTGATGATACAACTGCTGATGGAAGTAGCTTAATGAATTCTGCAGTGTATAGACACATCCTACCTGCTCAAGTTCAAACAAATGCCTCAAAACTCATTGGCTGGCGGTTCATTCTACAGCAAGACTATGATCCCAAACATACTGCTAAAGCAACAAAGGAGATTTTCAAAGCTAAAAAAGGGGCAATTCTTGAGTGGCCAAGTCAATCATCCGATCTGAACCCAACTGAGCATGCCTTTTATATGCTGAAGAGAAAACTGAATGGGACTATCCCCCAAAACAAGCATAAGCTAAAGATGGCTGCAATACAGGCCTGGCAGATCATCACCAGAGAAGAAACCCAGAGCATCACCAGAGAAGTGCCCATGAATCACAGACTTCAAGCAGTCATTGCATGCAAAGGGTATGCAACAAAATACTAAACATGACATTTGCTGTGTTCCAAATATTATGGTGCCCTGAAATGTGGGGGAACCATGTATAAACACGGTTGTAATTTCTACATGGTGAAACCAAAAATGTATAAAAATGACCTTTATTAAAATCTGACAATGTGCACTTTAACCACATGTGATTTTTTTCTATTAGTCCCAAATGTTATGGAGGGCACTGTAGCTGTATGCCGACAAAGTGCATAATCAAAAATTGAGATGTTCTGTTTAGCTTTATTAGAAAAAACAAAGCTGAGGACAGAGAGTTGGTGGAAAATTAAAATAATCATGGGACTATGTTGTGAGCAGAGAATATGTACCCCATTGGAAAATAGTACAGGAGTTCATCAGAGAGGGTTTTTTGTGATCCTGAAGCGCAAGGATGGAAAAAGTGATGGTGTTGTCTGGTTGCTTGAGAAGGGAAGATGACTTTGGGAGTGATTGAAATCTCTCACCTCGGAGCAGTCTCTTCACAGTGCTGAAGGGGAATAATTTGAATATTTAATAGCAATGCAAGAACCTTTTCTAGTATAATGATTGCAAATTGTAATGATGACAACATTTCCTTACAGGCTCCTAAACAATATCCTTACAACAATCTTTACCTGGAGAATGGAGGTTCGCCTGATGAAGAACCACCCAAAGTGCACAACTATGTTATATGATTATATTTCTGTGGCAGATTACAGGGTATGTGTACAATAAATAATGGACTAAAGAACATGAATAAAATTACCATCATATTTATGAAAATTATATTCCAATTACTTTGGAGGATGACTCCAGTGGCCATTGTGGAACAGATTTAGCATGTACAGAAGGAACTAATCCATAACATGGGATCTTCTTCTTCTTGCGTATGGCGTGCACAGCCTAAAGTTGTCGGACAACTTGTTCTATTTGATCTTACTTGATTGTGCACGCCAGGTTGATTGCATTAGTCGAAACAGGGCGGACCACGTGAAGGTTGCAATCTCCCACCCCATAACATGGGTTGTTCAGTTGCTTTTCACACAAACTATTATTTGCTATGTATTAGAACTGTCAGAGCTGATTTTGTTGTGGTTGCATTCTGTTTTCGAGGTATTGCCTTTCTGTTCAGTTGGGCCATATCCATCCATCTCAGCCTTAAATATACACAAAGATCCTGCCCCTAAAGTGTTGTGTGACATAGAATTCTGAAAACTCACACCCCTCAGAAAATAAATTATTTCTCATCTCAGTCATAAATGGGATCCCCATTTTGAGAACGTGTCCTCTAGTTTTGGACTGTCTTGTAAGACCAAACATCCACTCGGGTTTTACTCTGTCCACACCATTAAAAAAATCTTATGTTTCATTGAGATTGCCTCTTGTTATTTACTCACCACAAAGTAGAATCTCTACTTCTCTAAATTTGTTTAGCCTTATCTCATTGAACAGTTATTCCATACTCAGGATTATCTGAGTGCACCTTCTCTGAAATGCCTCTAATGAAAATAAAATCTTTCTTTGAATGGGGAATTAAAATTGTTCACATACTCTAAATGTGACCAACTCATGCCATTTACATCTAGGACTTCCCAACTTTTATGTTCCAACTCCCTTGAAATAAGGGGCAACATTCCATTAGCCTTTCCTATTACTATGCTGGTTTACTCATTTTCAATATTTTATGCAAAAGGACCCCCAACTCCCATTGTGCTGCAGCTTTCTGCATTTTTAATGCTGTATTTATTTGCTTCCAGAATAAACAACTTCATGTTTTCCCACATTATTTTCCAATTGCCAACTTTTTCTGTGCAAGGCATTAACTTCATTTAACTTATTAATATCTCTGGAGGTTGATAATATCCTCCTCTCAACTTACTGTCCCACCCACCTATTTTTGTATTGTTCAAAAATTTGGGTTTTGAACATCTGGCTTCCTTCTAAATCGTGATTATGTTTGGTTAGCAGTTACAATCCCAACATTGATCTTTGTGGCAGGCCACTAGTTACAGATTATCAAGTTACTTTGTAAACTACAGTATGACTACAATGTATCCAAGAATTCCCCATTTCAATTTGTACCTTGAGTTACTACCAAGTCATTTTTTTTTGGTCCTGTTTTCTTAGGGGCACAGTCGTTGTCCAGATTTTAAGTGAATCTGAAAGGAGAATGTTGTACATACTCTGCAGGTCAGGCAATATCTGGAATAAAATAAATAGTATTACAGTTTAATTATCTTTCATCTGAACTAGCCACCTCTAATACAAACTGGAAAGGATCATTGTCTGAAAATGTTTAACTCAAAAGCTGTAGCTGTGGGCTACACCGTGCCAGTTGGACCATGAGATGCTGTTCTTCAAGTTTCTGTTAAGTTTTGTTGCAACAGTGCAAGAGGTCAAAGATTAGTGACAGAAAAATTGAAGATTAGCACCACCCTCGCATTCTGAACACACTAAATCAAAAGAAGTACACTGTTTCACCTGGAAGGAGTGTTTTGTGATAAGTGGAAATGTTGAATCTTCTAATTTTTAAATGAAAAAGTGGCAATAGCATAGACGGATTGGGGTGCTTTGATTGTAATGATGATTAACAATTTTCTAGATTCTGGAGAGATCCCAGAAGATTGAAAAGTAGCACATGTAATGCCACAATTCAAGTAAAGAGGGAGACAGAAAGCAGGAAACGACAGTGAGTTTGCCTGATTGTCATTATAAAATGCAATAGGAAGTAATAACAGTTTACAAGCTTAAATAGCGTCCAGAAATTTAGTAAAATCGGAAGCAGACTCAACATTTATTTTTGTTTGACAAATTTGCTGGAGTTCTTTGAGGATTTAATGGTCCTCCACGGGTTACAAGCACCTGACTGATGGACACCCAGTATATACCATTCTTTAGTCAGAGGGTGGTGAATTTGTGGAATTCTTTGCCACCAAGGGTTGTAGAGGCCAAGTCAATTGATATTTTTTAAGTCAAAGAGAGATACATTCTTGATTTGTACAGGGGTCGGGGAGAATGGGGTTAGGAGGGAGAGATAGATCAGCCATGATTGAAATGCGGAATAGACTTGATGGGCTAAATGGCCTAATTCTGCTCCTATCACATGACCTTGAGAGTTTGGGTAAGCACAGGGTTGATGAGGAGGGATTTACCAGTTGCTACAGAGCTGCAGACATCTTCTGCTGGGTGGGCACGGGGGATTTCAGCGAGTCTTCTCTCCTCGCACCCAAACTTTTTTTTGTTTTTTCTATAACTACCTCCTTAACGAGGAATTTTATTACTGAAACAGATGGCCGCAGCAGTGGACGGAGGAAATCAATGGTGCCGGTGAGCGGGCTGTGTTCTTGCCCTCCCTCCCCCCATGCCCTCGGAAACACTCTGGCTGTTTGGCTCTGGGAGACGCTTCAGGGCGCAGAGGCTGAGCGGTGGCCTTGTGAGCCATGATCGTTTACCATATTAATTATTTCAACTCCATTCATTTGGTAACAAATCCACCACGCATGGGGTTTGCAGGTTGATGTGTCTGCATCGCGGTGTTAGTGGAGTGGTCCGTTTGAAGCCCTGCAGCAGTCTTGGGCACAATTAGATTGGGCCCTGCTCCAAGTGACTGAATGCACTGATCAAATGCAACCTGCAGTGGCATGAAGAGGTGGAGCAGTGGCGGAGGACACCGACACATTGCCAGGCCAGCCCTGCAGCCTGGACAACGAACCTTTATGGCCAATGTAAGACTCCACATTTTTAACAACTTTCCACTTGAATGGCACAAGATGGTGCCACAACGTGGCGACTTTTACGTGCTGTCTCAGTGTAATCTACTATTCCCACACTCTTGTATTTCTCTTTCTGACAAAAGATCTCCAAACTGAAATGTTGTTTCTCTGCAGACGCTGCATGATCTAGTGAGTATTGACAACATTTTATCATTCCCTTAAGTCGAGTTGAGTTTATTGTCACATAAATAAGAAAGGTGAGGTACGTGCAAGAAAAATCTTGCTTGTAAAAGCATCACATTGGGGAAGGAGTGAATCACATACACATTCTGTAAGACAGTAAAGAGGAAAAGAATGCAAAAAAAAAACAAGACAGCAGTGCAAACCACAATTAGTGAACAAGATGGGGTCCTTTGCTGAGATAGGATTTGGGCTGAACAAATCGATTCCAGAACCCGATGGTGAAAGGGAGTAGGTGTTCTTGAACCTGTTAGCTTGGGACCAGTCTTCTGAATGTCCTGCCTGATGGTAGCAACCAGACGAATACTGAAGATCCTTGGTGACAGATGCCTGTTGAAGCAGTGTTTCGTGCACATTTTTTCCTTCCTGTAAATAGCCTGCTTGCTTTCAGATTGGATGGGTGGGAAGATAAATAAATTATTTGTTTGGTGAAACGATGTCACAGGTATTTTGACCAGCACTGCGGGGAACCTTCACCAAGATGGCAAACTCAGGCCCTCCTCCCCAATATAGCAACGCAAGGTATCCTTCACCAAGATGGCGACCGCAGGACTCCTTCCCCAATATGGCAACCCCAGTGTTCCCTTCCTAAGATGAGAACCCCATGACTATTTACCCAAAATGGCCATCCTAGGGATGCTTCCCCAAGATGCAACCCCGGGATTCTTCACCAAGACCTGAAGCTCACCGTTTGACTTGCTTTTACAAAATGTAAAATGGTCAGCTACACATAGATCACAAGACCTACACCAACCCCAAACCAATTAGGAGCAGACGAGGGCATTCAATCCAATTTGTGGTCCCAGCCATAAAGACAGATGTGTACAGCAATTCGTTCTTCCCACGCACTATTAAAGCATGGAATAATCTCCACCGAACCACGGTTGCCCAGCCAGATGCAACTAAATTTAAAGTGGCACTTTCTTCCCAATAACCCTCTCTGGCTTAATCCCTCCCTTCACCACCTCCAGTTTAAATTCCAGTTGGAATATTTTGGAGGACCAAGTAACCAAGAACCAAGATGGCCATCCTAGGGATCTTTCTCCAAGATGCAGCCCCAGGGATCCTTCCATAAGATGCAACCCCATTGGCCCTTCACCAAGATGACCACCGTATGGATCCTTCCCTAGGATGCAATCTTGGGGATCCTTCACCAAGATGGCCACCGTATGGATCTTTCCTCAAGAGGCAACCCCATGGATCCTTCAGCAAGATGGCCACCGTATGGCTCCTTCCCCAGGATGCAACCTTGGGGATCCTTCACCAAGATGTCGGCGGCAGAGGCCGGCCCACCGGTCACGTGCGCGCGCCGGAGCGGAGGCTGCGCGCCGGCGCACTTGCCACGTCGCGGCGGCAGCGGGCGGGCGGGCAGGTCGTGGATCTCCGTCAGCGTCCCCACGGTAAGCGGCAGCCGTCGCGATGGCGCCAGAGGGGCCGGTCCGGTCCGTCCGTGTCCCGATCTGCCCGCCCGCCCGCCGGCCGCGTGGTCGTTGCGAACCGGGGGTGCGCGACTGGGGCAGAGGGCTGTTGGCCCGGACCCCTCCGCAGGGCCTGCGGCTGCTGTGTGACAGCACGGAGAGCTTGAGGGAGGTCTTGTCACCTTAGCCGTGATTCGTGTGCACCTACACCCACCCAACCTCCTCCCCCACTGCATCCCGACCTTCCTTCCTTCCCCTATCTCCACAGCTACCCTCACTCCATTCTTCCTCAACCCTCTCTGCCTGCTTCACCCTCCCAAACCCCTCCTCAGTTCCACACCTCACCCCCCACTTCATACATCCTCACCTCCTCCCAATCCCCGCACTCAGAGTTACCCCACGACACCCCTGAGCTCCCCACTCCCTGATTTCAAAACCTCACATCCCCTCCTCCTGTCCCTCCCATTATCCACCCTGTTCGCTCTATCCTGCCCAGTACGTTCCTCCCGTCCCGGCCTATGCTGTCCCGGCACCACCACGCCCCCATCCAGTCCCAGTACCCACACCGTCCCAAGCCCTCCATCCCAGCAACCCTCCCGTCCCAGCAACCCCTCATCCCATCCCATCCTACCCTATCCTTGAACTTCATCCGTTCCTGTCCTGTACCATCACCCTCCCACATTCCGTCCTGTAATTCCCACTCTCGTACAGTCTAGGGGCAACATCCAGCCCTGTTCCAGGATCTCGACCCCCCCCCCCCCCCCCACTATTCCATCCCATCCTGTTGCTCCCTCCCCATTCTATAAACTATAAACGTTCACTTCTTTGGGATATGGGAGGAAACCGGAGCACCTAGAGATAACCCACTTGGTCAGAGGGAGAACATGCAAACTCAACACAGACAGCACCCTAGGTCACAATCCAACCCAGATCTCTGGTGCTGTGAGGCAGCAGCTCAATCACTGTGTAGTTGTCTTACTGTTTTATGTATCACTGTACCAGAATTGTTTTTTTGTCTCCTGCAATCCTTGTTCAGTCCCTTTCATTTTCGCCAGATTGATCAGCTGATTTACAGTGTCCTCCATAATGTTTGCGACAGTGACCCTTCATTTATTTATTTGCCTCTGGTTTCCACAATTTCAGATTTGTAATATTAAAAAATCAAATGTGGTTACAGTGCACATTGTCAGATTTTCATAAAGGCCATTTTCATACATTTGGTTTCTACGTTTGTAGAAATCACAGCAGTGTTTATACATAGTCACGGCACCATAACGTTTGGGACACAACAATGTCATGTAAATGATAGTAGTCATATTTTGTATTTTGTCGCATATCCTTTGCATGCAATGACTGCTTGGAGTCTGCGATTCATGGACATCACCAGTTGCTGTGTGTCTTCTCTGGTGATGCTCTGCCAGGCCTGTGTTGCAGCCATCTTTAGCTTATGCTTGTTTTGGGGGCTAGTCCCCTTCAGTTTTTTCTTCAGCATATAAAAGGCATGCTCATTTGGGTTCAGATCGGGTGATTGACTTGGCCACTCAAGAATTGACCATGTCTTAGCTTTGAAAAACTCTTTTATTGCTTTAGCAATATGTTTGGGATCATTGGCGGTAGAATGAATGGCCGCCAATGAGTTTTGAGGCATTTATTTGAACTTGAGCAGATAGGATGTGTCTATACCCTTCAGAATTCATTATGCTACCACCATCAGAGGCTTGTTCTCTTGTTCCTTTTTCTTATGGAATGTTATTAATCTGAAACATTAACTTTCAACCAGTGTAAACTGATCCTTCTAGCAGTTTGTGGCCTGCTGAGTTCAAAGTTTTTTTAATAGAAATTTATTTATGGGTCTCGGTGTCCACTTATTTGAGAATCTACGTTTAGTTTAGTTTGGAGATACAGCACAGAAACAGGCCCTTCGGCCCACTGAGTCAGCACCGACCAGCGATGCCCGCACACTAACACTATCCTACCCACACTCGGGACAATTTACAATTTTACCAAGCCATTAGCCTACATACCTGTATGTCTTTGGAGTGGGGGAGGAAATTACAGTGCCCGGAGAAAACCCATGCAGGTCATGGGGAGAAAGTACAAACTTGATTTGTGTGCACCCCCACCCAACTTCAAAATGTAACATCTGGAAATAGTACTACAAAGTTCAATACGAGGTCTAGCAACATCAGCTGCTCATGGTGGTTAAACTTAAAGAGAACATCTTGATCCAATATCAGTTTGTCATGATCACTGATTTTGTTTTCAGGTTAATTAGTTAAGATGAAACTGAAAGAGATTGAGAGGACAGCAGTTCAATCCTGGAGTCCAGCTTCACATCATCCCCTTTATTTGGCCACAGGTAACTGCAAAAGATCCTTCAAATCATTGAAGTCTCCTACAATATAATATTCTGATCAATTGTTTCCACTTTAGAATTGGTGCTATATGTATAAACAATTTTGCTAATATTGAGGCAAAGTCATTACATGTTTTTAGTCTAGATTTTGGCTAAATGTATTTTTTGGATAAGTTGTAGGCATATGTATTTACAAATGTGCATTTCAGTAATAGAAATGTGTTGGTTCTGGAGAAAGCAGTTTTTCATTTTAATTATTTAGCATTAGTTATATATTTAAGAAATCAAGATACAATTTTTTCTGCTTTCTCCAAAAGCGACTGAACCTTAATATCACGTAAATATTACCACTGCATTATTAATTCTTTAAGCGTATTTTTATGATATAAAAGTAATTTATGCATTGAATAATCTTGGATAACTTGATTAACCATTAGTGCAGAAATCCATGTACATAGTTCCGTGAGAGCACTGGCAAACCGTAGCATTAATTGAACTACTAGCTGCCCATAATCCAATAGATTACTTGACCAAATAAAGGTTTTGGTGAGTGTCCATTTTCAAAAGCGATCACTGATTTTTTTTTTAGGTCTATAGCACAATCTCTCTTTGTTGAAGTAAGTAATATCAGGGCATATTTGACAGATTGGAATTTCACATATTATTAAAAGATAAAAAAGAGCAAATGTGGATTTAAATGGTAGCTTTCTCTGAGCACTTTACATTTAATATTCTTGACTACTTGATTATCTATTTAGTACTTTGTCAATTGCTATCATTGTAATGTTGTGAACTCTGCAGCCAGTTTCTTCACAAGGAGTTCTTGCCCATAACAATTAAGTAAAATTGCTGGGAAACTGGTTTAAGTTGATGGTACAAAGATAAATATGAGCAGAGTTAATCAGAGTTGTCTGCTCTTCGAGTTGTGCAATTATATTGTACACCTGAGAAGCCAGTTTGGGTTTAAACTGAATTATTGCATTCAATAATTCAAAGCTAACTTTAAGTCTAGTTTAGTTTAGCGATACAGTGTGGACACAGGCTCTTTGGTCCACTGAATCCACATGTAACAACAATCACCTGTACACTAATTCTATCCTACACGCTAGGGACAATTTACAGAAGCCAATTAACCTACAAACCTGCTCGTCTTTGGAATGTGGGAGGAAACTAGAGCACGTAGAGAAAACCCACGCAGTCACAGGGAGAACGTGCATTCTCTGTACACATAACACCTGTAGTCACGGTTGAACCCAGATGTCGGGCGCTGCAAGGCAGCATCTCTACCGCTGCACCGCTATGCAAATTATATTTGCATTGTACCTTCAACACAGTGAAACAACCTGACATACCTTAAGGGAGAGTTATTAAATAAAATGTGATATAATCTCACCTGAAAAACAGCTTTGATAGCACAACACTCCGTATCATATATACCGAATAGCTTGATAATGTTCTCTTGTCTCTGGAGTGGATGCCATATTGCTTACCCTGACTAATGTGGCAATAAATATTTATAATGGTGGCAGTGTTACATAACCTATCCCCATCCTGCAGCACACTTTTACGCTTCCAGTCCAACATCATTTTTGGTCCAGCTACTGTGACATAGAAAAACACAAAATGCTAGAGTAACTTAGTGGGTCAGGCAGCTGAGATTACTGACCTTCAGACTATTGGAAGGTCCAGACCTGAATCGTCACCTGTCCATGTTCTCCAGTGTTGCGACCTGTCTCGCTGAGTTACTTCAGCACTTTGTATCTATTTTTGTAAACCAGCGCCTACAGTTCTTTGTTTCTCTGTTCTGTAACATAGAGTTACAAGGCATACAATTCAAGATGGGTAGGTATTGCTTTGTGCACTCAAATTCAGCACCTGGCAGCACAGCTTAATGCATCCTACACGTTAACATGGCTTTTAGAAAATGTGGTTGGTTGGTTGGTGTTCTTGTAGGTGACGTTAGTGCACTGAATTTAAAACAAAGTGTCTTGGCGCACTCTGATGCTGTGCTATAAGAGACATAAGAGACTGCAGATGCTGGAATCTTGAATGATAACAAAGTGCTGAAGGAACTCAGAAGGTCAGGCATCACTTATGGCGGGAAATGGACATGAAATCGTAAATCTTCAACTTGAGACGCCAGTGTTGGTTCAATAACCCGAAACGTTCCAATCAGAAACATCATCTGTCCATTTCCCTCTGCAGTTGCTTGACCAGGTAAGTTCCAACAGCGCTTTGTGTTTTAGACTAAACAGGCGGAGTTCTTTACTTTTTTTCTTGCCTGTAGATGTCATACTTCCAACTCATTATTGGTCAAGCAATGGTCATGGATCATTGGGTAACTTTATTTGAAAATTAGAACAAATAATTAAATAGCTTAACATGTTGTTGCACATGAATTGCTTAAATCTATCAATTATTATTGGAATTAAGTTCCATTACCATCCTTTGCACTATAGGTACCTCAGCACAACAGTTGGACGCTACTTTCAGCACAAATGCAGCATTAGAGATCTATGAGTTAGATTTTTCAGACCCATCGTTGGATGTAAAGTTGCGGGGTTCCCTACCTGCCACCACCAGGTAAGTGTGTGGCATATATATGTAGGAAGGAATTGCAGATGCTGGTTTATACCAAAGATAGACACAAGCTGCTGGGGTAACTGATCGGGACAGGCAGCATCTCTGGAGAGAAGGAATGGGTGACGTTTCATGTCGAGACCCTTCTTCAGAAATACATATTCTAAAGTGGCAATAATAAAATCCACAAATTACAAAAAAGGGCAAATGAAGGCAGACAAAAATGCTGGAGAAACTCAGTGGGTGAGGCAGCATCTATGGAGCGATGGAAATAGGCAACGTTTCGGGTCGAGACTTCTTCAGAAATGATGTTTCTTTACAGTGTAACTTGGCTATTTGGAAGTATTTGTTATAATTTTACTGTTAGAATATTTTCCAAAATGGACAACATTATTACATCCTTACACTGAAGTCTCTTCTCAAAAAAGCTAGATGTTCTTTTCGCAATAAAAATGGGTGGGTGGTATAGCAGATTGGAGGAATTCTCATTGTGTTGTGTTGTTGGGACAACATAACAAAGGAGAACCACCAGCATTATTTTACGCATTACCTCAAGTAGGAGAAGTGTCAGGTGGTATAATATGAAGATCAACATGGTTTAAGAGTGGATGTTTTGGGGGGAAGAGAAATAAATCTTGTGTGGTAAATGTTACAGATTTCACAAACTTATCTGGAGCAACCATGGTGCAAGTTCTGATGGAGTCATTGCGGCTGGAGGGGATACCGGGACCATCACCCTTTATAGCGCAGAACAGATCCTTGCAGCTGGAAATGATCCCATCATCGGCCAGAGTGAGAAGCATGGGGGCCCAGTCCGAGGGTTGGATTTTAACCCCTTTCAGGTACTGAATCTATTGTCTTGCTTACAGTTAAAGTATCAGTGAACTGTGCATAGTATTACCTCCCTTATACATTAAAACAATGTCATATGCAAAAAATATATTTACTTGTTTGTAGGCTGCTACTCTATATGCAGGTTTGTGCAATATTTATTTATTACGAATTAAAATCACAAAAGTAAGCTGTAAAGAAAGGTGCACCTTTAAGATCCAAAGGCTTGAGTGTTTGGTTTTGAAATGGACTGAATGACTCTTTAATTAGGAGACATTATAGCTAATTGTAAAAAGTACAAAATACGTTCTTTCAAAGATTGTAGATATCTCTGTATTTCCCCCCCCCTGCATTTAAAAATGGATAGTAATTGAAATGGCATGTTATTAATAAAACTACAGTAAACCCTCGTTATTATGAACCTATTTTTTTGGGTTATAGTGGACTGTCCCTTTAAGAACACAGAATTACATTTCGGGGGCTTTTGAAATTGACAAGGCATGGAAATTGACAAGGCATGGAAATTGGCATGGCATGGAAATTGGCAAGGCATTGCTTGGATTGGCACAACTCTTTCAAACAATAACAAACAGCCTTTAGTATTTTTACCAGTAACAATCCATGTTTAGCTGTTAAAAAGAAGCTTGTACACTTCGCAGATTAGTGGCTTTCGAAGGAAAAACATAGTTAACGTTAAAGATCAATGTCTTTTCACCCTGAACTTCGGGTGGGCAATTAGTGATGGGAATGTCACTTAGAGCGGGACAAGGTTTCCTCACCCTGCTATCCCAATGCCCCCAGACTTCCCGTTTTGCTCCCAATCTCTGAATGCAGCAGGGGCGATGTTTATCGTCAGTCCCCAGCTGTGCTGGACAAGGTGGTGCCGGGCGGCCTTGGGCTGCTGTGCTCTGTGTGATGAGGGGGGTCTCACTGGCTCTCAATTACAGGGCTCCAGCATTCTGACCCTATGCCCGGGCAGTGTTGGCAATGGGGGGAACCCTCACATGGTTATAGTGGACAATCGGCAATAACGGACACCATTCTCCTCACTCTGATCTGTTATTATGAAGGTGTACTATATTGATGCTTTATTTTTAAACAACCAAGTAGTTTGTGGGAAATGTGACATAACTTAATTTGTTTTGATTGTATCTATATAAAAATCTGATCTAGTAGTTCCAACCCGTACAGAATGTTCTTGCATTATATCTTTTGACATGACCTCGTAAATCCTCCAGGCAACTCGATATTGAGATTTGGCATTTTTTGTTCACTCTGCTATACCAACATAATTGAATGCTGAGTAGCAAGTTTGTCTTGGTGTGTAGCAAAGTTGAGATGTGGCTTTCAAGAGGTTCAGTTGCTGAAAGGAAATTTGTTATTTAATAAACAGCAGCAGGGTTTTCAAGTTGATTCAAGTCAAGTTTATTGTTATATATGCACAAATACGATGAGGTGTAAGTACAACAAAAATCTTGCTTGCAGCAGCATCACATCATATAGACTCAAACAACACAGAACCTTTATATTTAGAAAATTTATTTAGTTTAGAAAATAATATTTAGAAAAAATTATAAAGAAATTTACACAATTCTACACAATGAAAATTAAAAAAACTGCAAAAAAAAGACATTGCAAAATTGCATACTTACAAAACAAGTACATTGTAGTTTTCTTGCCAAGGTAGGATTAGCGTTGTGCAGGTCGGATCATGAATATAATGGTTTTGAGAGACGGGAAAGTCTGTGCTGTAATTATCCATGCCAAATGTGGGATGATCAGGTTTGTCAGGTTGGTTGGTGTTTCTGCAAAATGACATGACTTTAACATTGATATGGGTGATACAGTTTGATGAATTTAGCAAACAAATTGGTTGAAAAATAAGCATTACAAAGATCTGGGCAACAACATTGTTTGGAAGTGTTCCCCTTTCACACCGATTAGACCTTGATATTTCTGACCTTGTGATAAGACCATTCTGGTTGCAGCACATGTGAGGGGGGAAAAAAAAATAGGCCTTTTAATTTGAGAGAGCAGTTTGCACAGATTAGGTTAAGGGCCTGTCCCACTGTACGAGGTAATTCAAGAGTTCTCCCGAGTTTCCCCTGATTCGAACTCGGAGAATTACGGTAATAGCCGCTCATAGGTACTCGGGGCTCTCGTGAACATTTTTCAACATGTTGAAAAAACTTCACGAGCTTAAATCCGTTCCCGAAAACCTGCCGTTAGCGTTACGAGCCGCTAAGAGACATCCCAAGCTCTGACATACCCGCGACGCACATTCTACATACTTACCACAAGTTTGATTTTTATTAAAACTCGGGAGAGCTCTTGGGTAAACTCGTATTGTGGGACAGGCCCTTTATATCCCATTCAGCTGTAGGATGATTACAGGATTAATAGGTTAAGTAGAGAGAAGCTACTTTGCCTGCTGAGTGAGTAAACAAGGGGTGTAACCGAGAAATTACTGTAAAGTGTGATGATTGCAAGGCGGAAAGGTGGCACTAATGCTTCGAGGGAAAATTACTGCAGTGATTAGGATAACTAAAAATAATTAAACACTTGCATTAATGGATAATTCTTGGGTAAGGGCATTAAGAGATGTATGGACTCAGGAGTCCAAATGGTTTAATCCTCACTGGTATTATTTAATGTTGAGTTTGATTATTGAAATATTACAGATGCTGTTGTCTTTTGTTTTTAGAACAACCTCATGGCTTCTGGAGCGAATGATTCTGAGATATATATTTGGGATTTAAATAACTTCAGTACACCAATGACACCAGGAGCAAAATCGCAGGTATGCTGCACTCATTAACAATCGTGTATAATGCACATCCTGTCTATGTATCTGCTAATTTTCAAAATAACTACTAGACAGAAGGGCCCTAGTTCATGGGAGGGAGGATATGGGGTATTGACTTAGTGCCAATTCCTGTTGATGGGTGACAATATTTGTGAAAAAATATGTAATGTGGAAACAGCGCAAGTAGAATTATAATCTTGTTGGTTCTCGACTAAATATCATAGTGAGTGAATTTCTTAATGTATTGAAATGGACTTAAATTGGCCTTTGTTCAGTACATGGGTCTCAATAAGTAGAAACTGCAGTATTTTTCTAAAATCTTTGTGCTTTAACACCATATATAAATTATTGACTTTAATCTTTCATTGCCGTGTAAATAACATCATTCTTTCACTTCTTTTTTTTTCTCTATCCAACCACAGCAAAGAGAGGTAAGGTTTGAGAATTCTGCAGTTTGGTAATGTAAGGATCTGCAGAATTAATTGCAATATTCCCCTTTTTGCGTTAAAATTTGTATGTTTCTTCCCTTTTCTGCCCTTTCAACTGCACCTTTCTTCGGTGTGATTTATGTGTGCCTTTATGTACAATATCATCTATACTTCTCTCCTCTTAATCAAAATGAGTGTGTGGTTCTCTCTGCTATTCCTTTCGTCCTTAATGAGCTTGTGAATCTGCTCTGTTAACATTTAATGAATGTGGGTCTTCCTGAGGTGTGATTATTAGCCTAAAGGGTGGTGTCTGGGTAGTTTGCATTTGTGGCAGAACATGAATTACAGAATGCAGAGTTTACACTGCTCCTGACAGTCCAATTGAGAGTAGGCAGGAGCATGAGCAATTTTACACCTAGCTTCTTTGCACCCTTCCTCCATACCATTAATTAATATTATGGCATGCTTGGGCCCATTAATCCATCCTTTCATGTTTTGGGTCTAATTGTCATGAAAGGAACACTTCTGTTAATTACCCAACAAATTATTTCTAATAACTTCACTTTACACTTAAAAGGAAGTACATGAAGACTTTAACTACCCAAAATGCAATGTATCTCTACTGTGATCAGTCTCTCCATTGCCACTCTCCCCTTCACATTGTTTGTGCTTTCCTATCTCTGCTTGCTCTAATTTTTGTACTTCTCTCGACTCTTCAATCCATATTAGGTTCCCTTTCCAATCTGCATGTGAGTCGTCATTCAGTTTGCATATCTCTGTTGATTTTTCTGGGGTTTCTCTCATTCCATTCATCTTTCATGGGTTCTGATCACATTTAGATATAAATGGTTTCCAGAATTATGTGAGCTTTCTAAGCAAATTCAACTGATGAGAATATTGATGTTATATAATACGTGTATTCTGTGTGTCATGGAGTAAAGTTGTTCCTTGTACGTACCAGAAATTAGAATTTAAATGAATGGTTGTTGCTGTTGTGTATACAGTATGGGATATATTGGATACAATACATTCTCAAATTATCAGTAGAAATTTATAGCATAAAATCAATATTAACAAATTATCAGAAAAGTTGCATTAACGCTAGCAACACTAGATGCAGGTGGTGTAGAAAAAAGTACAGACATTAGTTATGTAAAGATAGATCGATTGAAATAACTGATTTTGGTTTACAGGACACCACTGTTGTGAACAAGATGGTATCTGGGTATTTTTAAAGTGGAGAATGACAAATTATTGAGTAATGAGGGTATCAAAGGTTATGGGGAGAACGCAGGAGAATGGGGTTGAGAGGGAAAGGTAAATCAGCCATGATTGAATGGCGGAGTACACCTGATGGACCGAATGACCTGATTCTTGGTTAGTACAGGTGTCAGAGGTTATGGGGAGAAGGCAGGAGAATAGGGTTAGGAGGGAGTGATAGATCAGCCATGATTGAATGGCGGAGTTGACATGATGGGCCGAATGGCCTAATTCTACTTGTATTCCTGATGACCTTATGTAATAGGCTGAACCTGGTATCTACCGTGCCAGAGAATACAACTCTATATTGTGACTGCAATACTAGCTATTTTTATTGCTCAATGGTAGAAATGGACCAAAATGTGTTTTGAAGATATATGTAAAGCTAAATGTGTCTTTCATTTTCATTCTTTGCCCATCCTTTGACCCCAGTTATGTTTCATAAATGAGTGATTCACTAAGTGTCATTAATTCAGATACCTTTGCTGCATTACTTGCATTTCCCACCTTTGTAATCCCTTCCAGATCTAGTCTTCAGACTGACTTTTTGTGTATTATTCCACCTCGCCATCATCACAGCCTTCTGTTCTACTCCCTAGAAGTTCCTCCTCACTTCTCCATTGAAACCTCTGCCTTTTTGTACCCAAGGATTTAGTCATCCCTGTAATTATTCCCTCAGTGTCTGCCGACTATTTATGATTGCTGTGGGGAATTACTGTTAAATGTGACATTTAAATAGCAGTCTGTAACTTCTCACACCTGCTCCCTTGCTGAACCTTTCTTCCAAGCTGTTTCACAAAGTAGTTTGCAGGCTTGAGGTCCACGGAACAGTTGGTGAAATCTTTTGTCAAGTACTGAAGTTTCAGATCATTTGCACTGAAGAATGTTTCCCTTTTAATGAGATCCTTTGAATTCAGAGAGGGAGGAATTTTGAGAGGGGGGTGGGGGTATGAGGACCAGTGCAGGGGTGGGGAGTAGCTGGGGGTCACATGGTTAAAAGAAGGGGACGGGGAAGACCCGGTGGAATCACCACTGAAGTTCCCTGTAGGATTTTGAGGGGGGGGGGGGGGGGGACGAGGACCAGTGCAGAAGGGTCTAAACCCAAAACATCACCCATTCCTTCTATCCAGAGATGCTGCCTGTCCTGCTGAGTTACTCCAGCATTCCGTGTCTATGCTTTAAATCTATACAGCCTTCTGAAGATATCAGTTGTGTGGCCTGGAATCGGCAAGTGCAGCATATCCTGGCTTCTGCTCATCCGAGTGGTAGAGGTGTGGTGTGGGATCTGAGGAAGAATGAACCTATCATCAAAGTCAGTGACCACAGCAACAGGGTGAGTGCATTACTTCGAATCCCAAAAGTACCTTTCACTGCTAATTGCCTTTGTCCCTAGTGTGTTAAAACTAGATTCATTTTACCACAATATTTTCCAATGGGATTGCCAAGCTTTGTTTAAAAAGGTAAATTTGCGACATTTTTTATTTCTCTTTATTTTAATGTATGGTATTTTAAATAAACTAACATTTTAATTTTACCTTTCAGTTTTAAATGCCTTTGACGATCAGTCATTTAAAAATAGTGAATTGGTAGCAAGGAGTTTTATTGTCATGTGTCCCAGATAGGACAATGAAATTCTTGCTTGCTGCAGCACAACAGAATATTGTAAGCATAATCCAGAACAGTTCAGTGTGTCTATATACGATAGACCATATATATACACACAAAATAAACAGATAAAGTGCAATGGGCTGTTATAGTTCAGAGTTTGTTTGATGTCGTGTTTAATAGCCTGATGGCTGTCGGGAAGAAGCTAGTCCTGAACTTGGATGTTCCAGATTTCAAGCTCCTGTACCTTCTTCCCGATGGCAACAGGGAGATGAGTGTGTGGCCAGGATGGTGTGGGTCTTTGATGATGTTGGCAGCCTTTTTCAGTCAGCGACTGCGATAGATCCCTTCGATGGTGGGGAGGTCAGAGCCGATGATGGACTGGGCAGTGGTCACAACTTTCTCCATTCTTTTCCACTCCTGGACATTCAAGTTGTCGAACCAAGCCACGATGCAACCGGTCAGCATGTTCTCTACTGTGCACCTGCAGAAGTTTGAGAGAGTCTTCCTTGACATACCGACTCTCCGTAATTTTCTCAGGATATGTTCTCAGCACAAGCTGCCTACTGTCATCAGGGTGATGCTGGGGATGTTGTCTCAGAATATATTATCCATGGCCACAGTTTTGGAGCTGTGCCACTGCAAAAAGGTTATCGTGGCAGTGGGTCAGATCAGGCATGATCCAGCCTCATATTTAAAAGATAATTTGTTGTGAATATTGCATCTCTTTCAAAAACAAAATGTCAGTGCATGGTTCACTCAGTTGATCTTGGTTCTCGTGAGCTGTTTTCCCCCTTAACGTGAATATAAATATTGCTAGTCTCATTCCAGCTCCTTGCTGTGCAACCTATGGCCAATGTTACTTTCAGTTTGAGAGCACACCAGTGTAGCATACCAGTGCCAGGAAAATGTCTATTGTTGGTAGTGGAGTTATGTGTCTTTCCTGTGAGCTGACTGGGGCAGTGAAGAGGAAAAATGTTCCCGATGTTGGGGAAGTCCAGAACCAGGGGTCACAGTTTAAGAATAAGTGGTAGGCCATTTAGGACTGTGAAAAACATTTTCACCCAGAGAGTTGTGAATCTGTGGAATTCTCTGTCACAGAAGGCAGTGGAGGCCAATTCACTGGATGTTTTCAAGAGAGTTAGATATAGCTCTTGGAATGGAATTAAGGGATCAAGGGCTAATGGAACCAAGGGATATGGGGGGAAAAGCAAGAACGGATTGTGATTTTGGATGGTCAGCGATGATCATATTGAATGGCGGTGCTGGTTCGAAGGGCTAAATGGCCTGCACCTATTTTCTATGTTTCTAAGAGCTTTATTCACTATGATACAAATACAAATTTTGTTATACAAAATCCAAACATCTAATGCTAACATTACATGCCTGGAATTGTACATCTCAATATTTGGATCCTTCATCAAATCTGCACTAAAATTTGCTCATGCAAAACGTCTAAAATGACTAGGGTGGTTTCATTACGTCTTTTGTAGATGCGATGCTCTGGAATGGCCTGGAACCCTGAAGTTGCTACTCAACTTGTTCTTGCATCTGAAGACGACCGCATGCCCGTGCTGCAAATATGGGACTTGCGCTTTGCCACTTCTCCTCTCAAAGTGCTAGAGAATCACACCAGGTACTGAAGCATCACATGGACATGGTGTCGCAGCTTCAAATCTGCTGCCTTTACGGAACAAAATGGTGTGGTACATAAGCAGAGGTCTGTGTATTTGGGGATATGTTATGCACTCTTTAGAAATGTGAGAGCAACATATTATCAGTATGATTGCAGAGAAATTAAAAGTATATGCCTGGAAATTGCAGAGTTGAGCCATCGCATATTTTCTTTGGTAGGAACTTTCCAATCTACAAATTTGATTTTTCTTCTTTGGCCTCTTCCATTCATACTAGTAATTACGTTTTTCTTTCTAATTTTTTGTAGCTGTCATTTCTTGTTCAATGTAGTTCCTTATTTTGCTTACTATTGTTTTAAGTTTTCTCAACTTTTGTTCACTGACTCCCTAACCTTGTGTGTGGAGCTATTGGGCCCTCTTATTCTGCTTGAGGAGTTCTCCCTCCTTCCGTGCCTTATATAATTACCATGGGACTCTGCCTTCATTTTGCAGTGAAAATGAAGTTTTCAGAAACTTCTGAAATGCATTCTGTTACTCATATGAAATTGACTGAAGATCTCTGTGTTCAGCAGGCCAGGAATTGAGCAAAGTTGCTCTAACATATATGTATTATATAACTTTGAACTGAAAGAGACTGCAAGAATTTATCAAACGAGAATCCGAAAGGCATAATTCAACTTGGCTTCCCTCCCCCCACAATCAGTCTGAACGAGACCCGGGTGTGCTTGTATATCAGTCACTGAAAGTAAGCATGCAGGTACAGCAGGCAGTGAAGAAAGCTAATGGCACGTTGGCCTTTATTGCGAGAGGATTTGAGTTTAGGAGGTAGGAGGTCCCTCTGCAGATGGAGGAATAGTTCAGTTCCCACACTTTTCACACTGTCCTTTATAACCACACACCAATCTCTGCAACTTGATGATTGAAACTAAATTCTAATCTTTAAAAAACAAATAAAATTAAACTGATTCCTGTGATTCTAATGTTACTTTATTTTTAAGCACTACTTTTGCATAATTTTCTGACATCTTTCCCTTTCTCATAGAGGTATTCTATCCATATCGTGGTGTCAAGCTGATGCAGAGTTGCTCCTTAGTAGTGCGAAAGATAATAGGATCTTGTGCTGGAACCCTAACAATGGAGAGGTGAGTGACCATGGTTCAGCAGTCATTATGTGCTGATTGTTCTAGCTGATGTAAACAGTTGTGTAAACCTTGGGAGTTAAGTTGTTAATGGGAACAAACTACTTTTTGCTTCAATAATCAGTGCTCTGTTGAATGTTTTTGCGAACACTTGTGACATGATTTGATGTTGTTGTTGATTGATTTCAGGTAGTCTACGAGTTGCCAACAAGCAGTCAGTGGTGCTTTGATGTCCAGTGGTGTCCTCGTAATCCCGCAGTTCTGTCAGCAGCTTCCTTTGATGGGCACATCAGTGTTTACTCTGTAATGGGAGGGAGTCTTGAAGCGCAGAAACAAAACCACGTTGATAAAGTACGTGAATTTCTATTGTCAGGTCACTTTAAGATAGTGCACATTATTAAGGAATGGAGTTGGAGAACTTAAGAAGCTGTGTTGGATACTGCATGTTTAGGAACTGCATTTGCAATAACTGCTATCAAAAAACTATCACTTTAATTTTCCTTTTTATTACATTTTTATATCTTAAAGGATTAAGTCTGCAATTTTCTCAGTTGTTTGCTGATGCATTTTCTGTAATTGTGCCAAATTGCTTTGTTTTCAAATTGCTAATCCTGTCCCTCTCCTCCCCATTTTCCGCTTCGAGCACTGATCTTGTCAACTTAGAGCTACCTCCAGCTATGAAGCAGGGACATGTCTTCCATGCTGCTCATACGGATCTACTTGCAAGCCATATGGTTTACAGTATACGTTGATGCAATTACTCAACTCAGCAACATTCTCAAGTCCCTCAAAATATCCATCCAAGATATCTCATCTGACATCCGCTCTTTTGACTGATAGCAAATATTTGAAGAATGATGTGTAAGAAGGAACTGCAGTCAGACACAAAAAGCTGGAGTAACTCAGCGGGACAGTCAGCTTCTCTGGAGAGAAGAGATGGGCGACGTTTCAGGTTGAGACCCTTCTTCAGACTGGTTAGGGATAAGGGAAATGAGAGAAATAGACGGTGATGTGGAAAGATAAAGAGCAATAGAAACATAGAAAATAGGTGCAGGAGGAAGCCAATCGGCCCTTCAAGCCAGCACCGCCATTCATTGTGATCATGGCTGATCTTCCCCAATCAATAACCCGTGCCTTCCTTCTCCCCATATCCCTTGATTCCACTAGCCTAGAGCTCTATCTAAAGATGTGCAAAAAAGTAATAATGCTAAAGGAAACAGGCTATGTGAGCTGTATGTAGGGTGAAAATGAGAAGCTTGGGTGGGGAATGGACAGAGAGAGGGGGAATGCCGGGGCTACCTGAAGTGAGAGAAATCAATATTCATGCCTCTGGGCTGTAAGCTGCCCAAGTGAATATGAAATATGAGATGCTGTTCCTCCAATTTGTGTTTAGCCTCACTCTGACAATGGAGGAGATCAAGGACAGAAAGGTCTGTGTAGGAATGGGAAGGAGAATTAAAGTGTCCAGCAACCAGGAGATCAGGTAGGTTCAGGCGGGTGGAGTGAAGGTGTTCCGCGAAACGATCGCCCAGTCTGCGTTTGGTCTCTCCGATGTATAAGAATCCACATCTTGAACAATGGATACAGTAGATGAGGATGGAGGAGGTGCAAGGGAACCTCTGCAGATGCTGGTTTAAACCGAAGATAGTCACAAAAAGCTGGAGTAACTCGGTGGGACAGGCAGCATCTCTGGAGAGAAGGAACGAGTGACGTTTCGGGTCGAGACCCTTCTTCAGACTGATTAGTGAGTCTATGGAATTCTCTGCCTCAGAGGGTGGTGGAGTCTGGTTCTCTGGATACTTTCAAGACTGATATAGACGATGATGAGGATGTTACAGAACTCTCGGCGGAAAGAGGAGGAGAACTTCTTCAAAGTAGACATACCTTGCGGAGATTTTGCAGTGGAGCAGACAAAATGTGTAAGAAGGAACTGCGGATGCTGGTTTAAACCATAAAGTCATAATGAGTACGATAGGAGCTCTAATTATTTACAGACTTGAGCATTGGTCTTAAAATTCATTTACATTTTGAAATACATAGGACCATATAAATCAACAGTAGGCTACTTAGTCCCTTGATTCTGTTCCACTGTTCAATAAGATCCTGGCTGATACAATTGTAGTTTTAACTTCACGTTCTTGCTAATCCCAGGTTCATCTCCTTGCTTATGAAGGCTCTATTTACTTCTGCCTTCCTCAACTTTTAAGGAAGAGCATTTCAAAGATTTGTAACACTGAGGAAAACAGAATTGTCTCATCTCATTATTACCTAAGATATTCCACATTTTTTAACAATGACAGCCAGTTCCAGATTATCCCACAAGAGGAAACATTCTCTCCACATCCACATTATTAAAACACTTTAGGATATTTTACGTTTTAATAAACTCCCTTCTCACTTAATGTGTAGGAAGGAACTGCAGATGCTGGTTTGCACCGAAGATAGACCCAAAATAGAAGCAAAGAGGTCCTCCTGCAGTTGTACAGGGCCCTAGTGAGGCCACACCTGGAGTATTGTGTGCATTTTTGGTCCCCTAATTTGAGGAAGAACATTCTTGCTAATGAGGGAGTGCAGCTTAGGTTTACAAGGTTAATTCCTGGAATGTTGGGACTGTCATATGCTGAGAGAATGGAGCGGCGGGGCATGTACACTCTGGAGTTTAGAAGGATGAGAGGGTATCTTATTGAAACTTATAAGATTGTTAAGGGTTTGGACGCTAGAGGTAGGAAACTTGTTCCCGGTGTTGGGGGGAGTCCAGACCCAGGGGCCACAGTTTAAGAATAAGGGGTAAGCCATTTAGAACGGAGATGAGGAAACACATTTTTTCACAGAGAATTGTGAGTCTGTGGAATTCTCTGCCTCAGAGGGTGGTGGAGTCTGGTTCTCTGAATACTTTAAAGAGAGAGCTAGATAGGGCTCTTAAAGATAGTGGAGTCAGGGTATATGGGGAGAAGGCAGGAACGGGGTACTGATTGGCGATGGTCAGCCATTATCACATTGAATGGCGGTGCTAGCTCGAAGGGACGAATCGCCTACTGCTGCACCTATTAAATATTGTCTATTGTCAAAATGCTAGAGTAACTCGGTGGGAGTAACTCAGGCACCAGGTGACATTTCGTGTCGAAAAAGATACCCAAAACATCACCTATTCTTTTTCTCCAGGGACATTACCTGACCCGCTAAATTAGCATTGAATGTTTTAATCCACTAAATGGTTTAAAATTGTATTTCTTGATTTTAGATTTCGTCCTCATTCAACAATTTGGACCCGTTTGGCACAGGGCAGACATTTCCTCCTCTAGATATTCCTCAGAGAGCAGTTCAGCCCACCACGGTCCTTCCTTTGAAAAAGCCTCCAAAATGGATCCGGAGACCTGTTGGTGCATCATTTGCTGTGAGTTTGACCCTCGGCTTTAGCTTATTGATGGGCTGGGTAGATTTTTTTTAATTTACTGTATTGGAATTTTTGTTGACAGTTTTCACACATTTTGCTTGCCAATTTTTTTGTTACCGTTTTAGGGACATGAGGCATTCAGCCCTCATTGTCACAGCAGGCACAAAGTCAGGGTTTTGTTTGTAAAATACACACATAACTGCCAGTGGATTCGCTTAATTCTGGGACAAACTTGAACATTTGATTGGCTTGGTTAGATACCTGTAGCACCTAGAACATTCTTTCCTGTGGAAAACCTCCCTGTGTTAGAAAAGTCCAGCTCGGCATAATACAAAGTTAGAAGCAGCTCCAACTGAGGTTGCATCTGGTAATTCCATGGTGTTTTGTACTGAAGTAAAATCAAGTATTTTTACGTTTCATCCGTGTGAACACCTAAAGAAACTGAAATATATATTTGTCCAGAGATGTAACCTATAAAGGGGTGAAAGAGAAATAGTGTAATGTTGTCAAACACTTTCCTTTTCAGCATCTTGTTAATTTGCTTTTAAAACTCCTTTAGGACGCCTAACTGGAGGGAGGGAAAAAAGAAAATCTGGAGATCAACTAGAATCTGGAGGGGCACTTGGAATGTGTGCAAAATAATATGAGATGATTGAGAAATTATTGTTAATGGATGTTTGGCACTCACTCAGTGGGTCAAAGAGCCTGTTTTGTGAAGTAATGTGAGAATGCTCCTGACTACAGACATAAGCTAATTCTTGTCTCAAGGTCAAAAATCTGTACCCCTGACTTTAGGTTTCTATACATAAAGGTACTGTAAACGTTATGAAAATATGAACCTTTTGAGCAAAATATACTACCGGTTTTAATTATTGTGCATAAACAAGTTGAGAGGAAGTGTATTTCTCACTTTTTTTCCACTTTACCTTTATTTGCAGTTTGGGGGGAAGCTGATTACTTTTGAGAACCCCAAAGCCGCTGGTCCACAGATTCAACAACCTATTTCACGCCAAGTCTTCGTGAGCGTGGTTACTACAGAAACTGAATTTTTGTGCCGTTCAAACGAGTTACAGACAGCACTCCGGTCGGAAGCATTTGTCCATTACTGCCAGTCCAAGATTAGCATCGCTGGAACCGAATTCGAAAGGAACATCTGGAACTTTTTAAAGGTGCTTTATAAATATTAGAATTTGCTGGAGAAGGGCAGTAGAATTCATATCATCAAAATTGCCTTTAAACAAAATGTAATGAAGCCCTTTTGGAACATTTCTAGAATTACTAAATGTAATAACGCTAACACATGAGTTGATGGAGCTGTGATGTAAAAGTTTGATGTATATGCACAGACAACAATGGAGCACAGGACCAGGCCATTCGGTGCTCTGTGTCTGTGCTGAACATGATGCCAAGGCAAACTCTTCTCTCGCTGCATATGATTCATATCCCTCCATTACCTGCATATCCATGTTCCTACCTCAAAGTCTCTTAAATGTCATTACTGTATCTACCTCCAATGCCACCCCATGGCAGCGCATACCAGATGCTCACCATTCAGAAGTCAGGGTTACAAGTCTGTCAGAAATTAGTAGTTCATAAATGGGCAGAAACTTGAACATTGAACGGATGCGTCATTCTGGTATATCTCTTGAAACCGATAATCATTTTTGGATGTATTGAATGTTATTTTACTTCTCCAAAAATCTCTTTGGAAAACAGAGCAAGGTAATGTTTAAAAAGAAAATAACAATCCTGTAAAAGAAAAATAGTTACTTAAAGATAGGGCACACGTAATTTACACGACAGAATCTTGTGTCCATTATTTTTTTATGGTTGTTTGAGGCTTGGTTGAGATTGGAATTTACACCCCACTAAATGTGTAGTTCTACATTTTTTTAAACTAATGACTGATAAGTTAGAATAACTTAATCTAATATCTATCTGTTTTTTAATGATGCTTTATTTCTGATAATGCATCCGATGCGTGACATCAGTCTTAATGTGTTTTGCGGAGATACTCAATCTCCAAAAAAAATGGATTTGAAATAATTCCCAGATATGCATGCAATTATTTGAATAGGTAGGTGTTCCTGAATCTGATTTTCAGACAGTTTCAATTAATTGTAACTTCATTCCCCATCCTCAAATTGTTTAAACCTTTTTTTCCTGGCGACCTCACTTAGAAAGGACATTCTTGCTATTGAGGGAGTGCAGTGTAGGTTTACAAGGTTAATTACTGGGATGGTGGGACTGTCATATGCTGAGAGAATGGAGCAGCTGGGCTTGTACACTCTGGAGTTTAGAAGGATGAGAGGGGATCTCATTGAAACATATAAGATTGTTAAGGGTTTGGACGCGCTAGAGGCAGGAAACATGTTCCCGATGTTGGGGGAGTCCAGAACCAGGGACAGTTTAAGAATAAGGAATAAGCCATTTAGAACGGAGACGAGGAAACACCTTTTCTCACAGAGAGTGGTGAATCTGTGGAATTCTCTGCCTCAGAGGGCGATGGGGGCAGGTTCTCTGGATGCTTTCAAGAGAGAGCTAGATAAGGCTCTTAAAAATAGCGGATTTGGGGGACATGGGGAGAAGGCAGGAACGGGGTACTGATTGGGGATGATCTATCATGATCATATTGAATGGCCGTGCTGGCTCTAAGGGCCGAATGGCCTACTCCTGCACCTATTGTCTATTGTTTTTTTTACCAATTGTTCAGTACCTGACCTTCTGGCGTGTTCCATAAGTATAACTTCAGAGGTTGTCAAAAATGGTTTGGATTGTGTCACATGGTAAACTTGTCCCCACATGGGCCATTTCCAGAGGATTATAGTCCACCTGGAGAATCTTTGCTCTATCCTTAGAACACCAAACCAAAGATTGGATAATTGTGCAATGTTATTCATCTTGTTGATCTATTTGACACTGTCCCATTCTGTGATGTACACATACTCACGAGCAAAGCACTCTCATTTAACGTGTTCTTTAAAAAAATGTGTGATTTAATTTTATTTTTTAATCCTCAAGGTAAATTTTGAACAAGATCCCCGCACAAAATACTTGAACCTGCTTGGCTACAGCAAGGAAGGACTGGAAAAACAGGTAAAATTTGAAATTTATAAAAAATCATTGAATAGTTACGTGGTGAGGTTCAGCTCGTAGATTTGTAAATTATATTGCTTGTGAAGATTCATGTAAGGGAGTTGAAGGCTAATTATCAAGATTCCATCTTTCTCCACCCATGCAAGGAAAGATGTTGACTAATTGGGGAAGACCAACTTTTCTTGTAGAAGAAAGAAGCTAAATATTTCAGTTTGAAATGAATTGGTTAATCCCACTGAAAGTTTCTTTCAAGCTATTTGTTTTGTCTTGCAAGTACATGAAACCTCTAATTCTTTGTATTGCTTGCTCCACTTTGTCTTTCCTACACTTGTTCGTTCATTTAGTTGTTTTTCTTTATTTTTGTTACTTTGTGTTTGCACTCTCTGTCTCACTTGTGTTCTCTTTTAACACTGTTAAGCGACTATCTCGAATATATTTCACATACTTTAATCCCTGTTCTGTCTTTCTCCTTCATCTTTCCATCCCTTGCATTACCTGCCTTTGAATATTCTAAAACTGTATTTAATGCTTTATCTCAATTCGTCAATGTTGCTAAGTAATCACATTTCAAATTGCCATTTCCAGATCGGGTCATCTCTAGGCAACAGCGCACAACTGAAGAATCTAGAAGTGGAGAATCATGAACGAGCACAGAAGATGCCAGCAGTCTCTAGTCAGGTACAGCAGCTAGTTACAATTGTCCCAAAACATTGCTGGCTTTGATAGTTATTAAATGCATACCATCATTTGCAAGGAACATATTTACTTTGAACAAAATATTCACACTGTAGGCCATTCTGTATGTTTTGCCAGCCAAATGGTTTAATATATGTGGCAGGTGAGGGGTGTGTAATGTTACGATATTTGGCACATTCCCTTTCTTTTCTGTTTAGTTCTATCTTTTTTGCATTTTCTTATTTCTTTTCTTAAGGCCCTTTTATTTTCGGGGCCAGTTTTTCCCTTTTTTTTAACACTTCTAAGGATGCAGTCTATTGATCTAATTATCAATCACTAACCGTTAATGATTGCGCCCTACACATCACTACTATCCTCAAGCTTTTCTTTTTTCTTTTTTTTCTATCCAAAAAAACAGAAGTTGTACATGAAATGTATTATGTTATATTCCATGATTATTATGCATGTACATTGCTTCTAATACAAATATTTTTTAAATAATAATGTGGCAGTGCTGAAATGAAAAATCATGATGCAATGATGTATTACAATTTATGGATCACAATTATAATTTTTAACAACTTATAACAAGAGATTATACTAAGAAACCTTGTGTGTATCTGGTTTTTTATGCACGCACATTTACCGTCCTGTATTTTTGTTCACTTTCTAGAGTTCGAGTTCCGAGGAGTCGATTGCAGCAGGAGATGCCTCAACAACTGATTTCTTTGATAATATTCCAGAGGAAAAGCCCGTCTTTGAAATTCCTGTGACGGGAGGTAAGTACTGGATAACAATTTAGCAATGTAATTTTATGAAGTAAACTGCCCAAATTCTGGAATTGCATAAATTTAAGGCACTGAAGGAGACTTACTGGGCAACTGTATTCATGCTGACCTAGAACACTATTGAGACGCATCTTAATTTCCAACTCTTAGTCTCTAAGCTTGTAGATAGCAACACATCTGGTACTTTGTTTCCATTAGTCTTTCAATCAATGATTCCAGAACCCTTATGCAAGGATAAAATAAAGTCTATAACGACCTCTCATCCTTCAAGTTTAAATCTATATTCCCTGGTTGTTAGCCCCTCTGCTAAGGGAATTAGGTCCTTTCTATTGACCAATCCAGGCAACTCCAGGGGAAATTTGTACGCAGTTAAATTTCCCCCTCAATCTCATTTAGTCCAAACAAATAACCGCAGCCTAGCTAAGTTTTCCTCAATCTGCGTTTGAAATTGTCCAAGGAAGAAAATATATTTGCTTCCTCTCCAAACTTGCGCATCTCTCTCCCGAAGGCTTTGGTCTAGGCTGGGCTCGTAGCCCAGCAACCGCCAGGTCTTTGCTGAGGATTTTGTTTGAATCTTGCCGTGGTGTCAGCAGGTTGCCCAGGTGTGAACAACAAATACATTTTTCATTGTGCTGTCCAGTGGCATGGGGCCAAACTGAACTAAGGGGGAAATGTTTTCTTGCAGCATCTTCCTGTCGTTAAACCAAGGGAGTTGAGGTCTGTGGTAACATCCCTTATAGGGTCCCAGCCCAAAATGTCCTCTATCCATGCTCCCCAGAGATACTGTCTGACCCGCTGTGTTACTCCAGCAGCTCTTGTTTTGTAAATGTGCAGTTCCTTGTGTCCACATCCCATCTACTGTGCTGGTTAAGTGAGAGCAGACAAGATTTCTGATTTTTTTTTTTCTTTCTCTGGTTGTGAATTACTGTCCTGATTCGTTTCCCTTTCCCATGACTCTCAGTCTGAAGAAGGGTCTCGACCCAAAATGTCACCTATTCCTTTTTTCCTGAGATGCTGTCCGACCTGTTGAGTTACTTCAGCTTTTTGTGTCTATCTTCTGGAGCTTTAAAACATTTGTTATTGAGTGGTTACTTGTCTATTGGCCCTATAAACAGGAGCCTCCTGTGACTGGTTTTAGTTGGATAAGATTGTTAAAATTAAACCTGAAACACAAAGTTCACTCTGCAGTAAGTTGTGGCACTTTATCATGCTGTTGAACTCTTGGAAATCCAAACAGTTGAGATTTGGCCGTTGTGTGATTCAATGTTTATTCAACATTCAGTTAAACCTCCTCTGTGTATGACTGCCTTGGTTGAACTAGTCTGCTAGATAGCTTGTTTGCTTGGGTTACACAAAAAGCTGGAGAAACTCAGCGGGTGCAGCAGCATCTAAGGAGCGAAGGAGATAGGCGACGTTTCGGGTCGAGACCCTTCTTCAGACCCAAAGAAGTCTGAAGAAGGGTCTCAACCCGAAACGTCGCCTATCTCCTTCGCTCCTTAGATGCTGCTGCACCCGCTGAGTTTCTCCAGCTTTTTGTGTAACCCTCGATTCTCCAGCATCTGCAGTTCCTTCTTTAACAATATCTTGTTTGCTTGCTCTGTGCTTTTCACCCATTTCATCTCCCATCACATGAAGGGTCTACTTCAGCTGTCATAACTGTGTTGCCTGTATTCTCTTTGGCAATCACTCCTGTCCTCCGTGATTTCCAATGGCTTAAGATCATGTAATGTTCTGTTTAAATTCATATTCTGTATTTTTACCATTGTGTGATTCATATCCTGTATTTTAAACACTTTAACATCCTCAGGCTTCCCTACTAATTTTCTCCAAACCCTTTGGGACTCAATCACATAGTACTTCCCCTTATTACTACAGAAGCATAGAAAATGCAGCAGGAGTAGATGTTTTGTCATTCAATTTGATTTAAACGAATAGGATTAAGATTATTGAAATAAATGATACATCTTGGTCATATTGACTGATTGAGCTTCCCACACATTTTTTTGTTGAGATATGTATCTCCATTTTAAATGTATTCAACAACCTGGCCTTTACAGATAATAAATTCCAGAGGCTCGGCACTTTTTGAATTGCATTTCTCTTCACATCGGTCGTAAATCATTTGCTCTGTAGCCTGAGGCAATGATCCCCTCATTCTAGACACTGTAGCCACATGAAACATCTTTCCTAGTCTTTCTGGACCTGTCAGAATTTTATAAGTTTCAATTACATCCCCTTTCATCCTTCTCTCTCATATTCAAACTGAATCTCTCTCATAGGGCAGTATCTCCATCTCAGGATAGCTTCAATATTGTTGGCCTTGCCTTCACCCTCCCAGCCACACAATCCCTTCCATTTGTCTCTACACCCAGTCACTCACACTAAGATCTTTAAAAACATGATTTTTTTCTTTCTCGATTTGTGGTCATTTATTTATCTATCCAGAATTTGCTCAATATCTGTTTCTTCATATCTCTGAGTGTTATGAAGATGCTATGTAATAGCATTAAAACAAAGTAAATATTAGAAACACTTTGTACCTAATCATTGGTTTTCCACAATGCTCGCAGATCCTTTGAACAATACCAACAGGTTAATTTTGATTTCTGGCAAATGTGATGCTATAGTATTATTACAATGTTGTCATTTCATAGGATGAATGAATTGACGTAGTCTATGGAACCTGAGTGTGTCATTTATATTCCAGAGAGGACTGTCAAAAGGGTTCTTTATTCTTATGGTGAATCCACAATGGGTCTATTTGTTGAAAGGTTGATTCATTTATTTTTCAGACACTGATGGGTTAATCAGCCAGGCCTTGCTGATAGGAAACTTTGAAGGTGCCGTCGAGCTGTGTCTCAAAGATGACCATTTCGCTGATGCCATCATACTTGCCATTGCTGGGGGTGAAGAGCTTCTTGCACAAACGCAGAAGAGATACTTTGCCAAAAGGAAGACCAAAATTTCACGGGTAAATAACACTTCAATCACAAAATGCGGGTCAGGCAGCATCCTGGGACAAAAGGAATAGGTGGCATTTTGAGTCGGGGGAAAAAAGTACCGACCTGAAACGTCACCTGTTTCTTTTCTCCAGAGGTGCTGCCTGACCCGCTGAGTTACTCCAGAACTTTGTATCGATCTTCAGTATAAACCAGCATCTGCAGTTCCTTCCGACACTTCATTCAATCACTTATTCATTCTAAAATAATGTATTCGGGAAGAAGCAAACTGCGGAATGCAATGCAAATTTCTGTCTTTATGAATTTAATTTAAATTTTTCTGAAGCAGATAATCCATAAGTCTCTTTTCATCTGCTAGACCTCTTGCTAAACTAAGTTGAAGCAATCTCAGCACTGCTATTTGTATCGATGTGAGTATCCCACAGTGGCCTGGTCTAGGCATTAGGTAATGTTCTCTATGTTTGTGGTGAAGCACTAAGGAACAGGGCACCAATAGATCTGACCTCAGAGTGCTCTTAATGTAGGCAATGCACAGCCTGATTGGGAATTGTTTAACAATGACAGTGCATAATAGGGAGGGATATGGCCTCTTCTCGCCAACTAGTGTGGGAACATTTTCCCAGTTGCCCACATTGTATCTACAATCCACAATGATTGAAAAGCAGCGAAGTATGTAACAAGTATTCCAAGGCAATGAATAAGAAGATACTAATTTTATTCTAAAAATGATGTCACCTAAATTAGTAACCCACATCTATTACTCTTCCACGGATTGATTGAGTTTTGTGATTCAATTGACCTGTTTTTAAGTGTTCTTCAGTGGTGGAGTATGTCGATTGCAGATTTTGCAACAATCAAACCAATAAGGAATATATTAGGTTGACACAAGAAACTGCCGAATCTTGAGCAAGAACTCAGCAGGTCAGGCTCCAACTGTGGATGGTATAGACAGCCACCATTTTGGGAATCCTGACCCGAAATGTCGTTTGTCCATTCTCTCCACAGATTGTGCATGACCCGTTGGGTTTCTTTAGTGCTTCGTGTTTTGCTCAGGAATACAATGCAACTCTTGAGTACAATGCTAAGCTTTGCCTTGTTGGAATATAGCCTAGTTACAGAGAATACAAAAATGAGTAATTGTCTTCTTACAGCTTGTGTCTTCTGTAGTCACCCACAATTGGAGGGATATTGTAGAATCGTGTGACTTGGACAATTGGAAAGAAGCTTTAGCTGCTCTTTTGACTTATGCCAAACCAGAAGTATTCTCCTCACTGTGTGGTAGGTTTGTTACTTCCACATTTTTTTTGCTTGCCTTTCTTTCTTATCCCATGTCATATTCTTTGGAGGTCAACTAACAATATATAATGAGGTTTGAACCCTCTTGACTCCTGAAATTGACACGATATGCAAAAAGACGGCAATTGATATGGCAGCTGTATTATTTTGTAATAAGAGTCTATCTGTGTGATGCTATTTGCTGTAGAATGTGCTTAGCGTTGTTCAATAAGAGTTTTATTTTTGCCATTTTGCAACAGGAGAAAATACTTTTGTGTGAATAATATCCTAAACACGCAATACTTGTGGGCCCCACTTTTCTTTGATCATCATAGTTTCATTTATTTGTTCTGTACTTCTCTGTATCACCATCTATATCTCTTGTTTCCCTTTCCGCTGACTCTCGGTTTGAAGAAGGGTCTCGACCCGAAACATCACCTACTCCTTTTCCCCGGAGGTGCTGCCTGATCCGCTCAGTTACTCTTGCTTTTTGCGTTTAACTTCAATGCTATTTTCCAGTTTGCCTAATATCCAATACATTCCACTAGGTGTCAGGCATGGTTCAGTTGTGAATGTCATTGTTTTAGTTTGTTCCACTGTAGAGACTTGTACACAAAAATCTAGGCTGACATTCCAGTTCAGGGTGACAATATTTTATGTAATCCTGGTTCTTTCTGGCCTCCGTATGGCTCACTTATTTCTGAGAAAGTCCTAGAAGAGCATTGGTTAAATTAGATGTTAAGTCCAGTTCTTGTTAACAGTATCACGGTTACGTTATTTTGTTCCCCATGCTTCATCTAACAAGATAATGAGTGATCTTCTAAGCCAGCACCATTGTCTTCCAGTAAACCTTTGTCATTTAATTCTCCTAGAATCCAGAAATCAATAGTTCTCTGCCTTGAATATTCTCGGCAGCTAAACCATTACAACCTTCCCAGAGAGGGAAAAGAACTGTCCTCTGGGTGAAGACATTTTTGCTCAACTCTTTCCCAAGTGACTTCCCCTTACAATGGCGTCATCTTGTTCTAGGAATCCTGTCTAGGGAAAACATCATCCTTGCATCTACTTCAGAATTTTGTACATTTTCGTAAAGTAGTATTTCTCCTAAATATTATCCTGAAGGCCCACACAGCAAAATCTCTCTACAAAGGACACACACCTGATCTCAGCTGTGAATCATCGGAACCATCATTGCTCTCCCACTTGTGCAGATATATCATACCCTAGGGAGACCACAGAGACACTGTATTCCAGGTGCAGTTACTCCAGGCCCCACGCACTTGCACTAAGATATCTTTACTGTTTTACTCTAACCCTCTTGCACTAAAGACTATTGTACTGTATGTTTTACCTCCATGTTAACAATATAATAAGATACAATTAACTTTATTTATCCCAGGAGGAAAATTGTTCTGCCCACAGTCATAAAACACACCAAGATAACCTTCAGTGTTCTAAGTGAAGCGATACTCAAGCCCCTCTGAGCACGGACATCTTTCAATCTCTTGCCAAAAAAACCCTCTTTTTTTAAACAAGGGACGACCTCACAGTTTTCCTATTGTATTTTGTCTTCCCTGTCCTTGTCCTTTCACTTACCCATCTATATCTCTTGAAAGCCTTGCATATTCCTGCCAGAGTCCAGTCCACACCACCACTTGGCATTATATTATCAGCAAACTTGTTTATATAGCACTTGCTTTCTGCATCTAAATCATTGATATGTATTGAACAGCTGGAAACTCTACACTGAACATACAAAGATCTTCCCATCCCATTTTAGTGAAACCTCTTCCTAACTACCGCAATGCACCTCATTACCACACAACTCCATCAATAATGTAGCACAGCAACCCTAGCCTCAATCTATATAAATTATCCAATCCACTCCTTCCTTGACCTCTCCGCTGTGAGGATAAGACCAGGACCTGAAACCTTAACCGTTTCTCTTTCCGTTGATGTTGTCTAACCTGCTGAGTGCTCCCAGAATATTCTGGTTGTGTTTTTATATGCAATAAATTCTGACCTCTTCTTCAACCAAAAATCGATGTTTTTAATCTGCAAGGTCATGGTTTTGGTCCGTGTAGTGAAGTGGGCGATTTTCATTAACCTGTAGGTTCTCTTCTGCAGATGCTCTCGGATCACGACTAGAGATGGAGAATGATGGACGGCTGTGTATGCAGGCCTGCCTTTGTTACATCTGCTCTGGAAATATTGAAAAACTGGTAGAATGTTGGGTGAAGACTCATGAAAGCTCAACTCCACTTGCACTAGAGGTAGGTGTTTGTAGTTCAGATCTCTCCATTACTGTGGTAATATTTGAATGTGTTATTTACAATTCCCATAGTCAAATTCCTTAAACTGTAGACGACAGATTTAACTGCAGTGAATATTTTTGTTGAAACACCGATTTAAAATGTGAATTGAGCATCTGTTCTTTCCACTTTACTGAAGTCGCCTTGCCCCATGTTTTGGTACTCTGTCCTGTTGCTCCCCACTACACGTTGTTCCCCTCACTCCTACTCTCTCATGTTTCCTAATTCATTCTCATCCTTAATTATTTTTCCTGCTCGATTCCTCACATGCTTTCACTCTCACTTGGCATTGAATTATCATGTCGATGGTGTTGAGGGTGGTTAGATTTGGAAATATGATTTAACACAGAGCGTTTTTCTATATTGAAAATGTTACACTGCATATAAATATATTTACTATTGACACATTCCTCAGTTGGGAGTGCAGATCTCTTAAGTGAATGTAGTGAGATATTTTAATGTATTTTCCAAGCGAATGGTAAATAATCCTGTTGTGCAAGTGCACTTGATTGCTTATTTGTTGTATTAGTAAGTGAGAACAGAGCAGAGAAATGCAATATTAAAGTAAGCATGGTATATGTGCATCACTTTACATCAACAGTCATGTTTCCTCTCCATATCAGGACCTTGTGGAAAAGATTATGGTCTTGCAGAAGGCAATTGAGTTACTCCAGGGTACAGACAGAGCTTCAGAGGGCCCAGTCTTTGCAAAGAAACTCACGCAATATGCCAGTTTACTGGCAGCTCAAGGAAATTTGGAAGCAGCCATGAGCTACCTCCCTTCTGCTTCAGATCAGGTTTGGCTTTGTATTATCTTTATATTTGTAAAATGAATATTTGCTATTCATATCAATACCTAATCAGTTGAACATTCACTTAAAGAGATGCAGAATCTGGCAGCATACTTACAGCACATACCTCACATGATTGTTATGAAAAAGAATGTTGAGCATGCAAATCGATAAGTACATGCTATCATGTTCCTGTAAGTTTGTATTGAAGTTTAGGAGTGATCTGATGGAGATGTTAGGTTTTAAAATGATCCATAATTTAAATCTGTTTAAAGAAAGAATATATACATATATATATATAAATAAAGTCGCACTCCTCCACACTCACCAATGAGAATAGCTTTCTGTCGGCGGGTTCCCCGTAAAGAACAAGCGATTGAATTGGCTTGAGCCCATCGCACACTATTTAAAATGGCAATGTAGACAGAAATGCTGGAGAAACTCAGCGGGTGAGGCAGCATCTTTGTCTGAGTTTGATACTTCTTCAGATTCAAGCATTTCTCCAGCATTTTTGTCAACCACTCTATAGATGCTGCCTCACCCGCATTCATATTCCCGTGCAGATGGTGTGATAGGTGAGACAAAGCTGTGGTCGCAGCACCGCTCACACCTCCCACCCTCACCTCCGGCAGTTCTGTGTCCGTCGGCCACTCTACACCACATGGAGTTTTAATCCCGGCCCGAAGCCAGGAGCCGACCGGGTGAGTGGGGGCGTCAGTGCCTCCTCCGGAGTCGCGGGGATGAATCTCTGGCTATAGCTCCGCTCCGATGCCTAACCCCCGGTTCACCGACCCTCACCTCCCCTGGACCCCCGGGTCACTGACCCTCACTCTGACCCTCACCTTCCCCAGACCCCCGGGTCACTGTCCCTCACCTCCCCCAGACCCCCAGGTCACTGACCCTCACACCGACCCTCACCTCCCCCAGACCCCGGGTCAGTGACCCTTACCTCTCCCGGACCCCAGCTGGACACAGAGCACCTGGGCCGGCCCGCATTCCCGCGGAGGGGGAGAGAGGGAAATGCTCTCCGGACATCGCCAAGTCTCCGCTCACTGCAGGTGTTGTCACCGCTTCACTGACACACACACTCTCACACACAGCCTTACACACACACAACCTTACACACACACAACCTTACACACACACACAACCTAACACACACGCAACCTAACACACACCCTTATACACACACAAGGTTTAAAGGGATATGGGTCAAATGCAGATAAATGGGACTAGTTTAGATGGGGCATCTTGATCTGGGATAAAGGGCCTGTTTCCATGCTGTAAGACTATGACACACTGTAGAAAGGGTGCAATTCCTCTGGAGAGGATCCTGGGGTGATTTATGAACATATTGGCAGAGCTGGAATTTTTTTTCACTTTGAAGAAAGATTTGATAACTGGGATTCTATTCTCTGCAGCAACAGAGGTGAAGAAAATACTTAGTTGAGGTGAATAATATTATGAGAATAGGACCTGTTTTGCTTAACAAAGAGTGTAAGAAGGAACTGCAGATGGTGGTTTAAACAGAAGATAGACACTAAAAGCTGGAATAACTCAGCAGGACAGGCAACATCTCTGGAGAAAAAGAATAGGTGATGTTTCGGGTTGAGACCTTCAGACTGAAGAGGCTGAAAACCAGCCATAAAACACAATGACTGGAGATGGGTGTTATCCAGCTAAGGGCAGAAATCAGAATTGCGTGTTCATCTTTATTGACATGACACCACAATAAATATATAACGGAAAAAAAGAATTTAATGGGGTGGCACGGTGGCGCAGCGGTAGAGTTGCTGCCTTGCGGCACCACAGACCCAGATTTGATCCTGACTACGGCTGCTGTCTGTACAGTATTTGTACATTCTCCTTATGACCACATGGTTTTCTCTGGATATTCTGGTTTCTCCCACATCCAAAAGAAGTGCAGGTTTGTAGGTTAATTGGCTTCTGTAAATTGTCCCTGGCGTGTAGGATACAACTGGTGTATGGTAGATTGCTGGTCGGTGTGGATTTGGTGGGCCGAAGGGCCTGTTTCCATATATATGTTTTACATATATCTTAATTTCATTGAACCATATACGGTTGAATATGTGGCATTATTTTCATCTTTTTTCTAAGGGTAAGGTTGATTGATTTACTGGTGCAGAACAGTGATGGAAGTCTGACTCCTCTTGCCTTGTTTCTATGTTTTTGTTTCTCTATATATATATATATATATATATATATATATATATATATATATATATATATATATATATATATATGCACAACAGCATGAATTATAATCTGATTTCCATACATGAATATACTAATGTCATTCATGTGCTGCACCTGTTGATCAGAGCCTGGCTCTACTGTGGAATGTTATTAGGAATGTAATTTAGCCTAACCTTATTCATACCTAATCCAATTTGAAGCATAAATGTTGCATTCAAGTTTAAGCTAAAAATACTCACTACAGTATGCATCAGATTGCACAATTTCAATCTGAAAAATGCAAAAGCTCCCTACCGTGGAAGGGGGGGACAACCCCCTCCCACACCCCCCCCCACCCTCGGTCGCTACGCTCCCTCGCAATTTTTCACTCTCAACTCTCACCCAATGTTGCCAGCCCTGTCATTGGGTGTCTTCTCTGACAAGTTGATTGCTCTGATCATTCGTACCAAGGCCTCCCTTTGTCAAGACCACCGACATTTAGCAAAGAGACAGATAGGGTTGAAGTCCCTTAAAGATGCAGTGTTCTTATAGCCCATTCTTTTTTGTGATGTAGTCACGGAGCTGTGGAGAACAAAATTATCCAACAAATAATTTCAGACTGGCCTGAAAATAGGAAAAGGTTTTTCTGGAGGATTTACCTTTCTGTGCTTTATTAAAGTGCTGCATAATGTTCAACTGTTTGATGAGAGTTTCTGTGACAGTTGATAAGTGGCTTTAATCTGGTATCTCATCAGTTACACCCAACCTAACATTTTTTTAAAATGTTGCTTCAGTGACATTGTACAAAGTGTGAGGTTACAGCCTGTATGCATTCAGTCGTGCATATAAGTGTTGAGAAACATAACATTGGGGCTTCATGACACCGAAAGTGAACCCATTTCAGTTTTTAAAAGTGTTAAGAGTGAAAGATTATCATGAAATGAATTGAACCAATCCAGTTCTTTTGAATTAAAATGTTATGTCAAAACATTTTAATTATTGCTGTACCTAGGTATACGTGACAATAAACTAAACTAAATTATTATGTTCATGATATGAGAAATGTAAATACTTATTCTTTGAGGTAAGTTTTACCATGCATTTCAGTTATTTTAACTGCAGCATTGGTCTGAGAACCAGCATAGATTCAGTGGGCTAAATAGCCTTTTACTATATTGTTATACATCAAGTACTTTTGTAATTATTAACTCAGAATTGCATTCCCTAAAGCATTTTATAGCACGGTTTATTACGCTAAAGTGAGGCTTATCAACAGAATACCTCAAATCAAAACTTTATTCAGTTATGTCATCCTTCTGTTTTTCAAGTATCTTATCATTCATTACTATATTCATGCTGTAATTCATTACTATAGTCATTTTCTGAAGAAAATCTATTCCTCTTGTCAGTTTACGATACTGCAGCTCGGTGACAGACTATTCCATGCTCAAGGTGAGGCAATGGTGGGTCAGCAGCCACCTCCGTTCCCATTTAACCGTGTTTTGACAAGGAGACCACATCCAGCTGCTTCCCCTGCTGCCACTGCAGCTCGTCAAACACCACCTCAGCGAACAGCCCAGCAACCATCCCAGCAGGTAAGTAGCAGTGTACCATCCCAGCTGGATTTATTTTGTTGTGTTTTCTATCCATTCTTTGGAGCTTTATCCTGTTAACGTGTTGCATCTTCATGAACTCACTTTGCTACATTTTCATTCTACTTTTTGCATAGTACAGTTGGTTTGGCAACATGTTTGGGCCAGGTATCACTGTGCTAACTTTGAATTGCCAAACATCTAAACTATTTAGTCTATTTATAGCAAATTAGTTTCATAATGACTGACGTATTCCTAGATACCCTACAATTTTCTATAATGTTTCATTGGATGTCTGGAACGTGCTATGTAACTTATCTGAACATAGTCTCAACTTTCTCTATATTTGTTCTGTGGTACATTATCGCTCTGCATAATTTATTCTCTTGTCCGACTTTGTAATCCATGCCTTTGTATCTGTTGTGTTCTGCATGCGTTAGGTTTAGTATATGCGCACTTTGTTATTTTATTTGCACGTCTAAAGGTTTTGTATTTTAAAATTTAAAATTATTTGAAATTTAAATTGCAATTAAGACTACAGATCCTCCCCAGATAACAGCAGGGTTCTTTTATTTCTGTGATCTTTTTATACCCCAGACAGTTTGCAAAGTGGGTATATGCTGGTGAGGCAAGTTCCCACACAGCAGAATATGCCTACAACTCAGCAGCAACTGGCAAATTCCTCCCAAATGCTGATCTGTACATAAGTGAGGCATTTGTAAGGTGGGGGGAGGACCTGTAGTTTGATTAAAATTTGAATTAATTAAGCTAATTGGCAGACTTGTTGTGTCAATTAATGTATATTTATTCTCTATGTAATACCATTGTTTTTGTTTTCAGCCTCCATATCAGACCCCCTTTTGTCCTCAGGCCCAGGTCCGTCCATCAGCTCCAGCAGTATTCACTCCACAGTCTGCCACATCAGCCGCCCAATTTGCTGTCTCTGCCCAGGGCATTGCGGGTAACACCACTAATATATACTCCAAACCAGGAACAACACACCCCGCCTATCCACAACATCCTACCACAATATCTGCACCAGGTAATTAATTTTATACAGGGGTAGATATATATTTTTAAAATTTCTCTACATATATTTTTAATTAATTGGCCTTAGAGTTAATTCTTCAAGTTCTCAGTCATAAGAGCAAGGAGTTGTGTTGTTAAGGGTGAAGTTCACTTAAACATTAAGACATTAATTAATAAGTGAACTATCATGCATGTAAGATCATTTTTTAGAAGTTTTCAAAGTCCAAAATGTTTATTGGGAAGTTGGATTTATTTTTGCTATTAAGTTATTAGTATTTATGAGTAACAGATGCAATGCAAGCCCATATTCAATCTGACCCCAGCAATGATATCAATTCTAAACTGAGCGATGGATAATTCCATTTCATCCACCAGTTGGTGCCTGCACAGATGTTCATTTTCAGCCATATCCACAGAGACTGACTGAGAGTGTCCACCAATTTCATTTGGGTCCCATCTGATTATATTTTCAATCATCAGTATGGATCAGATTTGAACCAAATATGAAAGTCTGGTGCCTAACCCACCATTTTGTCTTTGTGTTTTAAAATTTAAAACAACATGTGGTGTTCAAGTGTTTTTCTCAACCACAAATTGGTTGGCGTGCGGTAGGGTTGCTGCATCAGGGCCTGTCCCACTTGCATGCGATTGCATGCGTTTGGCGTGACCAAACGGAAGCCGAATTCGCGCTAAGTTCGCAGGTGACGTCATTTGCGTCATACTTACCAATCAGCTGGGCAGGAGGCAGGCTGATTGAATTTGGGCGTCGCACGGCGTCGGGCGGTGACATCATCACGCAACGCCATGCAGGGCAGTGACGTCATCGCGCAATGCCACGCACTAGGCGTACGCCGTCAAGATGCTGCGTACGACCGCAATGCTCCTGCGTGCCGACAGGCCGTTGGGGCGCGAAGATTTCGGACACTGTCAGATTTTCGAAAGCCCCGCGCGATGTCGGGACCAGCCCCGCACAACTCGGCGCTTCTAAGTGGGACCGGCCCCGCGCGGCCGTACGGTGCCTGTACGCCTCAAGCGACCAAGGTCGCGTAAGTGGGACAGGCCCTTCACAGTGCCGGAGACCCAGGTACGATCCTGACTATGGTGCAGTCTGTACGGAGTTTGTACGTTCTCCCCGTGACCTGCATGGGTTTTCTCCGGGTGCTCCAGTTTCCTCCCACACGCCAAAGTACAGGTCTAGGTTAATTGGCTTCGGTAAAATTGTAAATTGTTCCTAGTGTGTAGGATCGTGCTATTGTTTGGGGTGATTGCTAGTCAACTGCCAAAGGGCCTGTTTCTGCTCTGTATCTCCAAACTAAACTAAATCCCAGTAGATTCTGTGGTTCAGTGAGATTTCCATTATTTGAATTTTTCAGCATTTTTGGTCAAATGAACTCTTGGTATCTGCTACTGTTCAGTCTGTCCATATTTATTTTAGGGTGACATGTGAATAAAGAGAAATGCTCTGTTTGAAATTTGCATCTTGGCTATATATTGGCTATATATTTGATTACATTTTAAAAAAGGTATATTGTTTCTAAGGGGTGAATAGCATGAAAGAAAACAAACATTTTGACATTCTTTCATAATGTGATGTTATATATAATTTGTATTATTTTTGTTTTGTTTCCATAGCCTTTTCACAATACCAGAATTATGGACAGCCAAAAATTCCTTCAAGTGGACTGCCAACCTATCCTCATCAGCAACATTTGCCAGGTTCGGGGTTGACCGGCCCAACCCCACCTACAGCCTCATTGAGCGGTCCTACAATGCCCAGTGTGTCCATGCCAGGACCATTGTTAATGGCTCCTGCTTCAGTGCCATCTTATCAACCCTCCAGCATTATTCCACCATGTACACAGCCTGGACCATTGTCAGCTTATCCGGGACACCACCAGCATCATGTTCACCCTCCTACATCTCTACCAGGAATTCACCCTACTTTTCCACATCCCCCTGGAACTGGAGGCCCAGGAGCTCCTTCTTCTAAACCATTCATGGCTGCGACTATTCCTCCTCCTCCTCCAACAGGTATTAGTCAATAACTGTGACCCCAATATGACTGCATGGTTTAATGGCATGCTTAGACTAACTATTTCTCTGGTGCAGCAGCATCTATGGAGCGAAGGAAATGGGCAACGTTTCGGGCCAAAACCCTGAAACATTGCCTATTTCCTTCGCTCCATAGATGCTGCTGCACCCGCAGAGTTTCTCCAGCACTTTTGTCTACCTTCGATTTTCCAGCATCTGCAGCTCCTTCTTAAAAACTATTTATCTGTAGCAGTTTGTTTGTTTAAGGCAAAAAAACCAGCATTTTGTTTTTAACTCATGATTGCAGCATCTGCAGTCTCTTGCGTCTCTCATTCATTTATTGGGGTGTGCATGTCCATACACACATAGAAAAAGCATACATGGAAATCTTTGCTAATCCATTTTTGTGACCAAAGACGTTAATGCTAGATTTACATTTAAATCAGTGAACATATTACTTAATTCAATACAAAAGTAAGAACATCAAATGTTGGTAATACTCAGCAGTTCATATAGTAACTATGGAGAGAGCAACATTTTTTAAAATGTCTGATGGAGAGCCCTGGTTCTTGTAATAGAGAATTTACCTGTTAATTCTGGTTTTCGCTTCGCAGATGACCTGAGTATTTTCATAATTTTACTGTTTCCTTTCAGATTTCCAGCTACTATAGCATTTGTGCATTTAGTAATTACTAATTCTTTAGTATCTGGTTTTAATGAAGAAGGAAGTCTAAAGTGGAATCTTGAAAAGATGTGAAAATATGCATATTTCACAATTAACTGGTTTCACTAGTTTTCGACATTGTACCTCTGAGAAACATGGGATTAATATTTGCAACATTTCTATTTTTCCTCACTGTTTCAGTTCCTTTTCCAGTCAATTTAGGCTGCTTCTCCTGTATTCACGGTGTCTGGCTGAAGTTCTGCCCCTTTCTGCATTTCTCCCCCACCACAATCAGTCTGAAGAGGATCCTAACCAGAAATGTCAGCTATTCCTTTTCTCCAGAGATTCGGCCTGTCCCACTGAGTCACTCCAGCATTTATTGTATTTTTTTCTTAGTAAAATAGCAGTTTCTTGTGTCTACCATCAATAATTGCTTGGCCGTGAAGGCAGATGAAAACTGGGAGTTTTATCTGGCTGATGGAATAGGGAGAAAGAATTAGGGTTGTGAGAGAATTCCTGCAAGCTTGATTTAAACAAACTATATGTGGATATGACCACCTGATTTTTGTTTCAGAACTGTTTAGGATCAGTATGTGACTTAATTTGTCATTTCATCAAAATTTGAAAAATATGTTAGGGGTTTTGTCAGGAACTCTTAAGTGCTTAAATCATTCCAAAATGATTTTCGAAGAACTTATTGAATAACATTATGGATATTTAATCTGAAGCTATTTAATTTTTTAAAGATCTGATGGGAACTGGAAATTTCTCTTTTTCTCTAGCCCTATTCCACTGAGTTTTGGCTATTTGAAGAAAACTTTTAATTGGAGCTGGTCATCATGCTTCAGCACCCATTCCGCTGAGAAAGCGAGACTTAATTATTTTCCATCTCGTTTTTTGGTTGAGCATAGTGGTGCATGGTCCTGGAAACAGGAGACCCATTAAGCATATTGGTTGTTGGGTTAAGCTCTCAATAGGAGAATCTTAAAGCATTATGCCACATTGAAATACACTTGCATCAATTTTATTTGAAGAACCTTCCTTTTAATCTGTTGGCTTGATCTGTTGGCATTTTCTTGAAGGGTTCTTCATAAATTTATGTGGCTTTATTTTTTGCTTTCAGACTAGACCCTTAAGATAGGGTGTTTCAGTTTATTAGTTTCACCTGTACCAAGGTACAGTGAAAAGCTTTGTTTTGCATGCTGTTCAATCAAATCAGATAATACTATTCATAAAGATAAACATGCCAAATTCAAATACAATAGAAAGAATGGAGGAAAAGATACAGTGTGCAGAATATAATTCTCAGCATTATAATGAAACAGTTCCAGACACAATGTCCAGTGTCTGCAGTGCGGTAAAGGGGAATCAGATTGAGGAAAATTTAGATGTAACCAGAACAAGTATTCTTGGCACTGTTTCCAACCAGCTACTTAGACTTGTGCCAAGTGATAGTGCATTACATCTCTTTTTTGGATGCTGTTTGTCAGGAGAACCATTTGGTAATGTTTGGAAAATTGACATTTAAAAATTACAGGTGCAGTAATATGATTTTATTGCATAGTTATATTATCTAAATGTATAAAGTTATATCATGTAAACATATTGCTATGTTTAGTTCCTTTAATCCTATTCAGATGGCACAATGTTACAGAAGGAATGGCTGGCATTTCGGGTCGAGACCCTTCTTCAGACAAAGAAAAAGGCTCTCGATGCGAAAAGTCACCCATTGAGTCTGAAGAAGGGTCTCGACCCGAAACGTCATCCATTCCTTCTCTCCAGAGATGCTGATTATCCCACTAAGTTATACCAGCATTTTGTATCTATCTTCGGTTTAAGACAGCATCTGCAGTTGCTTCCTACACACCTGGCATAATGTTACGACTGGTTGGGCTGTTGCCTCAACTCCAGTTCAATCCAAACATCCGATGCTGTTTGTTGGAAATTATTAACTTACTATGTGGATTCCCTCCGAATACTCCAATTCCCTCAAACATCCCAGAGTTGTGCTGGTTCATTGGCAACTAAATTTTCCCTAGTGTACAGGTCCGTGGTAGAATCTAGGGAGAGTTGATAGGCATGTGGGTAGAACAGGACACAGGAAAAGTTCGTGGGGAATGGGATTGTTATGGGACTGAGTGGGCCAAAAACCACCTCGTATGTTGGTGAATATTGGTGAATAAATCAATAATATTACTAATTTGTTTTTTTTTCATTACACCTCAATGCATTTTTAATTAAGATTGAAACTGGTGACAAATTATATTTGAGTAACTAATTTGCTTTAACTCAATCGGTATTGTAATTGCAATTGGTTTCAGATCAGTTCATTATAATTCAACGTTACCAACTCTGAATATTTAATATACAGTACACTGACAAGTTGCATTTTGCGATTCGTTTTCTACATTTTTCCAATAACTGCACTGTTTCCTCTCTCATATGGGAGAGTTTTGTGAGGTTACTTTTATTGTTTGTTCCTCCCAATAACTTACTGTTCCATGGGCCCAAAAACAAATAAAAGGACCCAACATTGTTTTAATACTTCCTTGTCATTTCTGAGACATTCCTGTCTAAGTGCAGTTGACCTTGGTCAAATAACAGCATGCTAAGGAGCATGACCTGAGGAGGTTTGTGTGGACAGCAAACAGAATGGAAAGCCTCCCCTTTCCATTTTGTTTGCTCCCCGCACAAACCTAATCTGCTCAGCTTCTCTATTCTCCACCAGTCAGCTCCCATATATACTCCTTCGGAAGGGACTCCAGAGATTTGCAAGGTGGCCTTGGTCTTTGTTTTACTGTCCTAGCGTGAAGTTTTCATTTCAACCAGGTTCTCGTGATATCAGGGCACGAGGGTCTCCCAGTAACCCAGACTTCAAAAATGCACAGATTTCTCTGCATAGCACAGTCATTAATTGATATTTCCATCCCAGGTTTTCATGCAATATACAATACAAACGTTTAGAATCAACATTACATACTTAAGAAATATCAAATCATACTGTGCAAGTTGGAAAAAAATTCTGCTTTCAATTATGTTTATCAGAAAAGAAACTTGCGAGTGTGGCTACTGGTTGAAGGTGCATAATGGATTCAACCATTTAACGACTGTTGAATTAAGTTGAGTGGAAATACATTAACATAGTTCTAAACCAATTGAACACAATCCAATTTGACTCAAATAAGAAGTTCAAACATTTTGATGTCTGATTGCAATGTCTTAATTTTCCACAATATGGTCAATTGCTAAAATATTGTTCAGTTGAGTTCCTTTTGTTCATGCCAAGTTTGGTCTTCTGGTTCTTGCATAAAGTTTCTGTTTACTTTCTTTTGCCTAATTTTGCAATTTGATTGTCAGTTCTACATGAAATAGCTGTGGCACATGTTCTTAGGAAAAATGTTCTTGCATGATAGTAAGGAGTGATAACTTGTGGGGTGCTTGTACCAGTGTATTGCAAGGATTATATATCTTAATTCAAACTATTACATTAATATCTGTAGAATGGTTCATTGTTGCTTGTTAAAATGTATCAAATTGGGAAAATCTTTGCTTGTCCTGTAGCATGAATTATACTGAGTAGTTTTTCCATGGAACCTTTCCATATTCTTTGATTTTTTCAGGATTCCTTCCATGGCTACAAAACCGACATTATGCATCAGGTGAAAGGAAGTAACAAGTGATTTGGCTTGTTTAGCTAGCCTTGTTTAAAGGCTTATCTGTTGAATGCGAGTGTTCTTCATGGCTTGTCTCTTTTCTACATCCTAATTCGTCAAATTGCACAGGTTTTTGGCCTAATTTAGGCAGAAAGAATTCTTCTGTACAATTTAAAGATTATAGTATATCGTGCACAGAAGGTGAAGTACATTGATGATCCTTTTGAAGTTTGCATGCTTTGTGAACACGATCAAAATATTTTAGAGGCATATTTGAAAATTGCTTCTGCTTCTGCAAAATTTGAGCAGTGTTTCATGCATTATTTTGCACCAGTCCACTTCATGTTAGATAGATTGAGTTGTAATCGTATTAAAGGATTCCCCTTCTTTTGACTTCTTATTGATCACTGTAGACTGTTCTGATTTCTCAGAGGCCGGTGGTCTTTTGCAAACTTGGGTGTTCTATTCATGACCAATTAATAAGATATGTCAAGGAGCTTCTTGGAGGGAATCTTGTGCTTCTCTCTCAAGCTGCTCACTTTTTCTTTTCATCTGCTGAGGAATATTTTACTTTCCATCTCTTTCCCTTGAAGAGGAACCAGTACATTTTGCAAAACAACTCGTGCATAAGATGGCCATGTTAATAATTGTCAGTGCAGAACCTTCCTGCCACAGTAAATACATAAATTAATGAGTTTTGTTCAGTGATTTCAGTAAATCATCACTAGGCTCTATGAGAAAAATGAACACTTTTACAATAAAAAGAAGCAATAGTGAAAGGTTTGGATAGAGTGTATGTGGAGAGGATGTTTCCACTAGTGGGAGAGTCTAGGACTATAGGTCATAGCCTCAGAATTAAAGGATGTTCCTTTAAGAAGATTAGGAGGAATTTCTTTACTCGGAGGGTGGTGAATGTGTGGAATTCATTGTCACAGAAGAATGTGGAGGCCAAGTGAATGGATATGTTTAAGGAAGAGATAGATAGATTATTGATTAGTTTGGGTGTCAGCAGTTATAGGAAGAAGGCAAGACAATGGGGTTAGGAGAGAGATAGATCAGCCATAATTGAATGGTGGAGTAGACTTGATGGGCTGAATAGCCTAATTCTGCTCCAAACACTTATAACCTTATGACCTAATGAAGAAAATTATTAAAGCCTTTTACAGGTGGCTGGTGCAGGATAGGCTTCAATGGTCCATTGACTTTCCGTCCATTCATAAGATATGCACATTACTGGCAAGACACAAATTTATTTAACTAAAAAACTTGCTAGACAAATGCATTTCAGAGTCTGGAATCAGATGTAGGGCTAGACTAACCCTCGTGACAAATGTCCTTTATTGGAGAGCATAGGGGAATCATTGCTATTGATAGTTACATTTTACATTTTAATTCTACAATAGCTGCCACCTTGTAGAATAAGGACAAAGCTTTAGTGATAAAGAGGTTCATCTCAATATAGAGCAGACAGAGTATTGGAAGTCCTGAAGCAGCGTTAGGAACCCATAAGCGCATTGTTCTAAACAACTAAGTGCCAAGCAAGGAATCTTTCAGGGTGTTTTGGGGTAGATTACATCAAGGATCTCCTGGTGCCAATAACAATGAAACTGTGATTGAACTTTTACTGCGTTAACTTTTTTTTGCATAAAATAACAATGCTGCTCTTAATTTAGTTATAACTACGCTGAAGTATTGCAGCCTTGCAGTGAAAGCATCATTTTGTCACAATGCCGCTTTTTGTAGAAACATAGTCTCACATTATTTACTTTCAATAGGGTTCCATGATGGATGGAATGATCCTCCAGCAGTGCGGGCAGGGCAGAGAAAGAAAATGGTAAGTTGCACGTGAAAATGTATATATTTATTAAATATTGTTTATTACAATTGGGATAATTGTTTAATACAATTGGGATGAAAATGCATTAGGTGTTTTATGATTTCATTTGGAATCATCTAACTGAATAACTATTTCTGCTGCTGGCAGGGATGCTGGAGTGAATCATACGTGAAGGTACTAACTGAAATGACCACTATTTTGATCCCAAGCCATTTTTCTGGGCGGTGGCCTCCGATCTCTAATCTCTTCCCCTTACACTAAATATTTTGTTTTTATTATTTCTGTTATACGGGAAAGACAAACAAATCTTTTATGAAGACTAAAAGAACTGAAGAGGTAGGAATGTAGCAGTAACCAAAATGCTGGAGTAATTCAGAGGGTCAGGTAGCATTTCTGGAGGACATGGCGAGGTGGCATTTTTGGGCCGGGACCCTTCTTCGGACATATGACTTGTATATGTAATAAGCAGTTGTTATAAACAGTATTTATACACAACTGGTCTCAAGCTTGCAAACGTACAATCAAATCACTGCCACCTGCTGCTTCCTTTTTTACAAGAACATTTTGCATCCAATATTCTAACTCACCTTGGATCCCATGGAGTACAAACCTTTTGGATCAGCCTTCTATGTGGAGTGGTAAATAGGGTTAGTGTGGTTGGGTGGCGTGGATGCTGTGGGCAGATGGCTCTATTTCTGTGCTCTGTGTGGAAAGTCGGGGAATGGTGATGATGACATTTCTCTACAACAAAACAGTATGAAATCAAGAGTTGAGTGACCATAAATATTCTATGCTGTGACGTTTTGAGACTCGTCTTCTCTATTTTAAATTCTATGCCATGGGTCTATAATATGACTTAAAAAAGAACATAAAAAGTAAAAGAGAGACTGAGTTGATTCTGAATCTCATGGGCAACAGAAGAAAGAATGTGCACATTTCATTCCCTCATTTCATTGCAAACTGACCACCCATGCTTGTCACTCCTCAGAACTTGCCTGACCAGAAACAGGAGCATCTCTCTTTCTGATTCAATGCCTCTAAACCCAAGCAGTGAGGGTCTAAGTGGGGTCTCACATAACAAACCTCTGGCAGTCACCAGCCAAATATGAGCTTCAGACAGTTCCAAAATACATAGCTGGAACAAAGAACTTGTACATTTTATAAGTAGCGCTGTAAGATCTTTTACATCAAGCTAATGGAGTAAATGGTGTTGAAGCGTAAATGCTTCATCTTCAAAGCTGCCTATGTAGTACTGCATCAATGTGTTTGCTAGATTAAGTTGTCAAGTCTCATGTGGTGCTTATACTCATGACCTTTGAGCACTTCAAGTACAACCCCAACCCCCCAACCCAGCTTCCTAATATCTGTGATTAACAGTATTTCATGTTTTACGAAATAATTTCACAACAGTGACATTCTACGATTCCAGCTCCTTGGGAAAAAAAGAGAATGCTTAGGAAGGAACTGCAGATGCTGGTTTACACCGAAGATAGACGGATAGAAAAAAGAGAATTTTGCATATCGGTTCACAATGGATGGAACAACAGAATATGGCTCCCAAATAGCGGTTAAAAGCAGTTCCATCGTTTTTAGAAATTGAATTACATTTATTTTCAATCTGTTTACTCTTCTTAAGTAGATTGAAGATGCTTCCTCTGTAGTTATGAGGCACTACAGAGTCTGTCACAGGTAGGGTAGGTAGTTTGTGGTGATACACTACTTTTGATGCCCACATTGACCCGGCATATTCACTGGCCTTCCAAACGGACCTGCATCACTACGAGCAGTTAGAGGCCCAAGGCAATGTTGCAATTAAGTATTATAACATGTAAAATGTGGCAGGCTGGCAGGGTACAGGCAACAGTCTCCCACAAAGTATTATTCATATAGATAATTTGTTATTTTTGGTTGCAAGATAAATTTTGGCTAAATGATCAGGAGCAATGCTCTTGGTATGGGCATAGAAATACAATTAAAAAAAATTGTATTGCATGCAATCCATAACATACATGAGTACAAAAGAGTTCAAACAGAGAAAGGAGCAGAATGCAGAATCTAACGTTGCAGCTACAGAGAAAGTGCAGGTGTAAGGGTGGCAACGGGGTAGATCTGGAATGTACCCTTAGCATGTGAGCGGTTTGTTCACGAGCCTGATAACAGTGGGAAACAGTTGTTTCCAGATGTGGTGGTACATGCTTTCAAGCATTTGTATCTTTCGGCAGATGTGGGAGGGGTGGGGGGAAGAGGGGAAGACTGGGGTGTGAGTGGTAATTGATAATTTTGGCTGCTTTCCAAAGACCATGTGAATAGATAGTCAATGGGGGGTGGCTGTATCCATCACTCTCAGCAATTTCTTGAGGTTTCGGGCATAGCAGTTGCTGTATCAAGCTGTGATGCATCCCAATAGGATACCTTCTATGTTACATTTATAAATTGATGTGTCCTTGTTGTCATGCCAAATTTGAAGATGTAGAGGTATTGGGATGCTTTCTTGGCTGTAACTTCCATGTGGTTGGAGGGCGAGTTGTTGGTGAGATTTACACTTATGAACTTGAAGTTCTCGACTCCATGAAATCTTTTTAGCGATCTGAGAGGCATGAAAGGGTTCATTTTAAAAACACCATTAGTCTAGCACGCCTTTTGCACTGTGCTGAGTGGAGCCAAGGTTTTTGTGCACTGGTCGCTGGAGTGGATCCTAAATCTGTCCACAATCTTTTGAATCGAGGCAAGAATTCTACTTGCATCTTCCCCTCATGGCACTCAACAGAGAACAATTGAACATCAGCCTTGTTAATGTAATACTGATACGGTAAGGTTGGTAAATTTATTTTGCTCAAGGACACAATAGTGGCATGGTGACGCAGCAGTAGATTTGCTTCCTTACAGCATCAGGGACCCAGGTTCGATACTGACTATGGGTGCCATCTGAATGGAGTTTGTATGTTATCCCTGTGACCATGTGGGTTTTCTCCAAGTGGTCAGGTTTTCTCCCACATTTCAAAAACGTGAACGTCTGTACGTTAATTGGCTTTGGTAAGCTGTCCCTTGTGTGTAGGATAGAACAAGTGTCTTGAGCGATTGATGGGTGGAAGGGCCTGTTTCCACGCTGTATCTATAAACGAAACTAAAGACATTGTGCAGATTGCGCTTTTAGAGTCGAATAACTTCAAGATTGCTTTTTTTATTGATGCGAGTTTTTTGATATCTACATTCCTTATTAAACTATATTTAATCACATCATCTTTCATTGCGACAGATTTGCGATTGTATTCACTGAATTATCAACCTGAAACTCTGGATCGCTGGTTCAGTAATGTAGCCATTCTGCTTCTGAATACTAAAAACTGCATTAATCATAGATCTATCCCGTGATACCAGAAAATCGAGGTCATGAAGTTTAAAACCTTGTTCTTGCCTATTAATTTATACACGTCTCAAAACGGATGCTAATGGAGTTTTTTAGTAACTTTGATTGGGGTTGAAGGTGAGCTGCGAATTCCAAATGCTTTTGTGGGGAAAAGGACTTAAGCAACTGATGCTTCCTTGGGGATCTGACTATACTACAGATGTTTTTTTGAAAGCCTTTAAAGCTTCCAGTCTGTTTTGATTGGATTTTATTGTCAAGTATATCTACTTCATTGGGTGAGAGAATCAAGGGAATGATCCAAGGAAGGGATTATAGGTAGTGTAGGAAAAGGACTAGTCATGTGAAACTAGTGCTGTTCGTTTGTACTGCAGTATAATGCGAGTCAAAGTAGGAGGTATCTTTTTTTTAATGTCAGCAGTAATCCCCTACCTTAATCCCTCCCCCTTCCTCCCAGTAGATAATAAGAGAAAATGAAGCCATTTTACTCAATTAAAACAAATTTGCAAAACTGAATTGATCAGGATTACTTTTAAGTGCTGATTGAATTCATTCGATATTAAACTGTTTATGGAGAAGCACGAATGAATAACCAAGTGTTTGTTAGCCCTACTTGAAGTTATTTAGTTTTGAAGGAGAAAGATGTCATCTATTTTGCTGTGATTGTAATTGCTTTCTTCCAGTGGATTTTACAGTTCAGCAGAGTGACCTCTTCTGGACATGACGAGCTTAGAGGGTTAATCTGAAAATCCTTTTAGCTGTGGATTCATGGAACCATTAACTGCAATTTCAGTTTGTGGTGATGTGCTTGTAGTTCAGTTGGTCTGTGCGTCATTTATAGTTATTATTTATGTTAACATTTTCCAATGATGTTAACCCTTCAACTAGCAGATTTTGGTATGGCTAAACTAATATATGTTCAAGGGAGGTGAAGACCACATATCCACAACGTTGACATTTTGACAAGCAAAGTCAAAAGCAAATGGTGCATAAAAAAATTAAAAAGGCTTGAATACAATGTGAATTTGAGCTCAAATTCACATTGTATTCAAGTGGTTTTCATTTTTCTAGGAACTCAATTCCCCATTAGATTATAGTTGTGCCAACTTTCCACATTTTTCACATTGATTAGTACAGTATTGATTTCTGGCATCAGTCTAAGAGAGTTGAAAAATAACAGTGGTATTTTCTACAGCAGACAAATTCAAATCAGAGATGAATTGTGATTTAAGTTATTGCCATTTCATTGAGTTTCTACTGAATTCAATATAATTTACATTATGTCATTAATGTAGGTCAATTTAAAAAGTCTTATAGAGATGTCCTGGTACATTGTTGAAATGTGGATTTTGAAGAGATTCTTCAAGTGGGAACTGTAGTGTAAACATTTTGGGAAGCATTCCAGAGCCCTGTGGCTGGATGACTGAAGAAATAGAAACATAGAAAATAGGTGCAGGAGTACGCCATTCAGCCCTTCGAGCCTGCACCGCCGTTCAATATGATCATGGCTGATCATCCAACTCGGTATCCTTTACCTGCCTTCTCTCCATACCCCCTGATCCCTTTAGTCACAAGGGCCACATCTAACTCCCTCTTAAAAATAGTTGTTAATGGTGGAGCAAGTGGAATTGGGTATACACATGGGTGGAACAGGAGGAAATACTTCTACACTTTGTGGATGAGCTTTGTGCATAAGAAAGTGACAGATGATCATCCTGGATATGAATTGTTTCTCATTTATTCCACCAGTTACATTTTTGGGTCAGTTGGAACTGCCATTTTTCATCCTCAGCTACTCCCACTTCAGTAAGATTCACATGCAATCTGAGCAATACCACGTGTGTCAGATGTAGAAAGATACGCCACAGAAATAGGTTGTTATGCTCAGTGAGTCCATAGCGAATTTTACACTAATCCTACCTCAACATATTTCATTCTTCCCACATTCCCATCAGCTCCCTAGTTCCCCCCCCACTACCACCAAATATTCTACCAATCTACATAGTCATCTACAGTGGCCAATCTGTACATTTTTGACATGTGGGAGAAATCCAGAGCATCCTGAGAAAATCCGTACAGTTACAGAGAGAATATGCCAACTCATAACCAACACTTGAAGTCATGATTGAACCCGGGTCACTGGAGGTGTGTGGCAGCACTTTTCTTTATATTCGTCTAGTTTAACAGTATTTTGAATACCTTGCGTCAGAATCTATGGTATATTCTCCTACATTACGTGCAGAAATGGTGTTTAACGCAGGTTGCAGTATTCTTCCTGATTTTAATGCAAAAGGTTTAAAGCGTTCCCTTTAAAAAATTAGTTTTAAATCATTGAAGCTCCACCTTGGTTCCTGCTCTGATAGTGTCTCAATTGTAACATTTCCATCCTTACTTTTAACTTCCTACATTAAAGAATTGTTTCAGCGCAGAACAAGGCTGTTCAGCCTATTATGTCCATGCCTGCTGTCTAACCACAGCAATTCTCTGATTCCAATCACCAACCTTCTCTCTCTAAGTTAGTATTTTTTTCCAACCAACTCATTCTGACGGGTGTCTCCTAATCTTCATTCTGACGGGTGTCTTAGACTACATATGCTCTAATTCCCCAGAGAGCCATTGTTTCTCTCATTTGTTTACAGATGTTTGCTAATCTTAACTTTATTTTTTAAAAAGCCTACCAAAGTCAACATTGTGACAAATTCATGTCCTTTGACCATGGCAATGAATCTCTGGGCTGTCGTTCCAACAAACAACTTCTTAACTGCTTTCCTATTGCACTTTTTAGAAAATTCTTGTCTCTGCATAAGTTGCCTTAGTCACCTGTAGAATCCAGTTCAAATCACATCACATTGATTTTTCTGTAATATAATTTGTATGGAGTTTGTATTTTCTTCTATGACGTCAAGTATTTCCATAGATACTTTGGTGTCCCAAAGATGTACTGATTGTTAATTTAATATAAGCCGCTGTAAATCATCTCTAATGTCGGTGGCTGACAGGACAATCTGTGGGGCATGTGAGAGAATACATTGCATTGAAATAACTGGGGTGGTTGGATTGCTCTGAACTGGCATAGATTTGATGGGCTGAATGGCCTTCTCTGTCAAAGTAAAAGGTGCCAATAATAATGAACTGGAAAAAATCATGATTAGATGATTAGTTGATAATTATATTATGCCTACTTTCCTTTTTTTTCTGAAGCCCTCGATCACCGCACACTGCAGCAACATGCATAGTTTTCAAGCAGCATTAATACTATCTACCTGGGGACCTACTCTGGTATCAGTTTACGAGTCATCTACCCATTGGGTAAAATGTGTCAACATTTTCCATATTAAAAAAAAAATAATTGAAAATAACCTTGTGGGGGGGAGGCTAGGGATAACATTCTCTCCCCCACCAGAAACAGTCCTGACCCGAACCATCACCTATCCATGTTCTCCAGAGACCTGCCTGTCACACTGAATTACTCCAGCCCTTTGTGTCTTTATGTAAACCAGCGTCTGCAGTTCCTTGTATCTTCAAAAAGGACATATTTTATTGAGGCTGAGAATGGATTTTGTATGGTAGTACTGGCAAGATATTTCATGAAACTTTGTAGATTACTTCAACATAGTTCAAAGCTCAAGAGCGTTTAATCAAATTGTCTGAGCTTTAGTGATTGTAAGATTTATAGAAAAAAAAACAAGAACCTCACTGCTGTCACACAGGAATAATTTGTTTCAGTTGCATGTGCACTGCTTTTGTAGGGAAGAATAATTTATTAAACTGTTCCCGCTATACCGCTGGTTTCCAACTGGCCTCCCGCTTTTTGTAAATCTCTATAGTGATCTTGCCAAAAACTCTGCTCTCTGCTGTCTTAATTCAGAACCTTATATTTATCCATCAGCCCTGTTCACACCAACAGGCCTTGGTTCCTGCTCTGATAGTCTCAATTGTAATATTTCCATCCTTACTATTAACTTCCTACAGTAAAGAATTGTTACAGCGCAGAACAAGACTGTTCAGCCTATTATGTCCATACCTGCTCTCTAACCACAGCAATTCTCTGATTCCAATCACCAACCCTCTCTCCATAAGTTAGTATTTTTTCCCCACCAACTCCATCATGAAGGCTGAGTATTTTTACAGAGTTGTGAGCGCCTGGCTCGTGCTGGGTAATGGAGGCAGAGATATAACAGTTGCATTTAAGAGGTTTTAGATGGGCACATGGATATGCTGTGAATGGAGGGATACAAATCACGTGCAGGCAGAGGAGATTAGATTAACTTTAACTATCGACATGTTCAGCACAGACATGATAGGTCCTTCACCTGTTCGTGCCCTGAACTAATGTTTAATGGTGATTTAGTCTACGTTCTCAGATTCTGGTTCCACAAAAAAAAGGTTGCAGAAAGTTTTAGTTAAAGACTAAACTAATCTGTAATTGTTAATGCTAATTTTGATTTGATTGCACTTTATAGGGAAGGAGATTTGTGCACCTTTTAAATTGTCCAATAGCTGAAAGTACCAGAAATTCTCTAAAACTGGCAAAATCTTTTCAAAACAAACATGAACTGACCCAAGATTTCAATTCCTCGGTACTTTTCAAGAGAACGGCAGCTACCTTATTTATATGGTGTTGTAATCTCACAAAATATCCCAAGCTACTTCATAACAATGTTGTCAAACAAAAATACATAATGAAGCACACAATACAATTGATCAAGGTTTGGTCATAAGTTTATTTTAATTAAGCATCTTGAAGATGAAAAGAGAGAGTAATGGAATGTTGCATAACCCAATTAACATGCTGTTAATCAAATCCCAAAGGATGAGCTGTGTTGATCTTGTACTATTAGTTAAAGACTCATTATCTATATGTAGAAGTAATCACAATCCAAATCTTTCTGTGACTTTCTGAACTATTCACTTGAAAGAGTTGTTGGCCTTTTGTGGTAGCTGCTGTTTTAGAACATGCTGTTTATAATCTTTCAGCTTCAAGACAACTACACTCCCCCAGCTCCTATTACGGCTCCTGTTGTGAATTTCTCTATGGATACGCAAAAGGCCCGACCCCAGGGCCTCACTTCTCAGGAAACCAGCCAAGGACCTCCAGGGGCACCAAAAGAGGGAAACTTTCAGGTGTGTTCTTAAGTAAACATTTGTGGCTTTGTTCTTGCTGTTGAGTGGTGCCTAGATTTGATTATGGCATGGTTTATTGTAATTACTAATGCTGAGAGGGTTAAGTGCATTCTCTCATTTGGTCCTGTTGTGAAATTATACAGAACAAAAATACATCTACATCTTGTGTCACATTTTGAAAAACCCATGTGGTGACGGAGAATGTGCAAACTGAACGCAGGTTTCCTCCATTTGCACCCATTGTGCCATCCAATTTAAATTTAAGATCGTGTATGATAAAATGTGGAAAAATGAAAGGAAAAAGATGATGTTCGGCACAAACAAATGATTGCACCAATATGTAATGAATTGGCAGATCTCCCCAAGCATTGTCTGTGTCCACACTACTTTGTATCACCAACAGCAACAGGCCGTGAATCAAAATACATTATATAATGCAGGTCAGTGAGCTCAAATTGGGGCCCACAGAGATAATTGTGGAGAGCAAAATGGACACATGAGATTTGTCCCATTAATTTATAAATTATTAGTAATGCCACCACCTGTAGCCTTCCCTGGCCACTGTCTCAAGTAGAACAAGAATGTTTGCACCATTTAGTGTCCTTTGAACTTGGAGCTAAACTTGCCCTCTGTAACTCAGAATACATTATTTACTCCTCCATAACATCACCCTTCTCTGTTTCTGTCTATACCTTCCTACTCCTGAACCTCTAATCTATGTTTTAGTCACCTGTGGACCAGGTGGTCGCAATACGCAGACTCCAACTTGCATGCAATTAAGGTTATCTTCAGCTCAGCTTGTGTCTGATCCAAGTTCAAATCTGTGCTGATCCATCCCAGAGGTTCGTATTTAATATTTTGTTCCAGCCTTTTATCCATTTAAACTCCTCCAGTTTTACAACCCTTCCACCATCCTTGCAACTCAAACTTCATCTTCTCCAAAACTCTTCAGCGCACCATTGTGACTGTGGCCCATGGTGTTTTATCTTTGCGTTCCAAAGTTGCCTCCCTAAAATGCTCTACTTTTAGGACTCTCTTCCTCATGATTTGGAAAACGCACTATCCGAAAGCAGTCAATATCTTGGATATGGTCGTGTTCAGTACTAAACAATAGTGCGATCCATAAGTGTGCACGTGTGTATGTGCGTGCAATTATTTATTTAATGAAGGGGTAACCCATGGTAGTAAAGCACTGCTGTATTGATCTACTGTAAATGATGAAGAGGCTATTCTTTCTTGTGGCTCATCGTCTTTATGGTGTTACTACTTTTGAGAAAAAATGAGTTTGTCCTATTTGCTCATTTGGCCATGGAGGTGGTGAGATTTTGGGCAAAGGCACAAAGTAGAAAAGAATCCTACTATTCTTTCAAAAGTACTTTTGTCTCTTCAGCAAAACACACGTTCTGTGGAACTCAGCGGGTTAGGCAGCATCTGCAGAGGGAGTGAACAAGCAGCGTTTTTGGCTGGAATCCTTCTCAAAGCATCGTCTGTCCATTCTGGCCACAGATGCTGCCTGACCCGATGAGTTCCTCCAGTACTTTGTTTTTTTGCTCAATATTCCAGCATCTGCAGTTTCATGTGTCTCCATTAGTCTCTTCAGATTGATTTCAACTCCTTCACATCAGTTTGAACCAGAATATTCAGATTTAATTTAATGACCATTTGCAATTTACCTAACGTGTGGTAAACTTGTAGCTTACCCTCTTGAGTGGTGAAACCTGAAAACTGCTACATTTACATGGATGTATCAAATAAAAACAGCGCAAAACTGACCATTGTGAAAACTGGAGAAAAGATCGAGTGAAAATGTTGCATAGTTCAGATTTTGTTTACATATAATTTGAGCTTCCAAGGGTGCTATATTTTATCCAAATATAATAACGTAGGAGTAAAATATTTACCTTGATGCCACGGAGTATATCTACAGCCACTTTATTACATGAATTTCTGTCTACCTATCTGTTCAGCCGTGTACTGATGCGTTTTTCCATTGTGGTTGGGTGTGAAATGCATATCCTGCTACATATGCCGTGTTCCTCCTTCCCTTTTGGCTCCGTATTAGTAGTCTAAGCAATGATATGTTTGCTGTTTCACTTCCAGCCCCTACAACAACTGCCCACAGAGAAGATTGTGAAGAAGCAAATTCCAGAAGAGCACATGATATTGATGACCACCTTTGATGGGCTGGTACAACGATGCCTTTTAGCTGCTGCTGACCCTGTATGTCACTGAACAATAATCCTATTACTGAAATAAGTAGATTATATCCATATCTTTATTATATGTGTTTATATTCCATATCTTTATTATGTACAAAAACATGTGTTTTTGTACATAATGAGTGTGGGGTTTTGTATGTATGTGTGGGGACTGCAAACTGCTGGTACGATGAAATTGGTTAAATTACCATGCAAAATGGGTATGTGAGATGAGGGGTTTAGATTATTTGATACTTCTGTTGCTAAAATTTATTGTATTCGCTCCAATTATCCAGAGTTGAAAACCACTGAATTCCTATCACCCAGCTACGGGAAGGTTGTCATTCAGTTACAAATGATGAAAAGATTCATCAGGATGTTACCTGGACTTGCAGGCTTGAATGATAGTGAGAGGTTGAACAAACTGGGACTTTTTTCTTTGGAGCATAGGAGGCTGATGTGTGACCTAGATCACGTGGGGCGTAGATAAAGTGACCATTCAGAGTCCATTTCCCAAGCCAGAGGATTCTAAAATTAGATGGCATAGGCTTAAGATGAACGGGGAGAGATTGAAGAGAGACCTCGGAGGCAACTTTTTCACGTAGAGGGTAGTCTGTACCTAAAATGAACTACCAGAGGTAACATTAAGTGACCTGCCCTGAAACAATTGCATTTACAGGTAGACACAAAAAGCTGGAGTAACTCAATAGGTCGGGCAGCATCTCTGGAGAAAAGGAATAGGTGATGTTTCAGGTCGAGACCCATCTTACTGAGAGACTGAGAGTAAGGGGAAGGGGGAATGAGAGATAGAAGGTACATAGAACAAATGAATGAAAGATATGCAGAAACCAATGATGAGAACAATGAAAACAAGGAAAGGTGAAGCCCATTGGTGTCTGTGCGGTTGGTGATAACAAGTTATACAGACAGTGAAACTCAACAGGACAACAGTGAAGCTAGTACGTCAACAAGGGTGGTGAAGAGACGGAGGGAGAGAGAGAGAGGATGCAAGGGTGTTGTGTTTGCGATCCTTTGCCAGTTGGGAAGTGTTTCAAGCGGAAACAAATTATAACCAGAAACATCATATTTCAAGGCATCAGTTTCTGGCCAAGAAAAATTGAGAAATACTAAATCTGAACCATCAGCCCACTTAGCGTAGGTTTGTCCTAATGATATGTCCTATTGAAGGGTGGCCATCTGTAGTCCACTAATGCTCACTGCAAATTCTTGCAACTATGTAAATTGTAAGCCCTAAATCTCAGATGTTCTCGGGTGTGAATCTTCCACACATTATTAATTTCAAATGTTTATGAAAAAGGAACTGGTTGGTTCCAACATTTTAGTAAGGTGATTTGTAAATAAAGAAAATTGATGCACACATTTCAATGCAGCTGCCTGTCGGTGTGAATTGAGGCATTGCCTTTTTGGGTGGTATAGGTGCCCCATGACACATACTGGATTAAGTGCTGAACAGTCTGACTCACGATTGCAGCTTTATGCTTAATACAGATTATTTTGAGCAACCACACTGAACTTTAGTGTTTCACTGGTGATTTTGTGCATCTGGATGATGATTTTATCAGACATAAATTCTGATTAGGATTTAATTGTGCTCAGCCAAATCAAATCAGATGTTTGTCATTACTTTTAATGGAGAGGGGTCGGAACAAAGGGGAGTAACATAAGAGGCTGAACTTGATTGTTCTTGACCTATTGACGTTTATATACTGAGTATGTGACCAAGTAGTAGCCAGCTGTAGACCAAGTGTTCCTTTCATATTGAAGTGTTTACCCCCTTGACATTCTAGTTATTTTAAAACTTTTAATGGGGCAAACAAGTCATTGTTAGAGGATATATTCTTGAACATAACATTGATAATACACATGCTTTCACTTATTTTCAGCAGTCAGCTCCATTAATTTAACATTGAATCTACTGTTGCTACACTGTTTATTAACCAATGTAAATTACTGCATTATTTTGAAGTCATGCGATGGCTTGAAGATAATCCGTTGTAACTGAACCAATATAATCAGAAATTCCTACTAGAAACTTAGCATCTGTGTAGGTTGCCTAGCTACCCCATACTGACTTTGAGTTTAGATTGAACTGTGACAGTCACCAAACTTTGTCTAGTGTGATGCGTTAGTCCGCTGCTCTGACCCACCAACTATCAAAGCTCCCATCTTACAATGTATAAATTGTAGTTTACTTGATTGCAGTAATAAGAGAAAAAAAATGCCCAGTAATAAGAGAGAAAAACATCCAACATGCCTCAAAAATGTAATTGCCTTTCTATCATAACAAATGCACAAGGCATTTCACCCAGAGGCCAAGTTGCCGGCTGATTTGCTATGCTTGTGGTTGCCTGTTTTTCTCTAATGACATTGTCTTCCGTGTACTTGGATCGTTGTCTTCACTCTTTTCATCACCCCTTGTGTGTCTGAGCTGCTTTCTCACTCACTCGTTACATCAGTCACATTTTCTACTACATCCTTTCTTCCTCTTACAGTGAAATTGCTGTTTCAACAAATTGATCTCCTTTATGCCTTGCTTAAAGGCAGTTACTTCAGCATGCAAATATAATTCTTTTACCACCAACAATATTCTTCATCCAATGACATTGTTTCTTCTTATCTCCATTGGCATGAAAATCTCACATATCAATTGCAAGAACTGTCCTAAAGCCTCTTTTTTTGTCATTCAGTGTTGCTACATCCTCATGCAGGCAATTCTTCTATGTTTGTTTCTCCACAGGCCATCATCTAATACCTAGATCTCCAATCAAATATGATCAACCATTTTCTGGATTTTTTTTTTTTTTTAACTTCAACGCATGTTTTCATACAGGGTCTTTGTTTTTCTGGCTAATTGTTAATTAAGATTAATTGCATTGTCTTCTACTCAGCAGTTTATTTGCAGAAAATAGTTGTTTTGAATTCATTGGAAAACCTGTCTTTCCTTGCTCCCACAGTCCTAAAACTGATAAAAATGCAACATGAAATAGAAAAACACTTGAAGAACTTTACAGCATTTGTGGAGACACGGAATTAACTTTTCAGGAGAGAGATCATTGATCTGAAATGTCAACTGTTTCTCCCCTACACATTCTGTTTGACCTGATTTTTCCAAGCAATTTCTGTTTTTATTTCAGATTTCCAACATGTTCAGTAATTTGCTTTTGGATCAATGTTAAAACCCGAAGCCTGCTTTCACTCAATCATTTCCTCCTTTGCCTTTTGTCTCCCCTGTTCTTTTCAGACTTGGTAATGGACTTCTTGCACCATACATGGCATCTTCGTTTCACACAATAAAATGCTTAACCCAATGTAGTAGTGTCACAAGGCAGTGCAAGTAATACCACAGAGCCTGTCCTGTAATCAAAAGAATCAATATATACCAAAGGAAAACATGCATGAAAGAGGGCATTGTTGTGCACTTGTTTGCATGGAAGAGGCAAAGTGTAAAAATGCATTATGCACAATCACGGCAAAGGTTTGAATGGACAAGACTGATGAACTTATTTACATTTCAAACCACATTAATTCAGTGAATTCTGAATTATTCCACAGCAGACGAAGAGGAAGCTAGATGATGCTACAAAGCGACTGGATTACCTCTACGATAAACTGAGAGAACAAACTGTAAGTGATAATAGTTTTATCATAAAGTAACATAAATTGTGTTTGTTTCTGAAGAGATTCCACGGTGCGATAGGGCAAGTGGATTCACAATGATACATGGAATGCCATATTTTAAAGCAAATGAGCAGCAAAGAGGCTTTTCCACAAATATTGCTGGACTCTGTTTAGATTAGTTATCCATATGTATGAGAAAGATTGAAATAAAAGAGGCTGGGAATAAATGTTTATCCTCTTCTAGACAAGAGATTCTTTTGTTATGAAGTTATTCACAAGTAGTTTTGAGATAAATTCTTGGTGGTGGGTAGGAACTTGGAGAGGGAGAAATGGTATGAAGGAGAAAAGTTTTTGAAAGTGTAACTCAAGAGGTTATTTACATTGTTTATTAATCACTGCAGTTCATAATATGCTTTATAGAGCGCGACGGATTTGAAATGTTGATATTAGATAGCTGACTGCAAATGACAGGAGTTGGTATAATGTACCACCTTTAGTTCAGCAGGCAAACAACGTTTGCTGAAAATAAACTTTGTCACAGTTACTGCATTTTCCAGGCATTTCTATTTTAGATATCCAGCACCTGAAGGAATTTTATTCTTTACAAAGTATATCTTGCTGTCCTTTCATACTTGCAAGCAAGTTAGGAGAACGTTATCATGCTTCTGAGAAATTATTGATCCCCAACATATAACTGCCTGTAATTAAACTGAATAACCAACCAGAAGGGATATCGACATTGAAAATGTTATGTTAAATTGGCTCGTGTAGGATCAAGAATTGGGCAATGGTGTAGAAAACAACTGGTCAGAATCTGCTTGATCTTTATTCGCTGAATACAAAGTCTAAAAAATTGTTGCCAACCATGGTTTTATTTTTCTTCTAATCTTGACATTTATCTTATTGTGGAGGAAAGAAAGGGCTGTTTGTGCCTCACAAGAGTCGTAAATGAAAAATCTAGACTAGAAAGTAAATGCAGCTAACTCAACCCGTCTCCTTTCATTAGTGGTGGCAGTTTCATTTTGAACTCTGATTTTCTTTGGCTATTTTGCTCCCATTCTCACCTCTCAAATCTATTGGTCCCGAGGTTGTGGCTATTTAGAAATTGTCCAGTGCATCTCAAGCAAATGACAATATGGGCAATAAATGTCAGCGGCAGTTCAGTCATAGAAGAATCCCTGTCAAACCCAATCCTGTCATACCCAACACACATTTATTCGCAGTGAATGGGTGAGTAGGTGGTGAGGACACCAGCTACCTGACAGGAACACCACCCGGACCTCCATCCTCCAATCTCCTGTACCGCAGCGTAGGTATCATCAACATTTTGCTAATGCAGAATACATCAAAAACGGAGCACACTGAAGGAACTAATTAAATCATAACAGTCTGAATGATTTTGGTGTTCCATGCTATTTTTTCATTTATTCTTTGGCGTTCTCAACTATATATGAAAGCACATGAAAGTGTTCATAACAAAATTAGTCATAACAACCGTCATGTTATGCTTAAGAGCGTGTATAACTAGTTTTAAAACATTAAGATCGGTGACCAGTTAGTTAGACATTAAATTGAAGATTAATAAACCTATGAGGTGAAGAACCAGGTAGATTTAAAAACAGCCCATACTCTTAGAGGGTTTATAGTTGAGGTTCCATTGTATATTTCCACTGAATGTTCTATATCTGGAATCTGAAGCTCATTAAAGGTTTGTCTTTGTCCAGTTTAGTTGAGGCCAGTCAATTCTTCCATTTGTGTTCACGGTATGTGTATGTGTGTGTGAAATGTACAGCAAAAGTGTATGTGCTATAATGCTATTCTCAAGGGCATTGCTAATTTTTTTGTTTCCTGCTATGCAGCTCTCTCCACACATTTTAAGTGGGCTACATGAAATTGTGCGGAATGTCGAGGTGTGCAATTACCAGCAAGCGTTGGCTGTTCACACTCACGTTGTGAGTAGCAGCAACTTCAGCGAGATCTCTGCATTCATGCCCGTTCTAAAAGTTGTTGTGACAATCGCCAACAAGCTCAACATCTGAGAAAGCTGCCAATCGCAGGATTTCACATTTGAGGATAAGGATACTTGGATTTTTGAATTGTTTGCTTTTTCTTCAGTGTTTTGATTCGTTGAATATGAAGAGTGTTAACGTTTGCGATATTTAGCGAAGCCTATCTTTGAAAGTTCAGCTTTTCTGTGAAATGCATCACACGAGTAGTGCATTACTTATAAATGCACTGAACTGGGTTGAAACTGGTTCATTCCTAACATTTAAAAACTCTGAAGAAAACCTAATCAACGCCCATTGGCAGGGTCCAGACAACAAGCTTCTGATTTGTACTCGCCTTGTGCTACTTCCTGAAGGTCAATTAGGCAGTCGCAATGTATTTGTATAGCCTTTGTGTTAAGGTTCACCATTGTTCTTCTCTGCGGCCACTGATATCCCACAAATAGCTAGAATATGTCTCATAGCTACGCTGTATTTGGTTAAATATTGCTCTTGTACCCTAAATAGGAACAACTAACTTGGAAATTGAACTGTCAAATAAATTGGCTTGATCCACAAATCCTACAATTTTTCCATCAGCCATATCGGTAATGGGAAATTGGATAAACTCCCTCTCAAACTCTCAATGAAGGACACGAGTCAAGGTCAAAACAGGTCAGTTCACCTTGGAGATAGGTTACCATAGAAGACAAATGTATAAGCTTTATATTTAATCTGGAAAAGCTTTGGCAAAATACAATGACGCTTAAAAAAAAAAAAAAAAAAAAAAGCATTATCTTTTTGTATTCTGTAAAGTTTGTACTAAGTTTGTGGGTTTACTTCAGCTGATAGGTTGGCGGTGTTGCCACATCGTGCTGGTACACCTCAGCCTCACTGTTGTCATGATGGTGATTTTGGAATGTCTGATTTCAGGGATCATTGTGCTATTGTTAATGCAGATATTTGGCTGTCAGCTTTAATTATGGAACCCTAAAAAATGGCACGGCGGTGATAAACAGAGTCTTTTTAAGAAAATGCATACTCTGAAGAATATGTTACAAATGCCAGGACACTCTGAGGTCAAATTCTTTGCACTCCTGATTGGCAACATGCATTGAGGGATTGGACTCTGCTGCTTATTGTCATCCTCATTTGACCTCAAGGAATTCAACAATAGACAAAATAGCCATCATTTAGACATGTGAAAACATTCTGGTTATTTCTGTGACAACAGTGTAAGCAGCTTTTTTTTAGATTGCACAAAATCCAGTTACTGTGTCTCAAATGCGTAAATGCTGCCTTTCCGCACAAATATTTATGACATTGCCACAATAGCATATTTTTTCATTCAATATTGTGAATATGGAAAAAATAAAGTTTTTTTTCCAATTGAAAACCTGAATTGAAATTTGTAGTGTTTACAGTTTAGAGCAGTACCTGCTATTCACTCATGTACACATCTTTTATCTTAGTATGGTACTGTGTGCAGTTCTGGTCACCACACTATGGGAAGGATGGAATTGCACAGCAGAGGGTGCAATGGAGATTCATCAAGATGTTGCCTGGGATGGAAAATTTCAATTATGAGGAGAATTTGGGTAGGCTAGCTTGACTTTCCACGGAGTGGAGGAGATTGAGTGGTGACCTGATAGAGATACATAGAATCATGAGGGGCATCGATAGGGTAGATAGTAAAAAATTTAACATGCAGAGCATAGATGGGATCTTGAATGCACTACCTGAAGTGGTGATGAGGCAGATAATCTCACTAAATCTAAGCATTTAGACAAGTACATGGATTGCCACGGCTATGGATCAAATGTGGCGAAATAAGATTAGTAAAGAACAGTACAATGATCTGCAAGGACATAGTAGGCCGGGGTTTGTTGCCGTGCTCTGTCTCCATGACTACATGCAAGCTAGAGGAACAGCACCTCACATTCCAAAAGGGTATACTTCAACCCAATGGCATGAACATTGAATTCTCCAATTGCAGGTAACCGTCTACATATCCATCCCTTTCTCCTGACCTACCCGCGTCCTCTCTCACACATACACACCTATCGTTTCAACCCCACCCACTTATCCAACTTCTTTCCTCTCCCACACCCACTCCATCTTGCATCACCCACAAACCCTCCCCACAGGTTCTCCCCCCCCCCCCCCCCGCACTGTTCCCATCTGTCCACCCAAACTCCCTTATTTGGTTCCACGCTTCACTTTTTTGTCTTACCAGGTTCAATCATCTGCAACCCTTTGTTGCCTCCACCTATCACCTTGCAGCCTATGAAACTATTTCCGTCTTCCTTCATCTTCCAATCAGCCTCTCCTCACTTGGATTCACCTATTGCTTGCCAGCATTGACCTACCTTCTCCTCACCCTTTATACTGACTATCTCCGCTGAAGGGATGTGACCTGCAATGTCAACCTTTCATCTCCCTCCACAGATGCTGCCTGACCCACTGTTCCTCCAAAAGTTTAGTTGTTGCTCCAGATTCCAACATCTGCCGCTTCTTGGGTCTCTAATAGTAGAAATACATTTAGATATGATGGAAAACACACTCATTGCCACAGAAGATTGCACAAGAAAATAACACGGTGAGAAATTGGAGAACCACAAACTAATGGGAAGGAGGTGAACGGATATGGGAAGAGATAGAGTAAATATGATTAGACCCATTTGGTGAAATACACTGACAGAATGTTTGTGTCAAAATGCCCTTATCTAATGTGAAGATTGTGTTTCTCTATTTGTATTGGTACAGTATGACCACACTGCCACTTGTATCAGAGTGGTCTGAAGAAGGATTTCAACCCAAAATGACCCCTATCCATGTTCTCCAGAGATGCTGCTTGATCCACTGAGTTAATGCAGCATTTTGTCTTTTTTGGAAAATATTTTTACATTCAAATACACAATTTTAAATGCTCTATATTTATCGAGAGCAATATATAATGCCAAAGCAAAAATACTTTAATGTTCAATACATTTTAAAGATGTTTGTGTTTAAAAATCCAAAATCATATCTACAATCTTGGAATTGAACCATAACATTGAACAAAAACTGCGTTAGACCACTCTGCCCCATCATTCAATATGAGCATGAGTGATCTGTCCCAAGCCTCCACTCCTGTGCCAGTTCCCCATTGCCTTCAATGTCCCTGACTTTTCAAAATGTCATCCAGCTCCCTTTTAAATACTTCTAATGATCCAGCCCCCACAACACTCATACATGTGGAAAATTGCAGCCACTGTACAAAGTTCTATATCCCTCAAATTTAAATGACTGGCTTATAATTATGTCTGTTCATTCCACATTCATCCCATCAGTGAAAAATATCTCAGCATCTACAGTTATGAAACATAGAAACATAGAAAATAGGTGCAGGAGGAGGCCATTCGACCCTTTGAGCCAGCACCGCCATTCATTGTGATCATGGCTGATCGTCCCCTATCAATAACCCGTGCCTGCCTTCTCCCCATATCCCTTGACCACTAGTCCCTAGAGCTCTATCTAACTCTCTTAAATCCATTCAGTGACTTGGTCTCCACTTCCCTCTGTGGCAGGCAATTCCATAAATTCACAACTCTCTGGGTGAAAACGTTTTTTCTCACCTCAGTCTTAAATGATCTTCCCTTTATTCTAAGACTGTGGCCCCTGGTTCTGGACTCGCCCAACATTGGGAACATTTTTCCTGCATCTAGCTTGTCCAGTCCTTTCATAATTTGATATTATTGACACTAGCATCCTGTATATTTCAATAGGTAATTCTTTAAACTCCAAACAGAATATAGACCCGACTGTCTTGATGGGACTGTTCTCTCATCCCAAGAATTAGACTTCTAAATCTTCTCTGGTCTGCCTCCAATGCTACTATATCCTTTCTTAGATAAGGGAACAAACAACAATACCAACACCCTGTACTTTTCCAACAAAACTTCCTTATTGCTAAACTCCAATTCCTTTGCATAAAGGCCAAAATGTAATTTACCTTCTTTAACTACCTGCTCTAACTTCATGCTAATCTTTGGGTGATTCATGCACAAGAACAAGGAGATCCCTCTGAACTTCACTCCTTTGCAGTCCCTTGTCATTTAGATCAATCTCCCCTTTGATTCCTCCCACTCAAGTTCATGATCTTGTACACTGTTGCTATTTGAGCTAGTGTGCACAGTGTTGGTCACCCTGCTAGAGGAAAGATGTAATTGAACTGAAAGGGTGCAAGCAAGATTTACAAGACATTTACTGGAACTGGAGATAGACACACAATGCTGGAGTAACTCAACGGGACAGGCAGTATGTTAAAGAAGGAACTGCAGATGCTGGAGAATCGAGGGTTACACAAAAAGCTGGAGAAACTCAGCGGGTGCAGCAGCATCTCTGGAGAGAAGGAATGGGTGACGTTTTGGGTCGTGACCCTTCTTCAGACAGGGTTTGAGCTATAAAGAGAGGCTGGATTGGCTATGAGCGGTGTATCTCAAGAGGTTTATAAAATTGAGGCGTGTGGATAAGATGAATGCTACAGTTGTTCCCCTAGGGTAGGGAAGCCTAAAACGAGGACACAGATTTAAGGTAAATGGGAAAGATGTTAACCTCCCACCCCATTTCCACCCTGACCTTTCTGTCCTGGGCCTCCTCCTCAAAGTGAGGCACAGGAAACTGGAGGAACAGCACCTCATATTCTGCTTGGGTAGCTTACAACCCAATGAAATGAACATTGGATTCACCAATTTTAAGTAACCTCTAATTGACGCCCTCTAGCTTCACAATCCACTGACTCACCCCTTCTGTTCTTATCTCTGGACTTTGACCTAACCATCTGCCCATGGACCCCCCCCCCCCCCCCCCCCTCTCGTCTATGCCGACCAAGAACCTGCCATGCTTTATCCTGCCTCTCCCCTTTTCCAGCGTTCTCACCTCCCGCCCCACCTCAATCAGTCCGATGGGTCTCGACCTGAAATATCGCCTGTCCGTGTTCTCCAGAGATGATGCCTGACCGACCTGCTGAGTTGCTCCTGGACTTTGTATCCCTTCGCCTCCACGGTGCTGCTCCACCGCTCCAACAATGTATTTGTGTTGTTTCCCTTTGATTCTATGAAGCCTAGTCCCCCGGTTCGACGAAGAATCATTTCACACAATATTAAAGGCATGATATAAACACTTTAAAACTGTTGGGGTTTTTTTGCGTCAATAGTCCAAACGGTCCAAGAACAAAATAACCCACTTAAAAATTCTTCTCCATTTTTGGAACTGTGGACAAAATGTATCCTGAGAGAGGAGAATGGAACTTTAATCCATGATTGAGATAACATCACGTCCCTTCAGTTGGGTTTAGTGATCGTGTGTGTTTTTGAGGTTGTTTGCAAGCATTTGTTGATAAAGCCACTTGTTCGCGCATAATACTTGCACTAACTTCTATTCAGCGAACAGTGTGAGACTATGCAAATACGTTTCCCAAGTCCTTTCAAGCGGGCAGTTCATTGAAAGAAAGAGGGGATTACATTGTTCGGCAGCTGCGGATTTGGACGCTGATTTAAGTCGTGAGTCATTGTCACGTCAATAAAGGGAGCCTTGATGAGTGAAAGAGCAATGTGCAGGGCAAGAAATGTGCACGGTACTCTTGCGCCAGACACATTTTCCCAAACTTTAAGGGGAGATCTGAGCTAGCGTGAAAAAGGGATTTGCATGTCAAATGAAGCAAGGCAGAGGGATACGTCCTGCCTGCTTGCTTGGTGTTTAAATCCTCGCAAAAGTTAATTAAACCTGCATTATACAGTAAAGCAACTTGAAATCGCGCTAATGTTGAGGTATTCCATGGAGATTAAGGTTCATACAATAGGAATATAATTTGCATGGTAAATGCTAATATGACCAATTAGAATGAGGGTTTGGAGCCTAGATGTGGCCAGCGGGAGCGATCCGAGTTTAAACTTTTTAAACACGTATATGTTTACGTTATTTTGTATTACAAATGTTGACATTACTCTCATTCTCAAACTGTTGGATGCAATCCTTTCGAGAGAAGTATTGTAAAATGTGCGGGTGAAACATGCTCACCGTCCCATTGACGCGAGCATCTTAATGGACACCAGCTGACCCGTAATGTATCCATAATATTCCACATGTTAGACGCTCAAATGTTCCATTTAACGACGGCTGCCAGTGGAACTAAAAGGGATATTTTATCTATATTGTCTAAATGGAGATTAGATTGTATTTTGTGTTGGAAGGCACTGAAGATAGACACGATATACTGGACAGTGGGAGAGGCGGGACAGGCAGTATCTATGGATGGAAGGAATGGGTGACCTTTCAGGTTGAGACCCTTCTTCAGACTGAGAGTCAGGGGAGAGGGATTCGCAGAGATATAGAAGGGTAAGGTGTGAAAATGAGACATCAAAGGGGACGTAGATCAAGGAAAATGTCTGAAGAAGGGTCTCGACCCGAAACGCCGCCTATCCCATTCGCTCCGTAGATGCTGCTGCACCCGCTGAGTTTCTCCAGCTTTTAGATCATTGTTAGCTGAGGTGAAGGTGACAATGAAGAATACGAAGATAACATTTAATCCAGACTGGTCGGAGAACCATGATGGGGAGGGATGGAGAGAGAGAGAGAAAGCAAGGGTTACTTGAAGTTAGAAAAGTTAATATTCATACCGAATATAGACACAACAAGCTGGAGTGACTCAGCGGGACAGGCAGCATCTCTGGAGAGAAGGAATGAATGGCTGGCGTTTTGGGTCGAGACCCGTCTTCATACCAGATCAAAGCAATCAATGATGGAAATGTACGATGGTTGTACAATTGTTGGCTGAGAGGGAGGGTGTGAACGAGGTAAAATTCACAAAATTAATCAAGAGGACAGTGGAGCTAGTAGGAGAACTAGGGTTGTGGAGGGACGGTGATAAATCAATATTCAAACCGCTGGGGCTGGGGTGTAAGCTGCCCAAGCGAAATATGAGGTGCTGTTACTCCAATTAGCTTCTGGCCTCACTCTGAGTGTGGAGGAGGCCCAAGACAGAAAGGCCATTCCTTTTCCAAGAGATGCTGCCTATCCCGATGAGTTACTCCAGCATTTTGTGTCTACCTCAGATTCTCTTTTGACAAGACCATAAAATATTGGAAATTCCAACAGAGAAGCCATGATCGAGGAAGGGTCCCGAGTCGAAACGTCGCCTATCCATGTTCTCCAGAGATGCTGCCTGGCCCGCTGAGTAATTTCAACGCTTTGTGTCTATCTTTAGACAATATAAGTTGTTCACTGTTCTCTGTGCTGGCTTCTAATGGGCCCTGTCATTCTTGCTTGGAGGTCCAGCGTCTTAAAACTTGAGTTCGTTCTCTATGATGAGATGCATCGAGGCTTGATGTTTCACTGTCTCTGACGCCCGGCGTCTTTGTGCAGTCCAATTACTATCCTCTTGTCTTTTTTACATATCTTTAATTAATTAGTTATATGAACCTGTTCATATCTGTCTGTTCCCGCTCCCCTGACTCTCAGTCTGAAGAAAGGTCTCGACTCCAAACGCCGCCTATTGCTGCTCTCCAGAGATGCTGCCAGTCCCGCTGAGTTACTCCAGCATTTTATGTCTATCTCCAATCCTCCAAAGTTTCTTTGCACATCTATGCTTTCTGGGTACAATTTCTGTGACCGGAGACTTCACCAAGCAACTGAGACGGAGTCTCGCCCCTTTATTGAGCCGCCCGCTTCATTGGTTTCCAATTGAATATTTGGGTCGCTGAAGGATCGGGCTTGTGGACCGTTAATAAAACGAATTGCAAATGCGTTGCATTACTGGGGTAAAGGCTTGAGAAACTGTCTTGTGGAAATTAAGCAAAACATCCATGTTTCTGTGAAATCCCTTCAACGAGAAAATATATAATTTAACATCAACCTATCGTTGAGGGGAGTTCTCTATTTTATACGATTATCGCCTTATATAATATCACGAGGGTGTTATGTCGGCCTGGGCTCTAATGTAAAACAGACACGGTGTCACGCTGAGGTCTTGAGAAACCAGCTCTTCCTCACTTGAACCACTTGTTCTCTGTGCTTCTTTTCTTAGCTCTACCCTTGCTTTTTCGGAACTGAAGGTACACTGTCTTCTGGGTGAAGTTTACAATGAACCAGAAAGTTTCCCGTCAACCCGATCTCTTCGCCCCCTTCCCCTCCTGCAGTAACTGCCAACGCGACACATGAACCCAACGTGCACTGGAGATCAACGAGAGGAAGCAGCAACCTCGCAGAAACAGGTTTGGGTAGAAACGGCAATTCGAATGGACCCGAGGCTTCGCCAATCCATGCCCCGCAGAGATGCTGGCCTGACCCGCTGAATAACACCAGCACTTCCTCCCAAATGTTTCCGACGGGAACGAGATTCAATTGAAACTTTTAAAAAGGGAATTGGGTCGGTGCTTGTAGATAAAGGGCCATGGGAAACGAGGACGAGTGTGAGCTTTCACAACTGGCACAGAATGACGGACTGGAAATCCTTCAATAAGCTGTCTCATTTTATGATTTTATATTGAGGAATACAAACACACACGCACGCACTCACACACACACACACATATAGACACAAAAAGCTGGGGTAACTCAGCGGGACAGACATCATCTCTGAAGAAAAGGAATGAGTGACGTTTCGGGTCAAGACCCACGTCACCCTTCTCTCTAGAGATGCTGCCTGTCCAACTGAGTCACTACATCTTTTTGTGTCTATCTTCGGTTTAAACCAGAATCTGCAGTTCCATTACATACATACATACATACATACATACATACATACATACATACATACATACATACATACATACATACATACATATATACACACATACATACATATACACATACATACATACACACATACAAAAAAACACACATACATATATACATACAAAAACGCACATACATACATACATACACACACAAAAAACACACATACATACACACATACACACATACATACATACATACATACATACATATATACATACATACAATGCTTTCTGGGCACAATTTCTGTGACCGGGGCTTCACCGAGCAACTGAGACGAGGTTTTGCCCCTTCAATGAGCAGGAGATTATGCACCGGACACACACACACACACGTTCATATGTAGTGTGCAGGTTGCACTAATATCTTTTTTGCAGTTTCTTTCCATTGCCTTGTATAATGTGTGCGTGGTATACTGTATGTATGATGTATGTTATGCGTGTTGTTTGACCTGTGTGCCGAAGATACAGGTGCAAATAAGACTTTCCTTACACCTGTACGGCACCGTGCTTGTACAAATGACGATAGCCTCGACGTAATTACACACAGAGATTTGATGGGCGGGTTGTTGTTCGTTGCTGTTTTAACTCCGAGCAGAAATATTTGCTGTCAAATCCACATTAATAGGTGACTCGTAGCTTACGAGAAAGTGTTTTGTGAGGCCGGAGACACACATTGTCCTATTTAGGACAATTTTACATGTTAATGTCAAGTTAATTTAGAGGAAACAACGGGCGTTTGGAAAAGACCCTGAGCTTTTGTGGTTGATGCAGAATTGAAAACATTACATTATTAGCCTACAGACCTGCGCGTTTTTCAGAAAACCGGAGCACCCGGAGGAAACCATCGCGATCACAGTGCAAATGCGAAACGTGCAAACTACGCATAGACAGCACCTGTAGTCAGGATCGAACCCGGGTCTCTGGCGCTGTAAAGGCAGCAACTTATGCTTCACCCGTCTAGCTCCCTGCTCCCTCCGGTAAGACCTTGGGGAATAAGGTTCTAAACCCACCTCCTGGCCAAACTGATTAAAAATCTTGAAGCCAGATGAAAGGGCGGGGAACAACTCTATGACTGATGTGGAATACTCTCCAAAAACGGAAGCATGCCGTTTTACCGCCCGTTTCTTCCAATTGATGCTGTTTTAGACATTCCGCTGGTGACGGCCTGTGTTAAAATGCCATAACCATACAAACGGGGGAAAGGGCGATCTATTCTAAACTAACGAGGAATAACTCTTCAATTTTTGCAACTGTAGTTACATAAATCCCGTCATACTAACACTGACATCTGACAGAGATGCTTTAATCTAACGATAAGAAAAATGCATGTTTTATTATTGAGACGTGTACATTTTAAATAAATCTCAATCTATACGCTTTTACAGTATTCGGTGAGAATTTACATGTTGACAGTGTAATGTCATTGCTGTACATATAACTGTCCACAAAAATCTGCGTTTACAGTGGTTGTCTTTATAGATGATATTTAAGCATCATAAATCATGTGTGTGTGTGTGTGTGTGTGTGTGTGTGTGTGTGTTGAATGTCTATATAAAATATATATATAAGTAGGTATTTTGGTAGAGGATGGATAAGATAGCCAGAATTTAAGAACACGAATTACTAGTATTTCTTACTGTTGGGTTATCTTAGGTCGTTCAAACAAGACTATAGGTTTATTTTAATGACATCAAATTACATTTGTTAGTGGTTAATTTAAACCTTTACGGATAACCAAAAGGGACATTAATTAATAGGTAGACAAAAATGCTGGAGAAACTCAGCGGGTGCAGCAGCATCCATGGAGCGAAGGAAATAGGCAACGTTTCTGGCCGAAACCCTTCTTCAGACTGTTAATTAATAGTCGATGTTTCTATGTCCTGAATTCGATTCGTGTGGTGTTGAAGGAAATGCACACAGATTTAAGCAACCAATTAAAAAATGAAATATTTCTACTTCGGGCATAAAGAGAAGCGTCAATAAAGATGAGTAACGTCGGGAACATCGGCGCGGTTTCTCTCGCCGTCTTTGAACCACAGAATGGTGAGCAACTAGACATAACCGCGGCGGGGCATCATGGATCACTCTTCAAAAAGAAGACAAAAGATCTAAATTTTCTTTAATTACAAACTGCACATTTTCTACATTTAATCCAATCCAAAGCTTAGAATTAACTAAATTTCAGAGCATCAAACCGGTGTAATAAATTAACGGAGTACAAAGTGCTTCGTGTTCCTGTGTATAACACAATTAAATCGTCCTTTTTCCGTCAAGCTGGAAGAACCTCGGCTTATTAATATTAGCAAAAGAGGTTTAACTTGCAGTGTAGTCCTTGTGCCATTTGGACTGAGTCAGCGGATCAATACTGGATTATTCCTTCCCATCTTTTCGGAGCAAAAACAAAGCCCAAATAAAAGTAATCTGGGACCCTTAACAAAAAAAGGGTCATGTTTTAGTTGTAACAATTCCAAAGTTAATATCGAATGATTAGGATTTCGGAATGTTCTTTTATCTTGAAAGTAAAGCGGAACTTCAGCCATGTGCGTGTGCTACAAGCTTCTGGGGCGTGATCGAGTTTCAGCTGAGCCGCTCAGGAAGATGCGGCATGTTTCACTGCGGTGAATGGACGAGACGATGAGAGTTTGGTGACAAACTCGGCTGGTATGTTGTTCAACGAAATAAAAGCTGGAAGTTCATTTCAACCAGAAATCCCTCCCACTAGCCCAGAAAAAAACAGGGTGAATATTATTTATACAGCAGGTGTAAGTAATGCTTTCTCTCTGCACACAACTTCCAACATGAGGTTAACATTTCTTAGGTAGGAAGTATGGTTACAGGACTATTGGGCAAGACTGTTTAACAGGCTGGTCAACATGGATTTAATTGAATAGCTGAACTGGCTGGAGGGGCAGAATGACCCTTTCCTGTTGACATAATCCATTTGAGTTGGTATTTAAAAAAACAGAATTCAAATTGTGTTTCATATCTCATTTAAGACACAGTTGGACAGGAACATGGATAGGATAGGTTTGGAGGGATATGGACCAAACGCAGGCAGGTGGGACGAGTGTAGTTGGGTCATTTTGACCGGTGTGAGCAAGTTGGGCAGAAGGGCCTGTTTGCAGGCTGTCTCACTCTAACCATATAACCATATAACCATATAACAATTACACTCTGGTCTATCTTGTTTTGTTTCTTCATCTTTCACTTAGTGCTATCACTTCTACACTCACTCCCCAATTCTTTCACCCTACAAACAGCTAACAACGGCCTGTTTCCTTTATCACCGTTACTTTTTTGCACATCTTTCATTCATTGTTCTTTATCTTTCCACATCACTGTCTATATCTCTCGTTTCCCTTATCCCTAACCAGGGTCTCGACCTGAAACGTCACCCATTCCTTCTCTCCAGAGATGCTGCCAGTCCCGCTGAGTTACTCTAGCTTTTTGTGTCTATCCACAATTCTCTTGACCTAGTTCAGCTTCAGACAATAAAACACAAATATAAAAATTACTTCAAATTTTCAGAATTTCTGACTATATATATTGTAGTTTGATCCTGGAAATACAACTCAAAAAGCTGTGTTTCAATGCATCCATTAATCAGAACATTGGTAGAACTATGACTCAACAAAAATGGTCCACTGTAGGGTTACCTGTTGGGAACTAAAACTCACTCTCTCGTTAATATATTTTACTTATTTTTTCTCATGATCTTTTCTAGGAGGAGGATGGAACTTTTTATCAAGGCTCATGAAATATACTCAGGTATTTTCTGCAGCGAGTTTGTGCCAGAAGGGAAGAAATTGATGACATATGATTGAACAGACATGTTGCCCATATTCACCACCCTTGCCCACGCAAGAGTGATTGCACTTCTAAAATACATGACCGGTTGTCAAACATTTGAGCCATCTTGAGATTGTGAAAGATGGGTTTCACAAATGGGTCCCATATTTTTAGTCGGATATAAGGTAAGACAAGGGATAAAACTCTGGAGAGAGAACGAAAAGGGTAAAAAAATTAAGGACAACAAACATATTAATATTATAAAAAAAGATACATGATAGATCTAAATGGCAGTATTTGAAGGATAATTGGTCCAAAGGCCATTATTGGCGCTTGTTTGACTGTACCCAGAAAGGCAGCCTAATGGCACACCACATCACCAGTAATTGCACTGTTATACTTACAGCTTGTTGTTCTCTTAATTGCTTAATATTTTGCAAAACATCAAAAAATGGAACAATGCTCTATGACTGAAAGAAACTGGTGCATCTTCTTAAAGGAGCGCAGTGCTTCTTTTTACATCTACTTACTGCTTTGCTAAAGCTGGCCAATTCGAGGCCAGAGAGTGTTGTCACTTTATTTAATTGCCATTTTTTAATGGTCAGTGTTATTTTCAGTCAGAAGGACATTCAATGGATGACCTTACTGTCGCCTGGCGGGCCGCGCACCCTTTCGCTTTGAGGCACTCTCATTCCTGGATTTCTTGTCCTTCTTCACGCAGAAATATTTGGTGATGGTTTTCCGGCACTGTTCACACTTCACCGCACAGCACCAGTGGAATTTGCAGTTGCAACTGCTCATCATCTGCGCTCGCCTCTCCCCCACTGCCAGCCCGCAGTCCCCACACAGCCTCTTGCAGCTCCGCTTCTCCCACTTGCTCAGGTGCTTGCCCTTCTTGATGCATTCTCTTCCTTCCGTCCCCTGCAGGCCGAGGGTCTTGTTTTCCAGGCAGTAATCCGGGGAATCCTCCAGGTGAACCAGCTCCTTCTTGGAAATGGCACTGAAGGTCTCGGCGATGGCGCCTCTGCTGGCCGCACTGTTCCCTGCCCCTTTAAGGAGGTCAACCTTCAGAGCTTTGTGATACTTTTCCTTCAGGTAATTCCCCACCTCCCGGAATTCAGGAAGCTGAAGCCAGCAGGTCTGTGTCGTGCAACTCCCAGACACACCGTGACACTTACATGTCTGCTTCATCGTGCCTTTAACTGCCTGAAGAACAAAGATGCCAGTTTAGTCAGTAAATATAAAAAAACAGAACTTGGGCACCACAGGGATAAAGGAACGACATGCATTTATCGTGACTCTATCATGACATTAAAACACCCAGCAGGACTTCAGGATTCCCGAAGTGCTTTCCAACCTTTGAAGTGCCTTTGAAATGCAATCATTGTCATACCACGCCAGTCATTCTCGGAAGGAAGGATAAAATTGAACCTAGGTATTGGGAAAAAAAACTCACCTCAGTGTCTAAAGATCCTTTCTCGCTCCTTTAGATGATAGAAGGACCTTGGTTTATTGTCACACGTTAAAGTAATCGCTTAGACGGTGCAACAGTCCCAGTAGCCCATCTACTTAATTATACTGTTGTGTTAAAGAAGGAACTGCAGATGCTGGAGAATTGAGTGTACACAAAAAGCTGGAGAAACTCAGCGGGTGCAGCAGCATCTAAGGAGCGAAGGAGATAGGCGACGTTTCGGGTCGAGACCCTTCTTCAGACCTACTTAATTAAACTGCATTGTTTGCAGTGAGACTTGAGATGTCCAACTTTTGCTTGAGATACGAAAGTGCATTTATGACAGATCAAATATTAAAAATATTAGCATACTGTACATGTTAGCAATCCATCGATAATTTGAACTATCCAAAACAATCTTATAATTGGAGATTCAAAAGATGCTGGAATCTTTCTTGATTAGTGCGGGTGTCAGGGGTTGTGGGGGGAAGGCAGGAGAATGGGGTTAGGAGGGAGAGATAGATCAGCCATGATTGAATGGCGGACGAGAGTAGATGGGCCGAATGGCCTAATTCTGCTCCTATCACTTATGACCTTATAATCTTGAGCAAAACACAAACCGCTGGTGTATCTCAGTGGCTCCGGCAGCATCTGTGGAGGGAATGAACAAACCATGTTTCTGGTAGGGACCCTTCAAAAGGACGTTAACATATTGTAAATGATACTTTGAATAATTCTGAGGGTGCAGCTAGGAAGGTGGATAGCAAGAAAGAACGAATGTATATGTAGATATTCAAAGTGTCACGTGAAATTATGTTGAACAAAAGATTATTAACGGGCTGGAAACGGATTGGAAAGGGAAATTTGGTCAAATACAGTAGGCATACTTTGAGAGACACAAGAGACTGCAGATGCTGGAATCTTGAGCAAAACACGAAGTGCTGGAGGAACTGAGCTGGCGAGGCAGCTTCTGCGGAGGAAATGGACAGTGGACCTATTAGGACAGGATCTTTCTTCGGACTGATGGGACTATTTAGATGTAACCAAGCCAAGATAAGACAGTCCAGACGTCAATGTGAGGACGCTGGCCTGATGCGTAAATATGTGGGGACCCACTTGTGCAGTGACCACCAGCTGATTTAGATATAATGTGACGATGAAGTATACCATGTCTTCATTTAGGTCACACCATTCTATATCTTCTATCTACAATTGTTGTTGTTTCTTAGTCTTCGTAATCCCGTGACACTCGGGAGAAATGTTACAAATATATATCTGGAAGAAAATGGAAAGAATTGCTTCTTGGAATCGTTGTCAGGGCGGCACAGTGGCGCGGCGGTAGTGTAGCTGCCGTATAGCACCAGAGACCTGGCTTCCAACCTGACTACGGGTGTTGGCGGTACGGTTCTTTGTACGTTTTCCTTGTGACCGCGTGGGTTCTCTCCGGGTGCTCAGGTCCCAAATTCGCGCAATTAACACGTTGGCTTCTCGAAAATTGTCCCTGGTGTGTAGGATAGAACTAAGATAGAGCACGGAGTGATCGCTGGTCGGCACGGGCTCGGTGGGCCGAGGGCCGTATCTCCGAAGTCTCAAAATCGCTGCTGGTTCAGACAGGAAATGTGTTTAGTTCCAGGGGACTAAGCAGGGAAGGGAAGGACACGGATCTTGTGCAGGCAGAGGGGGTTAGTTTATCTTGGAATCATGTTCGGTACAGGCATTGTGGGCCGAAGGGCCTGTTCCTGTGCTGTACTATCCGTGTTTTCCAGAGATGCTGCCTGACTTATGGTTATTCCAGCACAGACTCGCATGAATTGATAAATTCTAGGAGCAGAATGAGTCCATCAAGTCAACTCCGCCATTCAATAATGGCTGATCTATCTTTCCCTCTCAACCCCACTCTCCTGCTTTCTCCCCATAACCCCTGTCACCCAAGATAGTCTCAAACTGCTGGAGTAACTCGGCGGGACAGGCAACATCTCTGGATTGAAGGAATGGGTGAGGTTTCGGGTCGAGACCCTTCTCCAAGGATCAATGGATTTATGGATCAGGGTTTACGCTTCCAGTCGCCCCCTGCCAACGACCGCTCTCCCGTCTGCGCTAATTTTACCTTCCTGCCCGCCTCGTTATTGTGCAGATTCATGGCTGCCCTGGCGTCCTGTCCGGTCTCCAGCGCGTCCACGAACTGTTTGGAGATGGTTTCTCCGAAGCCGACGTTATCGCTGCATCCACCCCACAGCCAGCCGTGTCCCCCTGCAAGGGACCAAAGCTCACGGTTAATGCCGTCCTCGCCACCGCGGCTCACGGAAGCCACTGGTCGGCGGCCAAACGCTCACTTACCCAGTTGCCCGTTGCGAGAATCGTCGCAGCCACAGTTGTCGAAATCCCCCAGGCTACAGTTCCTGGTCAATGTGTACATCACCCCCGCCGAGCTGATGGCGTGCACGAAGGCGGCCTCCCGGTTAGCTGTCGGGGCAATAGATTATCATCACCAAGTGTGTGTGTGTGTGTGTGTGTGTGTGTGTGTGTGTGTGTGTGTGTGTGTGTGTGTTTCTTTTGCAATGAAGCTACTTCGGATAAACAGGCAGTGCGGTGGTTCTGGGTCGGGACAGTTGGAATTGGAAAGCGAGCGGGGTGGGGGTGGTTTCCTCCACCTGCTCCGGTGTCCCCCTACATCCCAAAGACGTGCGGGTCTGCAGGTTAACCCACCCTAACATGTAGGGAGTGGATGTGAAACCGTGACAACATATAACCCGTGTGAACGGGTAATCGATGGTCTGCGTGGACCCGGTGGGCCGAAGGGCCTGTTTCCGTGCTGTATCTTTCATTATCTCGGGGAAACACTCCAAAGACGTGCAGGTTTGTAGGTTAATTGGCTTGGTGTATGTGTAAAATTGTCCCTAGTGTGTGTGGGATGGTGTTAGTGTGTGGGGATCGCTGGTCGGTGCGGACTTTGTGGGCCGAAGGGCCTGTTTCCGCGTTGTATCCCTAGCCTAAACTAACAGCGACAGAGGTAGTAATATATAGATTCACGAACAGTGTCCGCTGAGCTCCTCCAGCTGTATCTGGGCCAGTACACGCGGGGAAGTGCGAGGAACTCGGAGAAGGATATGAAGAAGGAAGGGAGGAAACGCGAGGGAAAACGTCGAGATAAGAATAAGAGATCATTGTGATTACTTCACCGGCATCAACCAATGCTTTCTGAGGAAGCGGGATGGACAGATTGTGTTTTTCTCTCTCTCGGGGCTGACTGAACCGCCTGAGAATTCCAACCAAGTTCAATTTATTTCTGATTCCCCGCATTTCCAGTATTTCGGTTTTGAGGAGAGGTTGGGAGCAGGCCCAGAGTGTAACATTGAACACGCGCTTAATATAAAACAATATAGCAGATGCTGGTAATGTTAAATCAAATGTGAAGGCGATCACAGATGCTGCCCGACCTGCTGAGTGTTCCCAGCATTTCCTCTTTGTATTTGTGGATGTGGCCTGTCCCACTGTACGGGGTCATTCAGGAGTTCTCCCGAGTTTACCCTGGTTCGAACTGCGGTGAAGTTATAAAACTGAACATGGTCGGTTTTGGGGTAAATTGTATCGGAGATGGTCTCTCTCTCTCAAGACGGCAGAGACCGCGGAGATTTGAGATTAAGTGGCTGTTTAGGCGGTTCTGTATTTGGAAAGTGGAGACAGGAGGAACTGCAGAAGATGGGAATCTGGAGGTAAACACAAAGTGCTGGAGGAACAGGTCGGGCAGTATCTCAGGAGAACATGGAAAGGCGACATTTCGGGTCGAGAATGAATCTGAAGAAGGGTCCCCCACTCGAAACGTCGCCTATCAAGGTTATCCAGCGATGCTGCCTGACCCGTTGAGTTACTCCAGCAAAGTGGACGGACATACGATGTTTCCGGCCGGGCCCTTCTTCGGACCGTCTGAAGAAGGATTGTGTCTGAAAAAGGTTCCCTCCCCACCTGAAAAGTGGTGCATCCATCCATCCATCCACCCATCCATCCATTCCCTTCACGGATGCTGCCTGACCAGCTGAGTTCCTCCAATACACTGATGTTCTGTATTTTGCTTGTGTTTCGGTGTATTTGGAAAGGGCGGTTCACTGTAGGGGTGGAGAGGGACTGGGGATACGGGGGGGGGGGGGGGGGGGGTGGGGTCCGGGTTACAAGGAAAGCAAAGCCCCATACCGCTCCGCAGCCCGCTGTGTGTGGAAAGTTGCAGCGCCCGCTCCGGGCAGTTCCAGCGATCCCAAGCGAATTGGTGTTTACATTCCTCGATGCCACTCTGGGCCCCTGCTGCTACACTGCTGGAGTAAATCAGATAGGCCTGCAGCAGGGAAACATGTTAGGTCAGATCCAGAGTCCAAACATACCTGATCTATATCAACCGCGGGAGTCGGGAGATGCGGGCCGGAGAGACAACCTATGTCCATTCCTAGGATGCGCGTAGGATCCATCTCAACCAAGGGTTAGCGGCTGAATGGTTGTGATGGACCTCTCCATAACCTCCAGTATTTTATCTAGAAAGGAACTGCAGACGCTGCTATACACCGAAGATAGACACAACATGCTGGAGTAACTCAGCAGGTCAGGCAGCATATCTGGAGAGAATGAATAGTGACATTTCGGGTCGGAACCCTGCCTGGCCCGCTGAGTTACTCCAGTATTCTGTGCCAACCTCCAGTATTTTGCCGTGTTTGGGGGTAAATCATAAAACGGCGCTGAGTACGCGCTGCTGTGTAGACTTTCCATTCCCTCGTCGTGGACAGTGAAAGCGATGACAGGATGGAATGGTCATAGCAGTTTCTCTGGCCGAAGGGAACGCGTCGGGACTTCCTACAATTCCGACACAAATCCACATACCTCTCTTCAGACACTCATCTATCTCCTCGCTATCTTCAGGTAGAAGGTACAGGAGCCTGAAGACTGCAACGTCCAGGTTCAGGAATAGCTGCTTCCCCACAGCCATCAGGCTATTAAACTCAACTCGAACAAAACTCTGAACATTAATAACCCATTATCTGTTTATTTGTATTTTATCTGTTTATTGATGCATGTGTGTATATATTTATATAATGGTGTATGGACACATTGATCTGTTCTGTATTCATGCCTACCATATTCTGTTGTGCTGAAGCAAAGCAAGAATGTCATTGTCCTATCTGGGACACATGACAATAAACTCTCTTGAATCTTGAATCTCCTCAAGCAGGCAAAATCACTCGGGCAAATAAGAGGGGAAACGGTGCAGAACCATTAACAATTAAAATAGAACGAATTTCGCAAATCGAGGTGTAGATTGGATCTCCTTTCGTTATGTCTAACGGGCATCGCGTTTCACAGCCAGCATAGAAAAATAGCTACACAAAATATACCGGTCGGAAACTGGCGATTGTTATCTCGATAAACCCTCTGGTCATAGAAAGTGAGAATCACTTTTGTGGAATCTGTGGACCTGCCCAGTAAATCTCGAACAAACGTGGAAAGCGTCGGAAACTGGTTCGTTCGTTACTAACTTATAATAGAATTACCTGTGATCCCACGAGATATATTTTAACCCGGTGAAATATTTACACTGGTTGGTAATTTTAATTGTTTATTAAAGTATTTATTGCCTCAAACGTTCGGGTTCCCATCGGTTTCATCCGACCGAAATTTGCTTTTCGTTTCAACGCCCGATAGTATAAGTTAACCAATTCTTCTCCGTAGTTTTTTCCTCAAATGAAATTAAATCTAGTTTCAATGAAGAGCGCAGCATTTGCATTATCAGAACAGTGTCAAATGTTTCTAACATCTATCTCCACATTAAAGCCCCTGATGTGTAAAACACACAGCGTACAGACTCCCTCTCTCAGATTCAGATTCAGATTCAGATTCAATTTTAATTGTCATTGTCAGTGTACAGTACAGAGACAACGAAATGCATCACATCTCAAATCCATCACTTAACTTTACTTGTTAAACAAAAAAAACAGTCTTTCCTCCTTCAATTATTTTAATGTATTATTTAAGAAAGATCAAAACGAATCTTTCTTACCTTAGGACCGGTCATAAGAAAGTTATTCACTGACCTGGAAAAACAAGAGCCAAATGATTAAGTTGCAGAAAGCCCCCAACTTTGCCCTCCGAAAATATTTGGGATTTTTTTGGGGCTGTCTTAAATCCTTCAAAGATCTTCTGATGGGATTCCGCCACCCCCCCCCCCCCCCCTTCCCACTTAAGCTGATAACCTTTGATATCGACCCATCATCATGTGACGGGGA